>OY998233.1:5980488-6530488 GCA_963922035.1 Amblyjoppa proteus
ACACGAATATCCTCGTGACAATTGTTAAACCGGTGAGACGAATGAATATTCGTTTTACTCCATCATCGAATAACGCGGATCCGAGTATAGCCGAATAATTTCTATTTTCGAGCGATGTTGTCATTCATACGGCGAGGCAATCAAGTTCGGTGAGATCATCCCCGTTCATGCCTACCTGTTTCAATGATTGCGTGTGCCGGACTTACCGAGCGCGTCGCTTATACGCGACTGTGTACATGCCGTGTTAAAAAAAAAAATGCTCGCGGACAAACGGGCCAGCCTGTCGTATAAAATTGATATTAATGAGCCCTGTCGTATTGCTCAACCAACAGATGATCGCGCGCGCGTTTACTCTCTCCGAGTGAGAAGTGCACGCCCATTATTTCCGTATCCACTGGCAACCGTTATTCCAAAACAATAAAAAAGAAACATGATTTTTAAAAATATATATAAATGTTAAATCGAATCGCGCGAACCGGTATCGAACGCCGAGGAATACATAGCGGCGGGGCAGTATATATATATATACATATATATGTTATATACGTTATATGTATATATGTTACGGTCTTGATACTGTTTCACACTACAGTTCGATGGCGATGTCGCGTCCGCTATGAGGTTTCCGCGCTAATGATCCAAGCTCTTCCGGTTTAATACCGGTGTAATTCTTTATTGATAACAATCTCGTTATCTCGATCATGGTCTTTTTTTTTTTTTTTAGAGACCTTTAGACGGCAACCATGAGGTGTTCAGTGTTTATCGTAGCGGCGTTCGCGCTGCACGCATCAGCCTCGAGTGAGTAGACATATACGATTATCGGTTCACCTGTATTATTTGAAATTGGAACACTGAAAAAAAATAAAGAATTTATTTTTTTTTTACCTGTTACACATGAAATGGAAAAATAATTGGTGATTTTCGCATTATAGTTCGAATACCGGATATTATAGAAGGTGAAAGGTTATTGCAAAAACTAATGAGAGACGTGTAGTTGTGATTTTTTCCTAATCAACGTTACATCGATCGACGTACTAATTTCACGCTCATTTACCATTTTTCATTGAAAAAAAAAAAAAAAAAAAAATCGCCTTGTAACAAATCACTCACAGTCATTAAACAATTGTTGTCCCATATAGTTGAAGGCTCGCACTTAGAAATCATAATAGACGGCCCGCACCCGAATACCTAGTTCGAGTGTAATTACTGCGAAAACAATTGCCGTCCATTCGCTGTGTAAATTTTCATCGCCCGATATTCACTCGCCATCAGCGACAAGCTTGTTTTTAATTTGGAGAGTAGATCACACCTAATGTTTTATGTGACCCCTTTAATCCATAGAGTGGATTGTTTTTCTGATTTTTCTTTTTTTTTTTTTTTTGTTAATTAAATTAAACCACTTTAAACTTTCATGTGTTATCCGTGACTTATTGCAGTCCAATCGCCGCCACGAATATTGAAGCAACCGCCGACCGACGAGCTGCTCTTTCAAGTAGCTCAACAGAGTCTCAACGAAAACGACAAGCCCTTTCTCATAGAGTGCGAAGCGGAGGGCGAACCAGTTCCGGAGTGAGTAAAAAAAAATTGCTCCTATTTACTTATCTGCAATATGAATTTAGCGAATATTCATCGACTCGTGACGTAACAGTTGATCAAAGGAATGTGCAAATTCGTGCGCTCGTAGAATATACAATAAAGCCGAAAGCTATGCTTTAATGATGAATTAAGGTAGTGCCGCGTCAAGGAATTTCATTCGCAGCTTTTCCTCCACGGTCTCGATTCACAGTTGACTTTCTTGCACTGCAGTCCCCGAGTAGTAACTGGTCTTAATTACCTCGATGACCTCATAGCCTTAGGGAGATAAAATTACCACCGTCGTCGGATGTACTTGTGGCTCTAACGTGAGACAAGCCACAAGTGAGATTGATCCCCACGTTTGATCTCCGGACGATTATAACATTCGCAATTTCCCTTTCTGTGATGAAAAAAAAAATAAGTAGAAAAGAATAATAGTAATAATTGCGGGCTGAAGGACCCAGGTCAATGGCCCTTTACTAAGGTGTAAAATTATCATTAGATATAAAAGTTAGTATGAAAAAAAAACCAAATATAAACTTTGGCAATAAATCTATTTTACTACTACTAATAATAATTGAACCAAAAAAGTTGATAAAAATTAATGATTGATTTAGAAACTTTTTTTTTTTTATAACATAACATTACCACTGTCATCGGATGTACATGTGGCTCTAACGTGAGACAAGCGACAGTGAGATTGATCCACGTTTTTGATCTCTGGACGATTGTAAAATTCGAAATTTCTCAGAACCAAATAGAATCATAAAACTTGTTTTCTTTTACAAAAAAAAAAAAAAAAACAGGTATAAATGGATAAAGAACGGCAAGAAATTCGAATGGCCAGCGTACGACGATCGAATCTCGCAGCAGCCGGGTCGCGGCACCCTGGTGATATCGCGTGCCCGCGACGAGGACCTCGGCCAGTACCAGTGCTTCGCGAAGAACGAATGGGGCACAGCGACTTCCAATTCCGTATTCGTCAGGAAAGCCGAGCTCAATTCGTTCAAAGACGAGGATCCAATTACGCTAAACGCGAACGAGGGAGAGCCGTTCAAGATGACCTGCCAGCCACCAGACGGTTGGCCGAAGCCGAACGTTTACTGGCTCATTCAGGACACAACGGGTGTAATAAAGTCGATCAATAATTCGCGTATGACCCTCGATCCCGAGGGAAACCTTTGGTTCAGCAACGTGACGAGAAACGACGCGTCTGACAATTTTTACTATGCCTGCGCTGCGACATCGCTGTACAGAAAGGAATACAAAGTCGGCAACAGATTTCTCCTGAACGTAATATCGACTGGTTCGTCGTCGAATCAGAACAAGCACGCGCCGGAGAAGCAATACGTGAGCCGAAAGAACGAGGTCGCTCTGAGAGGAAAGAAGATCGAGCTGTACTGTATATTCGGTGGTACGCCCTTGCCCCAGACGGTTTGGCTGAAGAACGGGGTTCGTCTGAAGCCGACGGATCGGGTGACGCAGGGCAATTACGGCAAGTCGCTGATAATAAAAACCGTAAACTTCGACGACAACGGGACGTACACGTGCGAGGCGTCGAACGGCGTCGGTACGGCTAAGTCTCATTCCATAGATCTCAAGGTCCAAGCGGTGCCGTACTTCACTGTCGAGCCGGAAATAATAAATGCCGCGGAGGACGAGACCGTGACGTTCCGATGCGAGGCGAGCGGTGTGCCGGAGCCGCAGATCAAGTGGATCCACAACGGCAAGCCAATCGCCGAGGCACCGCCGAATCCGAGGCGAAAGGTCACGGAGAACAAGATCGTCATTGAGAGACTGACGAAGACGGATACGGGAAATTACGGATGTAACGCGACGAACGCTCTCGGTTACGTCTACAAAGACGTTTACGTTAACGTATTGGCATTGGAGCCGGAGATCAGCGAGCCACCGGTCGACACCTACACGGTCGACGGTAAAAATGTCATCATGACTTGTCGCGTTTTCGGAGCTCCGAAACCGGCGGTCAAATGGATACGCAACGGCCAGGAGCTCACCGGCGGACGTTACACGATTCGGGAGTCCGGAGATTTGTACATAAGCAACGTAATATTTCTGGACGCTGGGCCGTACACTTGTCACGCGTCCAACAAATTGGGCGAGGATCAGGCCAGCGCCGAACTGGTTGTGAAGGAACGCACGAGGATAACGCACGAGCCCGAGGATTACGAAGTCTCGGCCGGAACGACCGCGACGTTCAGGTAATTGATCGCCACTCCGTCCGACGATTGTGCGTGTCGAGTCGCGTGACTAATCGATTTTTTTTTTTTTTTTAATGATTCACAGATGCAACGCGGTGGCGGATTCGACGTTATCGCTGGAGATCCACTGGCTGAGCAACGGCGAGCCCATCGACATAAAGGCAGAGCCACGTTACGTCCTGGCGACCGACGATCACTCGTTATCGATCACGAAGACGACGGAACTGGATTCCGGCATCTACACATGTCTGGCGCGGACCGATCTCGACGAGGCGAGGGCACAGGCGACTCTGACCGTTCAGGATGTACCGAACGCTCCGGTCCTTCTTGAGACTAAGTGTTACGAGAAGGAGGCGCGAGTCCGCTGGTCCCCGATGGGCGACAACAGATCGCCGATCTTGCGATACTCCGTTCATCACAACACAAGCTTCACTCCCGACACATGGGAAGTCTCGGCCGATCACATTCCAGCCACCGAGCAGACCTACATGGTCGAGATGTCACCGTGGGCCAATTATACCTTCCGCGTGTTGGCGTGGAACAAAATTGGTAATGTATTCCTCGCACGGATACTGGAAGGTCGTTTTTTTTACACTGGAATAAAAAAAAAAATGATGGTGAAATTATGTTCCGAAAATGTTGTGATGAAAGCCACAGAATGTAACATTTTTCAAAAATTTAATAATTACATATAAAAAAGATATATTAAAAAAATTCCGCATGTTGGCTTGGAATAGTTAATGTATTAGACGGATACTAGACGGTAGTTTTTTTACACCCGAATAAAAAGAAAAATTATCGTAAAATTGTCTTCCAAATATTTTGTGACGGAAATAACAGTTTGCAAAAATGTTCAACAATTGTTTAATTAAATATGAGAAAAGATATTAAAAAATAGCTGTATCACGTACGTAGCAAATATGGTACAGCGAGTAATCGATGGGTTTAATGAAATGTTTATTCATCGCAGGTCCCTCCATCCCGTCGTCCCACGGCACGGTGTGCACGACGCAGCCCGACGTGCCGTACAAAAATCCCGGCAACGTTATGGGCAACGGTACCGATCCTCAGAACATCGTAATCAGTTGGACGGTCATGCCCCAGATCGAGCACAACGCCCCGAAATTCATATACCGAGTGATGTACAGACGCGATATACCCGGCGAGCATTGGATCCAAACGGACATCCACAATTGGAAGACGAACAGGCTCTTGGTGGACAATCAGCCGACTTACCAGAGATACCAGATAAAGGTCGTTGCGATAAACGAGAAAGGAGAATCGTCCGTCACTCCTCAAATTGTCATCGGCTATTCCGGCGAGGATCAACCGCAGCAGGCTCCCTCGAACTTTACTGTGATAAAAGTGGAATCGAGCACGAGCGCCGAGTTATCGTGGGCTCCGGTTCCCGAGAGCTCGGTGAGGGGCGAACTTCGGGGCTACAGAATTCAGACCTGGACGGAGAGAGACGGCGAGGAAGGAATGCGAGAGATAAATGTCGGTAACAGAACAAAAGCGATGGTCGAGAAGTTTGTTCCTTACAGCAAGAATTACGTGAGAGTTCTCGCTTTCAACGGACGTTACAACGGTCCGCCGTCCGAGGTTTTGAGCTTCAACACACCGGAAGGCAAGCCGGGAACTATCCTGAGTTTAGACGCTTATCCCATTGGATCCAGCGCTCTCGAGCTCAAGTGGACGAGACCGGCCGAGACGAACGGCGTCCTGACGGGATACAGGATATACTATCAGATGGTCAATGGAACCGCTGTCGGGCCTCTGCTCGAGAGGCAACCTCACGTTCTCGATCCCGAAGCTACCAGTGCCAAATTAGCCAGTTTGGCCGCAAACACGAAGTATCGTGTTCACGTCAAAGCAACGACGAGAGTCGGCGAGGGAGACAAGTAAGAACTCGACCTCAAAAACTCATTATTCTATCAGTGGGCAGGTTCCGCGAGTCGTGCTCATTGCTCTGGCCAATCTCTTTCAGCTTCTACATCGAAGAGCGCACGAGACATTCGGAGAAACCGGATGTGCCGCAATTTACGTTGGAAACCTTCCCGAAGGAGAACGGTTTCTCTAACATAAACGTTACTTGGATGCCGAATCTGAACGGCTATCCCGGCAGCCACTTCTATGCCAAGTACAAGCTCAGGGGGGAAACGATTTTCTTGAAAACGAAACCAGAGTTTTACTCCAACAGCCTGGAGGTTCGTAAAATCGATTCGTTTTCATCGGTGCTACGACCACGCTGTGATCACTTTCTTTTATTATTGTTATTGTTAATGTTTACAGAAAGGAAGTATAAACTCATATCTCCTTAAAAAAAAATATATATATATCTGATATTGCATGAAGATATCATAGTCGAGTATGACGGTATTTTTTTAAATTATAATAAATAATCAATTGCCTTTATTATTGTTCTTGGGAGATCATCCCCTATGAATAAGTAGCATTTGTAAACAGAGGCATAATTCATGCCAGCAAAGTATTATAAGCGGAGTAGAAGATAGGTTGATAGTTACCGTTACGATAAATAATTGCGGCAGTCATCTTTAACTTCGACTGCCGGCTTTTTAGCTCCTTTCGCACTATAACGGCAATCCTAGGCTCGCGACTTCTGCCTCAATGCAGTATTTATTAGATTTATTATTAGATACACACTTACAATATTTTTTTTATTATTATTAGATACGCGGACTGCAGAGCGGCGAGACGTACGTCGTAAGTGTTGTCGCTGTTGACGGAAGTTACTTTACCGAGAGCGAGCCCCAAGAGATTGAGACAAGTAGCGAAGGACCGATTATTCAACCCAAGGAAAACGTTGCCACTGCCGGATGGTTCATAGGTAATTCAGTTAATTTCAATGTTCTTCTAACTCAAATATTCCGATCGTTGCATCGACCATAAACGCTTTCTCGAACTTTTTCTTTTAGGAATGATGCTGGCAATCGCGTTCCTTCTGCTTCTCTTGATAATCGTTTGCGTGGTAAAACGCAATCGCGGAGGCAAATACGCCGTTCATGAACGAGAGCTCGCTGCCGGTCGCGGTGACTATCCCGACGAGGGTGGCTTCCACGAATATTCTCAACCGTTGGATACGAAATCCGCGGGAGGCCGTGCTTCCCTCGCGTCGTCGTCGCATCAGGACGGCAAGCATCCCGAATCGGACACAGACTCTATGGCCGAATACGGCGAGGGCGACACCGGTGAGTTGACTATTTAACATCCCCGTTTACGATATTCAAACGTTTCCTCGTACTCTAGTGAGTAGTTTCGCACTCGCTTGTGTGTACATTGTTGAGTTCGGTCGTAGTAGTAACACCCCGTCCAAACACATTGGTTTTTTTTTTTACACAAGCTTCTTGAGTTGTTTTTTCGTTTCTTTTTCGAACAATGTGCTCGATACTCGTCAATATTTCTTATTCATCTCGACTCTTTACTTTTAATTCCTTTAATTACTCATCAATTAGTTTTTTTTGGTTTCGTCACAATACGAATCAGTCACTCTAGCTTCAGACGACCAATGGTTAACAACAATGGTATATGTTTATGTTTTGTGATGATACACTTTTTTTTATCGGCTATTTTGTTTTTTCGTTGCATTCCTAAAAAAAAAAATAAAAAAAACAAAACAGAGGGTATGAACGAGGACGGGTCTTTCATCGGTCAGTACGGCCGACAACGGAAACCGGAGCCCAACTCTCAGGCGTTCGCAACGCTAGTCTAAGGTAAGGTAAGGTTTTGGTTTGCAATTAAATTCTCACTGTGATTGTCCTAAGTTAGACCTAGAGACACGGCCATGCTTGCCTCGCAGATCGAACTATAGTCTCGAGATCTATAGATCGCCCCCTTCGCCTTCTCTCCCTTCGCTCGCAATATTCGAACGATCGTTGACACTTTTTTTACGGCGTATTTGCAGGTCGATTCACCGAGGACGGGTCTTTCATCGGGCAGTACGGTCCCAAGGGACGACCGGAGGAAACACCGACGATTCCAACTGGTACGATGGCAACGTACGTGTAATTCGCTGTAACTATTATCCAACTATTACACGCCGCGTTTGAGTTAAATCTCTCGTCAATGTCAGGGAGCGTTCGAGTCCTCTTGCCCTGCCACAGCAGCCGCTCTATTTTCACTTTGCGCAGTGCGCAACGTCCACTCTTTACTGCCAGTTAGAATTTTTTGCCTTTTGGGTTTTATAGATTAATATTCGAGAAACTGACTGAATTTTGGATTCACCACCTGACTAACACATTCACGTACCTTCCCGTCCCAGAAAAAAAAAATTAACAGAGTTACAGAGTCTGTTGCGCGCAAACATTTTTTTAATTTTTTACTCGAATAATGTATGGCCCAGTATTAATAACAATGGCAGGTAGATATTATCTGATAAATCGATCAACTTCTCGGGCGTACGAAATAATTATTATACGACGCCAAGTATATTGACAGTATGCGTTAATTTTTTTTTCTCGAATCTCGTGTATCGATTAATTAATCTCTCGTTTTAATTATAAAACCCAAAGACGATAGCTGTTCCGTAGTCGGCAAGCTATTTGCGGAATCGTAGTTGTAGAGATTAAAAATTAAATGAAAACGAATATCGTCGCGTCGCCAGCATACTTTACAGGGCCAGATTGGGCTGATTTTCAAGCCAGGTTACTACAGGGTTCGCGAGTTACGTTTGTATTGTTTCAAATATGTATGACGAGTGAATTTGTTTGTTTTGCTTCCTCATAGAGGAAGCTTTTTTTTCGAGACTGCACTTGTGCGTGCGCGATATATCGAAGAGAGTAGATGCACAAGAGTTAAATGATTATCTGCGCAAGCGCAGCCTCGGAGACTGGAGATAAGAGTGACATAATGAAAAGCAGCATCGCAGTCTGGCCTCGACTGAATGTAAACTTTTAGCTATATAGACGATAAAAAAAAATCAACAACAAAAAGAAGCCACAATTACCGCGGCCGTAATAGATTGAATCACGCATTCTCATATTTTTACTCTGCATACTGCGGGCCAAAACGAAAGAAACAATTATTAAGTAAAAAAAAAAAACAAATTCAAGATCTCCTGCGCGCTCAGATCCACGATCGAGTTATGCGAGATATAAACAGAGGATATTAATAACGACTACGATGATACTAAAGAATTATTGAAGCAACTAAAAAAAAAAGGAAATGCACTATAGCGATTAACAATGAACACAAGGCCTCTAACTGTTGCTTTTTGTATGTGAGACACACACACGCTTTCGCTAGAAAAGAAAAAAAGGATGAAGGAGGAGGTAACGATACGAATCTCTTTTTACTTTTATTTTCGTGTACTTTCAATGTCCTATTCTTTTTCTTCCTTTCGCAATTTTTAGCACACCCTGTCGAGCGTAGGATAATGATATATGACTATTTAATATATTAAAGCATTGAATATATAGAGATATTATATTATTAGTGTTAGAATTCCGAAAGGGAGCGATGACACAAGAGCAGCTATTATTAATAATCATTATCGCAATTTGTCTCTATAATGAAATGTTCTGCGATAACGTTTAAGGTCCATTGACACTTCTCGCACCGAAACAACAGAAAAAAAAAAGAAAAAAACAACACCGCCGTCTAGCTAATTCAATTTAGTAAGCGCATCATTCGTGTATAGAGATAATAATCAGAAAAAAAACGTGTCGTGAGCAAAAAATATATAAAGGCAAAAAACAAAACAACATGATCAACAAGGAAGCAGATAGAAAACGAAGAAAAACTAAAAAAAAAAATTAGTAAAGTAAACAACAAAAGTTACTCGTCGTCAATTCTCTCGAAGTTCATCGAAGCAACCGATTCGTCGACTCATATACACAAATGAATAATATATTTGTCGGAATCTTATTTGCCGATAATTCTGCAATCTAGGGACTCGGATGTCGATTCGAAGTTTGCCATTATTGTTATACAGCGATACGACAGTGAACGATGTATATTTCTCATTCGTACAGTCGCGATAATTGAAGAAAAGAAAGAAAAAAAAAAAGACTATCCGCGCGCAACCCGAGGCCATTCTCATCCACCGTGAATATCGGCCTCCGAGTCCTGCACTCATATACACACATCGGCATATGCGTTTTAGTATATTTTTCTATCGTGCTATTCTCGGTCATCACCGGAAAAAAAAAAGAAAAGAAAAGAAAAAAAACCTCGAGGCTTATCTCATACCACAAACCTTGAATCTCAAATTAGATAGGTATTAAACAAAACCCAACCATCCTCCGTGTAAACTTCCAGTATATATTTGTACGAGTGATTTGTGAGTTGTTTCAATTATTTCTCTTTTTTTTCTCTTTTTTTATACAAATATATATTTTTTTTTTCAAGCCACCTACCTTCTGTGTTGTTTATAGTATGTGTTTTTTTTTTTATTGCAAGGTACAAAAAAGTAAATACTCAGAGTATTTCGCATTTGATGAAATGATTCATCGAACCCGACAGCTATTTACAATACCGTAGGCTCTCTTAGTTTTTCCACCACACACAAAATGTAATCGCAATTAAGAAGAAACAAAAAAAAATGATAAAATAATAGAAGCGTCAAACCCATTGCACAGTGATCAGACAGGAAAGTACCGTCCCCATTCTAACACGAAAGAATCAAAATGCATTGCTTATCGTTAGGGCCTGATCACCGTGCTACCACCCGCCTTAGTGATATATCCATGTAATCTGCATTAATAGTCCTCTGAATAGTATGCTAAATGCTCTGTTGTATTGTTAATATTATTATCAACGGTTTATTAGTCGATAGCGCGGTCTATCGAGCGAGGTACCGGCATACGGTAATTGTTTGTAAGTAACTTGATTATTATACTGTGGAGTATATGTGTATAGTGAGGAGGGGGAAGTGCGTGTCGAATCAATGATAGCCAATCGGCGAAAAATGTTTAAATTCGAGCAATTCATACATTATCGTGTGCTGGTTCATTGCCAATGTTTTTTCATTGTACACTATCTTGCTAGAATTATGTAGGAGAGTAAAATCAGTTTTCCCGGCATTGCAATGCTCGAACGTACACACACATACTGCATACGGTGAAAGAAGAAAATGTAACGAAACGACAACAACAACAACAACAACAACACATTTGAAAAAGTAAAACTTCGATGTTTATGTACTTTTGTGCATTCTGGTGAACGGCGGCAACAATTTAGGCTATAATTTTTTCTACGAAAGTTGACGATATCGTCGCCTTTTTTGGGGACGATTTACGGTTAAATAGGAAGGGTTTTTTAAAATGTAAAAAAAAAAAAAAAAGGAATCGCGAATTATCGTCGCAGCAAAACCACAACATATTATTATTGATAACTTTATTACGTTCATTATACAAGTTAGGCAATAAATTTTATTTTTAAGTTTTGTTAGTTTAAAATATCGACCTTTATAACGTGCATTCCATCAGACGTCCATGTAACATCCCCCATGTCAATAAAAAAAAAACAAAAAAAAACAATCGAAACTATAAATACTTCTCTCTTTTTTTTTTGTTCTTCATCCATAACGTTCCGGGATCATTGTCCCATCTCCGATCCCTTTTACTACGTCGTCCTACGTTCTCTCACCTTTGAACAGCCCATCTTAAAACCTCCAAAGTAATAGCTCAGCTTGAAAAAAAAAAAAAAAAAAACAGATAAATTTCATGGTTATCCTTTTCGTTTCCTCTTTCACGAGCTCGTCAAACCATCCGCTGCGTAGTTATTGTATGGCTTACAGCTTCATTATAGTTATACCCGCAGGTTATTGTGGCTCGGGCGCTTCGCACCCCCGTTATGGACTACAGTGGAACCTCGATTATCCGAGTCAATTGCGGTCGAGCCTAGTTCGTATTAACGATTATTCGTACAATGGAAAGTCGAAGACGAAAAATATAAAATGCAACAAAGTAGCTCTCTACGGTGAAATGACAATGAAATTTTAAGCCATGATTTGGATAATATAAATTCCGGTGAAGCAAATCGCCGTTCGGCAATGAAGGGTTCGGATAATTGAGGTTCTACTATATGGAACTTAGAAACTGAAAATTTAGATTTTCGGAGATTTACTCGAAAGACGTAATTTCAAGTTTGAAAATCTAATTTTTCGGTAATATGCAAATTCTGGTTTGAAAAATTTAATTTTCCGACCGGAAGTGACGTCATATCGGACACGTGTCACTTCCGGTTGGGAAATCTCATTTTTCCACCGGAAGTGACGTCACACCCGAAATAAGTCACTTGCGGATCGAAAATGTGATTTTTTCGAACGGAAATACGTTACTTCCGGTCGAAAAATGACATTTTCAAAGCGGAAGTGACGTCATATCGGAAACATGTCACTTCCGGTTGAAAAATCTCATTTTTCCACCGGAAGTGACGTCACACCCGTAATAAGTCACACGCGGATCGAAAATGTGATTTTTTTGAACGGAAATACTTTACTTCCGGTCGAAAAATGACATTTTTCAACCGGAAGTGACGTCACACTGTAAATACGTCACTACAGGTCGAAAAATGGGATGTCCAAAGCGAACGTAACGTGTTTCTGGTATGACGTCACTTCCGGGCGAAGAGCGAGTTTTCTGAACCCCGGAAGTGAGCGTTTCCGGTCGAAGAATGACTTTCTTTTGTGCGCGACGATAGTGCACAGCGTTGTTCTGTGCCGCAGTATTGAGCACCACTCACTGAGACGCACGAGACAATATAACCGAGGAATAGTAATTGGGGCCTAGAATGGAGGCCTCCCTAGGCGGACTTGGAATAATCAGCACCTAGGAGGAGTTTCCCCTAGGAAGACTTCGAATAATCAGGGCCACTGGGGTGACCTCTGTATTCTTGAAAATTGGGAGGAACAATCAACGAACTTTAAAAAAATGTATGTAAGATACGCGAGATATTTATTTGTTCATCGATCGTCACAGGGTGTTCGCGAGTAAGCGGTACAAAGTGGCCAGAGGCTATCCCCGACCCCTTGCAGGCTCTTCTCTTCCTTCGCTGGGATATATCTCGTTATTGTCGCCGGCGGGCGAGCGAAGGCCCGGTCGGACGGGTCCTCTCCGAGAGACAGAAGTCGTGCGAGATCTGACCCGATATTGTAATTATGCGGGACGGGTTTTTTGTCCCGTGCACACCGGGGGGGCCTTGCACGCTACGTCCCTTGATCCCACGAAGCCCGAAGCCTTAAACGTCCCTGCAACATTTTGTCGATGGATATTGACGATGAAATACTATCGAAGAAAAAAAAGGAAAAAAAAAAAACCCCCCATCTCAAGAGATTGAGATGGCAGCAAGCGATTCGAGAGGATCCTCGGAGAGAGCGGAGAAATTCGATCGGGCAGCTTATCCTCCCGGCAAACTTTTCCGGCTATACCGTGTGCTCGGCGCATGATCGAGCGCGTTCCACGGCCAACGCGAATCGATCGCACGAACGATTCTCACGGCGCTGGACCCTTCTCGGTCTCGTGAACGAGCAAATCGTACTTAAGCGACATCGACCAATTGGCAGACACAAATTGAATTCGACGCTTCGGAATCGATGACAATTGGCGCTCCTCGCTGCACCGAAGATCTCCCGATACGCCCAATTCTTCTTTTCATTTTATTGTTTCTTGCTGTCCCTTCGAGCGTCTCGCGATTGAATTTTTTGCGACTAGAGACAACGATGAGACAATGCGAGATGACAGTATTTGATTTAGTGTGTAGCGTATATATAGCTCAGCCGTGCGATTCAATGGTAGTCCAATCAGCTTTGGCGACGACGGAGCCGGGGCGCTGGGCAAAAAAACTTTCGATCGAGAATAACCGGGACTGCCGCGGCTGCGGGCAGCTCCGCACAGGCGGCCCTCAGTCGTTGCTTCCCCGTTCGGTTCTCTTATTATAAACACACACACACACACACGGGCGCGCACACGAGTTTACTAGCGCGCGACGCGCTATACGTCCGAGAGATCAATTGTATATTATATCGTCGTGCACAGACTCTATCTTACGGGATATACAGGGTGGTTCACGAAGCTGTAATCGATCCTCGGCCGACCGGCCGCGCCGCGAGCGAGAAACGACGATTCCAATCGCTCGACCCGCTCGACGTTATTGGTCGCCGCCATTTCTTTTTTTTTTTTTTCGCTACATAACCTCAAAGCAACGAATCGTGTCCTTTATATTATTCATGTCGAGAGGTGCGGAATAGATTACGGCTTTATGAGCAGAAGCCTGTAGAGCACGCGCGCGATCTTCCCGTAGGATCGCGATATAGCACCGAGGAGAGTCTTGCACTGAACCCGGTTAAGAAACAGTGAGGAAGTGGCGAAGGGAAGAGCGGAAAGGGAACTTACTCGAAGAGACAACAATGAGCCATTTGTTAGCGGTCGACCAGTTTCCTCCCCGACATTGAAGATACACAATGGACACTGTTATCGATTATTCATCCAACGATCTCTCGGAACCTGTTGGCCGAACGTATACGCCATATATATATATATATATATATATATATATATATGTAACCTACACCGAGAGCGTGGTTATAGAGCGTATAAAACGCAAGGTGGATGTTCCAATGATCGATCGTACGCTCTCCTCAGTGCTGCAGCAAGTAAATCGGCCATTGCATTTTTTACTTTGAGAATTTTAATCTTCAAAGTTCAACATTTTTTGTCAATCGCGATATTATAATGTGCGTGATAATAAAGCTCATGCCGATTGGACACACACGACGATACTCGTAAAGATAATCGCACAAACATTCACACATACTCACAGATACTCACGGATACTCACGGATACTCGAAGCAATCGCACGGAAGACAAAGCTGCTCACAGAACTTGCAAAACTGCGAGCGGCGCTAAGCTCGCAGGCCAACATAACCGCTAGTAATGTAATATAATCCGTCCTCAAACTTTTGTGAATTGAGTGTAAGGCGGAAGGAAAGTGAGCGTCATGAAGACCCCAATATAGCGCGCTATTGATTATACAGTATTGATTCACGTACACCTCATCTTTTCCGGTTTCCTCATCTTTTACATCCGTCTATCTTTTCACATTTCTGTCGCACGCCAAGTTACCTTAACTTCAATTTGCCTCTTCGCACTTTTATTCATATTTACCGACCGATTTTCCGCTCGTTTTTCAATCATACACAACTTGTCCTTTACTCATCCATAAATACGATAACTAAACAAGAAAAGATTTATTTCCTTCGAATATCTTATAGCCACTTTTCCCTCCGGCCTCGAAAATCGCGTCGATCTACCTGACTCGCAATATCGATATTCTTCGATACTCGCAACGAGACAATGTTCTCGGGCGAGAAAATAACAAGCCTCACGATACTCTGTATCAATTATCAGTCACGCGATTCTCGGGGCGGCGGAGATCGGAGAGAGGAGGGGGGGGGCGGCTTCCAGACTGCGTATGTACAATTATGTTGTCAGTTATTATATATTACAATAGTATATAGAACGAGGGCGACTCGTCGGGGAGAGGACGGCTCTCCGGCCGGTAGGAAGAAGAGCGCGCTTGCACGAAAAATGATTCACTTCGTTGAGTAAGGAAGCGGCGAGAGGCGGGGCGGCGGAGGGGAGGGGGGAGGGGAGGTCTGCGCTGTGCTCCCACCTAATAACCGTGTAGACGTCGAAGACGTCGTGAGAACAAGGTCGTACCTTCTGCACATACTACTGTCCGTGACTTCGGGGTCTTCCTGCCTCTCGCGAATGCAAAGACGCCGGAGTACTTCGGTCGGCGAGCTGACGTTAAAAACTGGTTCCTTCCTTCGGGGCTCTCGATTCGCGGTGGGCACACACGCGGCCGGGGACCTTCTCCGTGCCTCTCGTACGCGAAGGCGCGCGCGCGCGCCCCCTCGGGACCGAGCTCGAGCCCCGGCTACCACTTTGGACGACCACAGGCGGTTTCCTGGAGAATCTTGCGAAACCCGAGGAGCTCTCTCCTCGGTATCTACCTACCTATAACGCTAGTCTCGCGGATCTTAACCCCGCCTTTCGTCCGTTTCGCCGATTCGCCGGAGAGAACGATCCCTCGCGAATACTCACCTATATCATTACAGTGCACGGAGAGATTCGAATTCTCGTTGGATCAAGCAAAAAAAAAAACTAAAAAAAAAACTGCAAGTGTATACTATAATAAAATATGAGGAAGCAAAGGAGGGTGCGATGTTCGCTTCCCCTCAAATTAAGGTTATAGTTGGATCAAGCCTAAAAAAAAAAAATAACGAAAAAAACTGCAACTGTAATAAAAAGGGGTGATGCGATGTTCGTTTCCCATTGAGACAAACTCATTGTTGGATCGAGCAAAAACAAACTGCAAGTGTATACTATAATAACAAAAAGGACAACAAAAAAAAACCCCACTTAACATTCGACAAACATTAACGAGCGGGTCGAATAATAATTCACCGGCTTCGCCGAGTCTCCCCGGTCGACGGACGGAGCACTCTCCGTGAACGTATCACGGAACATCTTCGTCACTCAGGTATATGAGCGACAGCAAGAGGACGTCGAAACGTTCTCGCTTTGATAAATCGTTCGTGGAGTGAAAAATCGGCACGTTTGCGGGTGTCGGGACTGACAGCGAGCAAAGATTGAGAGATAGAAGGACGGAGAGGGAGATATCCCTCGCGGTCCCTCGGACGCGCTGTATTAAAGAGATGGTGCCCGAAGGTGCGGAGAGTCCTGTGAGAGATTCCCTTTTCCACGAGGAGGAAGCCACAGCGGGAGATTTGTCCAGACGGGAACGATCGATTCTCGCTGCTTCTGGTCCGACGCTTGCAGCCGCACTCCTACCATACCGATCGGCTGTACATATACATATACATATACCCATACATAAATACACGTACACACGTTTTGTATAATATATATATACATATATATACATACATAGATACACGTACACACGTTTTGTATTATATACATATATATATACGTAGATACACGTACACACGTTTTGTAGTTATATATATATAAATATATATATATGTATACAGTATACGTACGGTATAAAGATACACTCACGGATGAAAACTGGTGTGCACGGACCCTTATCCCGGTATTGGGACTGGGTAGATAGGGATCTCGCGGCGTGCGAGAGCTCGAAACACAAGCCTGCAGGCCTTCCTCTCATTGAGTCAGTCAGTCAGTCAGTCAGTTACTTAGCCGCAGCGACGCGGCCCGCACGTTCATCCCAGCCTCGGCACACGTTCGTCCCTCGTACTTTGCCGCAAACATACCAGCAGCAGCAGCAGCAGCGGCAGCATCAGCCAGTAGCAGCAGCAGCGACGTTGCAAACGGTCCAGTCTCGCCGGTCGCGATCTGTTGACGGCGCAGAAAGAGACAGGACAGTAGATAAAGAGCCGGAATATTAAGAGACACACACACACACACACACAAGCGCAGAGAGACAGAGGGGAGAGGAACAAAAAAAAAAAAAAGAGGGAAGAAAGGTTAAAGAGGCATCCAACCTACCTCGTTAAGTCCTCCTTCATCGTGATTTTTTTTCCCCCTTTCGTTCTCTTTTTTTTTTTTTTTCAATACCGGCGTGAAATTCGTGATTTCACGGTTCGCACGGCCCACAAGCGCGGCGGTGACGAGACTAACGCGCCAACGTCGGGCGGGACGAGGACGGGCGAGACTATAAAATATCGCGAAATCGCTCACCTGCCGACACGATGCCGTGGGCATCGGCCTTCCTGGCCACCGGGACGACGATAATTCTCATCCTCGTCGCAGATCGCACTGACGCGAGACACCATCGAGGGGGAAACGGTCACAAGCCCGCCGGTGACATCTCACTGTGGATCGATCAACAGCAGATTAAAATGTTCAGCGGTAAGTAAGCTCACGAACGAATCCAACATTCGATCCGACATTTATTTGTTTTATCAATAACGGCATGGGCCGAAACACAAGGACTATGGGAAACCAGTCCAGTGAACAATGTGAGAGAGATCCGTCGCTTATGAATTGCACAGAATACATAAGTACACGAGTATACTTACAAAGTAGGTAAGAGAGAAAAAAAAAATTACTGTGTGAAAAATCGCAATTTTTGTCGCTCGTGAATTGCACGAAATTCATAGTTCCGTTATTCTATCTTGGACCTTATAGCGTCGGAAATAGATCGATGTCGGTATTTCCGTTTTAATTTTTGTTTCTGGCATGACGATCGTAAACAAGTGTTGTGAAATTTCCAATTACACTACGCCGTATCCGCCCTGAGATAGGAGGGAACTCGCTATCTCGACGCTATCTCGCTTATTTCGCGATGCACTATCGTCTCTCGGCGCGACCGGCGATCTCCGCCCGTTCACTCGCTATCGAACTTTCACGGATATTCATTATTATTGTTATTATTATCATCATCATTATTAGCTTCCTTTCATTTTTTTTTCTTCTCTCTTCTCGTCTCTCAAATATTACGCACCTCGGGCGTTACTACCGGATATCCGGTAGTAACACGCGCTTCGAGATCTTTACGGCGATTCGCGTACCGGGCTCGCGAACATCCTGGTGGTGCGTCCGCCCTGACCTTTCAATAGCCGCCTCGTCCGATCATTCGGTTCTCCTTTTTTTTTTTTTCTTCTTTGTTCACATTCGTCGACGAACGTTACGACGAACCGTCAAACTCTACGGTAATCGGCTTTTTTTTTTTATAGGAACCGGATTTTATTGAAATTTAAATAAATTAAATTTTATTACTTTTTAATTTTATTTCTTTATTGCAGGTCTCGAGATGGAAATTTACGCGATAACCGAGGGCAGGGTACTGTCGTATCTGCTGGATCCGGAATTCGAGAGCAAACTACCGATAATACCGAGCGAGGTCTCCTACGTCAATTTCACGTGGAAGTCCGGAATAAAGAAGTATTATTACAATTTTTATCGACTGAAGTCGTTCGACGAGACGATACTCAAGACACCGTCGATCACGATCAAGACCCGGGGACGCGTGCCAAAGAGGCCAAAGGGTATCTACTTTATCTATAACTTTGTATGACCAATTATATTTAATACACTTTTTTCCCCGACTACGCTAAAGAGGCATGAAATAGGCAATTTTAGCCTGGAACGGGGATGGGAAGTGGCAGATTCTTGACGAATGGGAGGAAAAGTAATTTAGGGGGAGGAAAAGTTTCATACGAAGCTTCACACACGTTGAAAAGACGCACTTTTTTTCCCATGTGGCCATAATGTACTATTTTTTTTTCTCTCCACTTATCGACGATATTAACTGAAAGATTTTTTTTTCTTCCTCAGAATTCAGCGTACTGCTGCCCTGTTCTGGCAACAGCTCGGGGATAGCCCAATTCGGTATTGGCTTGATGATTGAGACACGAAAGGGGAAACCTTTGAACGGGACACCCCTGCGTCTCAGCTTAAGAAAAGAATGCGCCGTGCGCGGTGAGTCCGTCAGTCGCGCCCAAGATCATCACTTCTCGACTCACACATACAGTTCTGTATCCACCAGTAATCGCCGCCAATTTGACGCATGTCTCTATATCTCTCGATTCAAAGCAATCGGAATGTCAGCCGGTCTGTGGAACTTGCCGGGAAAGGGAGGGTTCATTTCTCCTCGGACAGACAGAGAAATCGTCCTTAAGCCCGACTGACCGAACAGCACGCGATTCTTGTTTGTTTTGTGTTTGGTTTACACATTCTGCTCGTTATCGGAATACAGTTGTTTGCTCTTGCACGTGTTTGCGCGTGTTTGCGTCGATAATACTTGCATGCTTCTGAGAATTGCACACATTTTTTTTTCTTCTTTTACCACACGAGAATTGTTTGACCGTTTGCAGTGTTGATCGGGGCAACGATCCTCCGCAGGTATTCTAACTCGACGATTCATTTTTTTTTTTTTTTTTTTCAGAGCCCAATCCAGGCCCCTGTCCCGACGGCTATCTCGGACCGCCGCATTGCAAAAAAGCTCTCTGCTATCCGAATTGCATGAACGGCGGCAATTGCACGGCACCGGGTGTGTGCTCCTGCCCACCGGGATTCCAAGGACCCTACTGCGAAGGAGGTAAAATTCAACGACAATATTTATCACGAATTCTTCGTATGACCAGAACCTCAATCGAGGGGTCTTTAATTGAAAATATAATCTACATTAATACTTTATCGATGGTGGCCGCGGTCAGAGAAAACTGGGAAGTCAGGAACCTTCTATAATATTAATTGAAAAGCACATAAAAGAAAGCCTTGAACAAAAAAAGATTGAAAAGATGTCGAAAAAATAATAATTAAACGTTAATACAATCATTAGGTTTCATTTGCATCATTCATTTTTTAAAATAAAAGTCGTCGGAAGTTTAGTCCGGGAAAATTTTTAAATGGTTTTGTGGGGGGGCAAAAAGGGCCACCGTGTTAATCGAAAGCCGTGACGGAACGCGGCGAATTATTTACACGACTATATCGGCGAGCAGCGCTCTCTCACACGATCTTCGAGATCGATATCGCCGTTTTGCAGCCCGCTTTGATGACGCTCGTCAGAGCTCGGTAGAACGGGGCTTGCTCGGCGCCGTGGTCGATTCCCGTGTCGTGATGCTCCTGCTCTTCGTCACGAAATCTCTGAATTGTCTCCAGCAATTCCTTGTCAGTGACTTTCTCACCGGTCTCCATGAGTGCTCTTAGCTGGTCGTTGTAGTGCTCGACTATAACAGTCTCCACCGCTACTGTGCAGGCCATCGCCGCTTTTTCGCCCATCAACGCCGTACCGGCGCCCAGCACGAATCCCGCGGCGTTCCACAGCGGCAGCATAGCCGTTGGTCTTACGCGATGCTTCTGTATCAATTCCTCGAACTTTGCTCTGTGCTTTTTTTCCTGTTCCCACATGTGCTCGATAGTCGGACCGACCGATGTTTTACCTGCGTTTAAAGTTTAGATTACTTACAACTTTTTCTTTAAAATTTGAGACATTATTTGTTCCTATTTTTTTGCATACCTAGAACAGCCATCTGGCCGGCGTATATTCTGTCAGCTCCCAATTCACCGGCATGATTCACCCTTATTATCGTGTCCAAGAGCTTGCCGGATTTCGTGTCCGACGTAGCGGCGGAGAATGAACTCGAGAGCCGACGGCTCTCGCGACGAAGATGTTGCATCGTCCTTTCTTTTTTCTTCTCTTTCTTTCGTATCTACAAAGACAATATTTATTTAACGATGCTAATCGAGATCTCTATTAATCGCAGGAATATGCACGGACAAATGTTTGAACGGCGGAAAGTGCATTCAGAAGGATACCTGCGAATGTTCGAAGGGTTATTTCGGACTGCACTGCGAATTCTGTGAGTACAAGACTGTAAAAATAAATTTCAATTTTAATTCACTGGAATTTGGAATGAATGCCTTATTAAATTATAAATTACAAATTATCAATGAACATTAAGGATACTTTTTTGTAAAATTAAATATTAAAGTTACAAATATTTTACCTAAATCTTACAAAAATGTTCATTAAAAATAAAAATTTTACTGTAAAATTGCAACGCGCATGTGTTTGAAATTTCAGAAACAGTTCCGGTAAAAAAGCTTCCAATAACGTTGATTCATAAAAAAAAAAATTCTGCGAACGTCGCGAATGGAGCGGAAATTTTCGAAATGTTTCCAAGAAATATGCCGCGAAACTAATGAATTTTTTTTTTCAGCAAAATGCGTCATTCCCTGTTTGAACGGCGGCAAGTGCAAAGGAAACAATGTATGCAGATGTCCGACGGGTTTTAAGGGGGACCACTGCGAAATAGGCAGACGTTCGCCGCAGCGTTCCGCGTGTACGAGAGTCTGCAGGAACGGCACTTGTCAGCAGGACAACACCTGTCTCTGCGATCCTGGCTGGTTTGGAAAATTGTGCAACAAGAACAAGCCGTGGGCTTAGCTCTTGGAAGGCAAGGCAGGAGTCTACCTTACCAGCCAGCTCCTTCAATTATAATTTGTCCACGCCGTCGCGTGGACACGAACAGAGAGAGTTATCGATATACGTAAATGTCTAGGTGCATCGTCGAGAGTAATGCATAATTTTTTTGATGCGCTACGAACGAAATCATTACTTTTTTTTTTTTAGTGCTTAGCCAATGTCCGACCGTCGCGTTGAGGCGACCTCGGCGCCTCGTTTTTTTTTTTTTTTTTTTCGTTTGTTCGTTTCAACTACCCGAACCAGATGTGATATGTAAAGCTGCTTTACACAATTTTATACAATTAAATATTATTATTGATGATATTTGTACAATATTAATAAATGTATTTTTATCATGCGTAAAATGAATTTTGTAGCCAACCTCCCCGGAAGAATTTATAACAAATATTGCAAATCGTTGGAACAGTTCGAAAGAGACGTTGGGGTGCGTTCTTGAATGCAGTTCTGCTCTGTTGGACTAAAACCACAAATATTGTAGACGTATCGACAAGTATACACAGTCAAAGCAGGCATTCTTACATTCCAGCTTGCTCTCAGTTCAGGGTTCAATTTTTACCTAAACCTGCTCCGATAAGTCAAAGCAGGCATTCTTGCATTCCAGCTTGCTCTCAGTTCAGGGTTCAATTTTTACCTAAGCCTGCTCCGATAAGCGTTCTTTTGTTATCAAAAGGGACAAAATGTGTTCCGCGCAAAGAATCAGCTTATTTGTGTCTGCCCACAAGCAGTTGACAGTCAAAAATAAAAGAACGCAAAGCTGAGCAGATCTGCATTAAAAAACTCACCCTTCGCGATGTATCCATAAGTATACACAGCTGAAACAGGCGTTCTCAAATTCCAGCTGCTCTCAGCAGTTCGGATATTACTTTTGACGAAAACCCGCTCGGCTAAGCGTTCTATTATAAAAACTGAGGAAATTTATCCCGCGTAAATAATCGGATGAACCGCCGGTAATGAAAAAAAAATAAAAACCCACTAGCAGTTAACAAGTGAAAATAAAAGAACGCATAGCTGAGCAGTTCTGCATTGAAAGAACGCACCCTCCGTCTCAGAAAGCTGTGCGGACGAATCGATTGCCGAGTGTTTCGCGATTCAATGACACGACATGCACGAAACGCCGGACGTCTAAATTTTTCTCACGCTAACGTTCAGCCGAGCGTCTCAAGAGAACGACATTGATAGCCGGCGCAAGGTTTTTCGAAAGCGAACATATTCGTCCCAAAGTTTTTCTCATACCTCCACGACAGAGTCTAAAACATCGATCGCGTACCTGAACGAAAAACAACAGTGCACAATCAGAGTGTGTGTACCGCGACTGATCGCGATCTCGCTGTCTGCAGAAAGTCGGCGCGAGTTAAAAAGTGCCTTCTCGGACGGGGTTAGGTTAGTGCACCGCCGATTAGTCAACACATCGTTTCAGTGAGGCACTGAAAAGGCAGTCACGTGTCTCAGGATCCAATGGGGTACTGTGTTACGGAGCGACGCCATGACGCGTACCCCAGCCGAGTTCGACCAATCGAATTATTCCAGGCCCGTATACATGTATATGGTGTTCGTGTTTCCGTCGTCGCTGGTCTATTACCGCTCGATTCCATCGTAAATCGGTGAGTCCGCAATAACGAACGGTGTTAAATTAGTTTTTAAGACACCGAGCTATCGCAATTTGATAATTTAAATTAAGTATCACGACTGTATGAGAGTGAATTTCGTATCGTCTGCTTGGAGTGCACCGCGCAGGCTCGCTCAAAATGGCCGCCGACCTGCCGCGTTTGTTGTGGTGGAGATGGAGGCCCGCGTAACCGATCGATACGCCTGCTGGCGAAACTGGCCATGGTGTCCATGGAGCCTGTTGTGCGTCTTCTCCGGTCACTCCAAAGTAAATCGTGTCGCGCTCGGTGAGATCGACGCGACTCTGACATTAAACCGTTGTGATAAAGTTAACGTGAAAAATGTACGGGACGCGGAGCACGTAGGGCGTGGTGGTGGTGAGCCTAGTAGCCGACGACGGCATCTCCGCAGACGCAAAGGCCCTGAGCCCTGATCGGTCACACCACTCTACACCGTCCACACAAGGTGCGTACGCAACTCGCGATTTACACTGGGCCTGCTCCATGGCTTCGCGGTTCCTCGCTCATGAGCTTTGCGGCCCCGGAGGTGGTCTCTTTTGCGTGTGCCCTGCGCATTTTCGTTGCCCCCCTTTTCTTCGAATAAACGCGCCGCCGTGTACTCTTGTACTCTTCCGTGTGCGCGCCGGAGCTCTCTCCGTATATCTCACCCTTTATACCCGAAAGCCCGCCTGTCAATTTTCCCGTCTAATCCCCCCCCTCCCCCCTGCCCCCTCCAAAGCTCCTGTCATTCATACCCGGCCCGTCCACCTTTGCACCAAGTGCGTTACGCAGATTTCTCCGAGTTCACCGAAATAAAAAAAAAAAAAAAAAAATCGCACCTATCCTGCAGCGCTCTCATCCGATCGTCCGGTATCTTCCGGCGTCTTCCGCTGTCTTACCCGCTCTTGTCTTCCCGCGTTCGTAACGCACGACCTACGGAAACCGTGCGATTTGCCCTTCCACGCGAGGCTGCCCCACTCGCGCCTGCCGCAGCTCCGTCTCTCATTAATACCGGAGACCTTGTTTTCACCCTCGATTCGACATCGCCGAATCGACCTGTAGCGGTGTCGCGTCCTACACGTCCTACAATATATATATCATATATGTTTATCCTCGCTGATGGACAATTTCACGGTCGTGCCTTCGGTTCCACGCATCTCCGGCGACGCGGCTGCCAGAAACTCGATGTTCTGAACGTTCGATTTTTGAAGATACTATGGCCCTCTCGCAACGCTCGCTCGATGAGCGCTCTGACACCAATTTTCTTTTCATCGAGAATCTTTCGTACTCCGTTTCGATAATCTCTCGCGGCAATGAAATCGCGATAGTTATTGCTGTTTGAGCGGCAGGGGTGATCGAGCACTGTTTGGGTAATGAATATGTATGTGGGGTGAGAACACCCCAGTGCAGAGCCGATGTAGGTAGGGCAGGAGAGCAAGGGCCCCTTGGCCCGGAGGACAGATGCAAAGGGTCCCGGGCATGACTCAGGCAGCCTGTGCCAACAGTAACCCGATAGCCTTTGGCCTGTAGGGCTCTCAGCTGTGCTGATAATTTATTTATTTTTATTTATTTATTTTTTTCTATGCCCTCTGACTTGTAAACAATGTCAGAAATTCGCGACTTTTCGATGAGGCCTCAAAATTCGTTCGGCGGGCTCTCTAGGTAACTGGTGCATCGGGCCAGTACGGCTCGGGCTTTATCCCTAAGTGGCCAGATATTTATGTATGTTTATTCGGTCGCAGGTGGAGGTGATGTAGAAGCATCCAAATCGGAGGCTCGTCTGAAATTCGGTGGGACGCGGTACGTTATCCGCGAATAAGGAAAGTAGAAAAGAGCATACCAAACGCCAGGAACGGAAGACAATGGTATCGTTACCTAGTACGGAAACAGCAAACATGGACAGAATGGATAGGCTTTCGGACGACGACGACGACGAGCCTAGCAGCGGGTCGGAGGCTTACGAGGAGGGCGATCTCCTCAGCGCCGCAATGGACGACGACGTCACCGCCCAGCTAGCAGCTGCAGGTTGGCAAATCAAACATGTTAACGGTGATTTTTCATTATTTTTTTGCTTTTCTTTTTTTCCCCCATCCTATCCGTCGAGTCCGAAGTACCTTTAGGGCTCTCCTGTAACATATTCTCGCACAAGGTACAACTTCGTACGCCGAATAGAGCAGCGGCGTCAGTTTCACAACTGGTCTCTGGTTCGATTCTTCTACTCTGTTACGTGCTGTGTGTTGTTATTTATTTTTTGAGATTTTTTAAATGAAATTCTTTCGTTTTTTTTTACTACATTTAATTATATTTTGTTTTAACACTCTTGTCTCTTGTGCGGAATGTGTTTCTCACCCTCTCTGCCAATATTATTGCATATTCGATCGGTCGTAAAGTCTCTGGAGAATATCGTTTTGTAAAAATGATTACATTCTGCAGAGTCAATTTTTATTGTTTCACGTTTGTTTGCATTCTATCCACGCCTTGCCGCTTGACTTTCCTTGCCGCCGGACGTTTCGTATATCCTCGTTTACACTTGTGTGATCGGATAACGTCAGTTTTATCGATATTTTAACGAGTTATTCTTGTATTTTTCCTTGAGAAAAAAAAAAGAAACACTGTTTCTCTAGAGTCTAGAGTTCTGATATTAGCACATAACTTTACGCACGTAATTATAATTTATTGTGGCTTGCGCTTTTTTTTTTTTTTTATCGATTCTCATTTGATGGAACTTGATTCATTTGTTTTACATGTCAGTGTAAAGAGATCGTGCACTTGTTTTTTTTTTTGTATATACATCGTGACGATCGATAATAGTACTTCCGCGGTAGAATCGATAATCCCTTATCCGCGCGCGTATTGTCTTTTACACTGGCATGCGACAATGAAGGGCGATAAAATACTTAATGTTACGTTATGTTTAGGACCAATTGGAGTTGCTGCAGCGGCGGCGATTGTTTCTGCGAAAAAGCGGAAACGACCACACAGTTTCGAAACAAATCCAAGCATCAGGAAGAGGCAACAAAATAGACTATTAAGAAAACTCAAAGTAAGCATATCCGTTTGTAATCTCTACAATTTAATTGGTGTCGCTTGACGACAACCAGAGATGCATCGATATGCCATAACGATGATTTAAAAAAAAATCTCTTTTCTGTTTTTTGTTTTTCAGCAAACGATAGACGAATTCGCCACGCGAGTTGGCCAGCAAGCTGTTGTGCTAGTGGCAACGCCTGGCAAGCCAAATAGTAGTTACAAAGTATTTGGAGCCAAGCCCCTCGAGGATGTTGTGAAGAATCTTAAGAGTATGATAATGGAGGAGCTGGAAAGCGCTTTGGCCCAACAGGCACCACCCCCGGTGCAGGACGACCCGTCCCTGTACGAATTGCCACCGTTGATAATAGACGGTATACCAACGCCGGTTGAAAAAATGACCCAGGCGCAGCTCAGAGCCTTCATTCCTCTGATGCTGAAGTACTCGACTGGCAGAGGAAAGCCCGGATGGGGCAGAGAAAGCACCCGACCGCCTTGGTGGCCGAAAGAATTGCCATGGGCAAACGTTCGCATGGACGCGCGATCGGAGGACGAAAAACAAAAGGTTTGTCGGGTACTCGTGCGTTCTAAATATTGTGAAAGTGTATTAAAAAAAAAGAAAATCTCTCTGGTCGTCGATGAAACTACAATCGATATCTTTCTATCTTTCGCAGATCTCATGGACGCACGCTTTGAGACAAATAGTTATAAATTGCTACAAGTTCCACGGCAGAGAAGATCTGCTGCCTGCGTTCAGCGAGGACGACGACAAATCGACGGTGCTGATACAGCACCAGACACCCCACTCGTCGCATCACACATCGTCGAACCAGCAGCAAGCGCAGCAGCAACAGACGGTGGGAGTCGTTCGCCTCAGCACCTCGGATTCATCTAAGGGAAACTCTTCGCCGTCGCAAATCATAGCCGCGTCACCCACAGCTCTCGCAACTGCCGCCCAGGTGCCGGTTGGCGGAGTGCACGAGATAACAGAAAATCAATCGGAGCAAAGCAATCGCATTACATCGATCGACCCGTCCACCGTCCGATTTTTCACATTCGGCTCGGAGACCGTTGCGTTGCTCCGTTGATCCTCCGGAGCAAAGCAATCGCATTCGCATCGATCGAGCCCTCTGCCGTCGATTTTTCACGTTCCGCTCCGAGACCGTTGCGTTGCTCCGTTGATCTTCCGTTCTGTGCCTCGTTGTTGCGACGACAATAGCGATTCAATCACCACTTTTATCCGTTCCAATCATGTTTCACATCGTCGGAAACATAGTCGCGATGATTTTTTCGTCATTAAATTTGTTATCGGAACGAATTTCTGTTGATATCTTTTTGGTGTTTGGTTTCCCTTAATTGAGTTTCGTAAGATCTGATTGTTCTTTTTTTTTCTACGTTCATCGTTTTTTTTTTAACGATGTGCTTCTTCCTGAACGACTGTCTCATTGATCTTTCTTATGTTTATTTAGCAGATGACACAATATCCCACTACTGTCTTGCAAACTATAACGAATCCCGACGGGACCGTTTCCATAATACAAGTGGATCCGAGCAATCCTATTATCACGTTACCTGATGGAACAACCGCACAGGTTCAAGGTGTCGCAACGGTGAGTGCAATTTTTTCTTTCCTTTCATACTAAAGACTACATTTTTTTATTTTCACCTAACAATAATCGTAATGTTTGTTTTCTTTTTTCGTGCCCAGATTCACACGAGCCAGGGCGAAGTTCAGGCACTCGCGGAAGTAACGGGCGGAGGGGAAGGCAGCGTCGCTGTTGATTTGAACAGCGTGACCGAAGCAACCTTAGGTCAAGACGGTCAAATAATCCTGACGGGCGAAGACGGACACGGTAAAACAGTTTTCTATAGGCTCTGCACCGTCGCCGGCCAGGAACTACTCGAGCAGTGATTCACTGAAACTGGCTCAGGACCAACCCTCCCAATTATTATTTTGCATGCTGCCTGCCAGCGCTCCATTAAAGAACGAAATCTCAATTCGTTCCTGAGCTTCGTTCAACGAAGTACAATCTCTACTTTTTTTTGTTGTTTTTTTAAAGTAGTTGATGTTTTTTGGTACTGTAAATACTGCAACAACTTCGTCAAAAGGCTAGGAAGCTGATTTGTTTTTATTTGTTTTTTTTTTTTTTTTTTTTAAGAGTCCATTATCACATTCACAACTACGCGTCGCGTTTTCCTATTGACTCTGTAACAGATGAACTGTCGAAAAAAAGAAAAGAAAATGAAAAGCGACGGTCACCGTTCGATAACGAAATAATTTGACATTGTATAAATATACATTCGCGAATGGGATAAAAAAAATTTTGTAGAAGTTACAATTTCAATGAATCAGTAAAAAAAAAAAAAGAAAACTTCGCATCCGAACTCGCGTCAGACTAACGCGAATAGAGAGTAAAAAAAAAACAAAAAAAAAACAAGAAACGGAAATGAACGGCATTTATTTAATTGTATCCGCATGTACATACTATTTAAACAATAAAAAAATGAATGTGAGTAAAATCGTACGATGATAATATAAATTGGTATCGATAGCTAGACGATATACCCTACTTCGTTAATAATTCAGTCGTCTCGGTGTCACGATCTACTTATAAAAGCACAAGTGTACAGACATTGTGGATCGATCAATGGATTCTTAAAACTTGATTTTTATAATCTCGCGACAAAATAATAATAAAAAAAAAAACAAAGAAAGCAAAAGGTATCGAGTCAGTCGTAAAGTCGTATACGAAACCTATCCTCTTACGATCGCCACACTCTAATTATCGTTTATTTACTTTATTAAGAAGACTACAATAAAACGGCTGTACATAGAGTATTTTGTGTTGATGTTTCATTATTTTGTCATTTTGTTTGTGTATTCGTTGATTTTTATTTTTCGGGTGATTATTTTATTGGTAAAAAAGAAAAAAAAAACATTATTTCCTTAATTTATTGCAAAAACGCGCGACGCAGTGAATTAAGTACGGAGGACAGACGCTTGAGAGCAAATCGGCGGACCGTTTGCGCGCACTTAGCGATTCGGAGAAATGATCTAGAATCGTAGTTGCGAATTCTTTAACGACGCGTAGTGGGTATGATTTTATCGATGTGTACTACTGATTGTTTTTCGACGCACCCTATTCGTTTTTTTTTTTTTTTTTTTTTTCCGTTGCTGTCCTTCCACCGTCTTCCGTTAACGGAGGCACTTTATTTGTTGTTGTATGGAGAGGGGAAAGATTGGGATCGTGGACAAGACATAGGACGGTCGTTTCGGTGTTACAGGATATCCGGTATCTGTGTCTGGAGTTATCACGGTCCCGGTCTCGGCGAGCATGTATCAGACGATGGTGGCCAACATCCAGAGCGACGGTACGATGCATGTTACACCGATGGTACAAGTACCGAAGGTCGAGCCCGGAAACGGCGAGACGATCGAGGCGGTTACTATTCAAGGCCATCCGATGACCGTGATAAACGCAAATGGAGAACATCAAGTTCTTCAAGTAATATCATTGAAGGATGCTAATGCACTGACGAAAGCGATGCAGGGCGAAGTAATTAAGAACGAGGACAGTCAACAGCAGACTGTCTCTAGCCCGGAATAAATCATTGTGCATAATAGACGAGGAGTTTGTATGAACAAGAGAGGGAGAACAAAAGAAAACGGGTCTACCAAAAAAAAAAACACTGTTCGCTCGCGCGTTATCATTGTCGGAGTGAAGAGAACAAAAAAAAAAGTTAGGAACAATATATAAGCGATCCAAAACTTGATTTGAGATAACATTTTACGATCGCAAGGTAATTAATTATATCTATTTGAATGCGATCGGAAAGCCCAGTTTGTATGTCGATGTGTGGTAGTTCTCGCTGATTAATTATAATTAATTAGAAGAATGTGTTACGTGTTTTACGAGAACGAAAAAAAAACCAAAAAAAAAAGAACAAAAAAAGAATTGTGTTTAATTGAATGAACTTAAGGGTATAACGACATTTGTATTTTTATCTAGATAAACGAACACGTAGGAAACATTGACACGATGAAAAAAAAAAAAAAAAAGCGCTCGCCTTGAATCGGGGGAGTCGCTTCGTCTACCAGTCTTTTTCAGATCACTTTTCCGATCACTTCCATCGAGTATCATTGCTGATAGCATTATTGAACGACGTTCCCAGGGATTAGAGAACATTACGTAGGTATTATTACTTTATCTAGTCATAATTAACAAAAGAAATGAATAAAAGGAATCTAACTTGGGAACGTTGATAACGATGCCAATCGATACACGTTGATTGATCCAAGCTTGAAGAAAAGCTTATCCTCCGATTGGAGCTCTCGAAAGTAGGTAGTGAAGTAAATGAAAAATGAAAAGAAACAAAAAAAAAAAATAAAATAAAAACATTTCGTCAAACCCTGATCTAAGGAGAAAAAAAAAAAAAAACCATTGTATCTGGTGAAACGACTGGATGATCCACTCTAATTGAAGTCCCAATTTATGTTTTTTTTTTCCCTTTTTTTTTACCCAGAGCTTTAATGCCGGGAATGTGGCAATTCACACCGAAGTCTGAGCGCTTCACGATTAAACAGCGTATAGTTTAATTCCATTGAGAGACAGAACGCGGCCGAATTTTCTGTTAACCGATTCGACGATATTTAATAGAATAATCTCTAAGAATGCGATATACATATTTTCATTTAAAATGTAATACCATAATAATTATAGTAATTTCGAAATAGTTCTGGTTCTTAGCACCATTAGTAAAAGTTAAGCATTTCTGACGGGTACAAATAGGATAAGGTATAACTTTTTGACGATACAATGAACAAAAAAAAAAAAAAATGTACGGATTCGAAATGCAAATGCGCCATTCATTCAGTCGCAGCTATAATCTATAATCGTTACAGATCTTCGCCAAACGATTAGCTCTTGAAAACAAAAAGAAGTGAACAGAAATGGTTGACGTTCTATTTACACCACCGAATTGAACCGTTCCTCCATGCATTTAAACGCCGAGTCATTTTTTATAAGGGTATTATTGTACCACGTTTGAGAAGAACAAAAAAAAAAAAAATGTACTATAATTTGGGTGTGCGTTATTGTTTCAATGTTGCGGTGTATGTTCACGAACCGACTTAGTGTGTACTGGTTACGTCTTTGGGAGTGTTTTTTTTTTATTCGACTATATAATACGTTGTAATTGACGGATGTTTGGAGCTAAAAAAATACTTATAAGGATTCTTGGGCATATCTCGAAATATTTTAGCAAAAAAAAAAAAGAAAATACATTTCCGAGACTTAGGAGACGACTACGTGTTAACAGAGTTACCGTTATGACTGTATAATTGCCCCTACGGGTCTCTCTCCGTTTGGTACTTCGATGAGAGCGCAAACTCGTAACATTGAAACAACAAACTGCCCATTGTAATCAACTGTACCATTGTCATCTACAAAATGTTTTTGATAAAACACTATAGAACGAAAATGTACAATTATATTGCTGGAGATTCATTACTTGTATTATTTTCGATGCCACGCGTGAGCCTCGCGTTTAGCGTCGCATAAACATACGTGATAACGTTTGTACACTGTGAAAACAAAACGAAAAAAAAAAAAAGAAAAGAAATCTTGTTGCAGCGATTATTGTTTTACCTCGTCATTTCACTAGTTGATTTGTAGAATATATTGGCTGAGGTGTGTGTATATATACTTGAGTCAAACGTCGATCGCTCGAGTGTGAGAGAGTGAGAGAGAACGGCGTGAGAGTGAGAGTGAGATTCTTGTACCATGATTTTGAATCATTATAGAAACATACGTGTATATGAAAATTCTATTGCTGTGTATCGTGTAATGTAATTTGTAAATATGTCGTAGTCGTGTCGTACCTCTCGCTTTTGTTATTTTTTTCATGTAAAAAGATCAACGAGTCTCATCCGAATCATAGTGAATTACATAAGGAATCAGTGGACGGCAACTAAAAAAAAGAAAGAAAGAAAAGAATTAAAATCTTATAGTACATATAATTAAATTTTGCATTTACTTTGAATAGTCTTAGCGAAAAAAAAAGAAAAAAAGTAGTCTTAGCAAAAAAAGAAAAAAGAAGTATGGGTTTTTATGCTATATTGGATCTTGAATAGACAGACAGATATGGCATTTATTGCGAATAGCGAGGTATAGCAGCGAGACTGTAGAGTTTATCAAATTTTTACGTTTTTTTTATTATTATTATTCATCATTGCCGCCGCTGTGTTCTTTTTTTTTTCTCTTCAACAGGTACAAGAAAAGTACATAGGGGGGTTTTATCTTAGAGACGATTGAACTAGTTATTTTTGCGAGAGCGGAGCTTGTCGACAGTGGATACTATATCAATGAGGACTAGCTTCGGGGGGTAACACGGATCTTAATGAATGTCGTCGACATTGACCAGTGCCAGTTCGGGCTTGTCATAGCCCAGCTCCTCGGGAGTGCTGATGCCCAGTTCGTCCAGGGTCGGTCTGATCTCCTGAATGACATAGGGATAGATCTTGTCGGCGTGTTCGCCGCCCTTCTCCTTCACTGACTCCAAGAATCTGATGGTAAGCGCAATGTCGTTTAATCTGCGACAGGCCCGCAACGCCGCGCAGACGATTTTTGGATCCGGCACGAGATCCATACCTGCGAAGTATATTAAGCTTGTGGTGAAACTTTCGCTGCAGCTGTGCGCCAGCTTTCCGCGGATCTGTGCAGAGTCGCCGTGAGGTGACACGGTCGTGGAGGAGAAAAAAAAAATGGCACGCGACGTCACGGGTTATGTCAGAAAATGACGGATTTTTCGAGTCCGACAGTGCGAGAGGAAATAACGCGGAACGAAGACGAGGTTTTTTACTCACCGGCCAAATCGTTCATGGCTTTTCGAATTTCCCAGTGATCGATGTCCGGTCGGTCGAAGAAATTAACGTATCTGGCGTCGAATTCCTCGTCGGTCTCCTGCGGCCCGTCGTGAGCGGCTCTCGCATTTTGTCCGCCGACAGCGAGGCTCCTGGGAATGACCGAGCCCCTGACAGCCGCACTCACACGTCCTGCTACGATACGCAACATTTTTCGTGCGAAGTTTAACTGATAATTGACGAAAATTCTGCGGAACGAGCGAGCCGAGATTTTCACAGCCAGGTATTGCGTAAACGGTGGCCAGCCCGGGGACGGACGACGACGGAAGTCTGTTGGCACGAGATTATCGATCGGCAGTCGGTATCGTCGGTATTGCAGTGGTCCGAGGGTGGGTTTCGATATTGGCTGCGAGCGCTCGCAGTCGCTTCTGGCTTCGGTCGATCGTTCGAAAGTTACACGAAACTCAAGGGACGTACTTTTCGCTTGTTTAAGTACAATCATTTCACCCAAAATGCATTTTCGTCGATGGGCAACTAAGTTGGAGAAACGCCACGATCCGATTATCGTATGCTATCGATTTGAACATCTAATTTTTAAATTGGAAGTGACGTCATATAAGGGGAAACGAGACTTTCATTTTGAAAATCTAATTTTCCGCGTATTTTTACAATTTCATTCACTCTTTGGCTGATATCACTTCCGGTCTAAAAATGAGAATTTCAAACCGGATGTTGAGGTATTTTCGCTAAGAATGGCACTTCCGGTTGAAGCGATATACCGGAAATACGTCACTTCCGATTTGAAAACATAGCCCACTTGTCGTTGTTGGGTTTGAAAGATATATCGATGGATTGTTCAGAATTATCGATTATATTCAGTACAGTATAATTGTATTATGTACATCCAAAAAAGAAAATGTGTTATACATTTGAAATATAGTTTCTTTTACCTTCGCATTGGAGAAAAGTAGTTTACCTCTTATAGTGAAGTCATTAAGATATCATTAATGGTGCTATTCAACGCGCATACTGGAGGTATATTGACTATTTCCATCTTAAACTCGAAGAACGCTCTTTATACACAATCATGACAATTTAACGTATACAATAATAGGAGAAAATCTTTGTTTAAATACGGAACTTACGATTACGATTTGTATACAAAAATGACTTTGCATAAAAAATACTATCATCGTTGTACATTATTTCAATTCAGTACCAAAATAATTCATTCGCAATATTCGTACTTTCGTAATTATAGTTAATATCTTATCAAATATATTACAACTTTTTACATATTAAAACAAAAATATCATTCAGTTGGGTTTTTACTTATCTCATTAAATTAAGTAGCATTCTTCATATAAAAATATTAATATTTATACGGCGACATAAATAATTGAGTATTTTTACAAGTCACCACGTGGAAAACAGACATTGTACAAAGTGTATGTTTCATTTAAATAAGTTGGAGTATCAAAATGAGGGGAGAGGGGGGAGTATTCAAATAAATAATAAATAAAGATGAGATTCATTCAGCGCGAACCACATGCACACTGCTCATTATTCGGTGGTTTTAACAATAAATAATAGAGCTGAACTTTATATTTCATCATGGAGTGACTGCTTGATATGATTTGTGTTTTCTTTTTTTTTCTCAACGAGTTACACACAAACGAAAAAAAAATAAATGGTGTCAACCGGTAATCTCGATTTTTTTTTCTCGATGAAACAGGCAATTGAGGAGACCTGGATGATATCGAAGATGACGAGACACTATATGAAAAACACGTATGAAGCGAGATGCCCGTTTCGCGGTGTATTTTAAAAAATGGTAGTTCCGGTCCATGCGCGAACGACGAATATTATTTTTACATTGCTTATGTGACTAAAGAACCACATTATAGGCTTCTTCAACGTTTACAAAGCCGATACTGCACTTGGTAACGAATTGAACTAGTTTTGCACCTCTCCACGTTTTATAGTCGTAATAATTGTTTTTATGTACAAATTTTCATTTTTTTTCCTTCCACTCATCCGACCATCGAAGACGGTCGTGGATAGTTTAACTAAAATAAATGTTTCCTAACATTTTTCTCATCCCCGCGATCTCCCGTGACTCGCTACTCGGTGAAGGGCCTCGATATATATAATACATATATATATATATATATATTTCATCGCGTATACGAATCATACACACGATCACCGCATATAAGTACACTTCCACTGTAGGACTTATCGGTAGTGTATACCGTTACCAGAAACGTTCGAGACAATCGAACAAAACGTCTTATTTAAGCACCGCATTCGATCGCAAGTGACAAATGGTGTAAAAAAAAAAAAATAATAAAAAAAAATGCTCCTCCACTTGTTTCTTCCAAAAGCGCAATGTATCGACGAAAATCATAATCGTCGTCGTTGTCATTCGTCCAAGAAAATTTCTGAAATTAAACCTAGTCAGCCTTCTGTGTGTTGTCTCGCTTCGCGTGGTACTTGAGCAGCAGCTGCCGGTCGTCCCGGTACTTCTCGGCCCCTCGATTGTTAGTGTGAGCCGGTGTTAGTGTCGTTATCCGGCTCAGAGCTTGAACCGGAAGACTCGCTCGTATTAATGTTCGTACTGCAGCGCGTGCTCCTTCGGCTACTGGAGCTCGCGTGTCGCCATTTTTCACCACGATCCATTCCACCTACAACAGTTCGTTGTCGAAATTAATTTTTTACCCTCGAATGCGTCGTACTTAGAGCTCGTCGATGTCCTCGCGTAACGAAACGCCACTCGCAAAAAAAAAAGAAACCTCGTCAATGGATTAAATACTTACTGGTTAACGGAGTGTGGACTTCGACCTTTATGTTAGCGGTTGCAGTGACCTTCGTCGTGATGTGAGAAGTCGAGGGCACTGGTGATGTTCGACTAGACCCGCTCGAGTCCGAACCGCCACAGTTCTGTTAGTCGTAAAACGAAAGAACACACTCGGTTAGAGACCATGCATCGTCGATGGGAACAACAAAAAAATCTCACGATAAAAACATTGAGCAATAAAAAAAAAAAAAAACACAAAACGATTGCGCACCTGATTGCCGCAGGTCGAAGTCGTCTCGACCTTCAACTCCGGTTGAACAATTATACACGACTCTTGAGTGCTGTGCCAAGAGTTCGGTTCCTCGGTGATCGTCGTCAACGACGGTTCGGCGTGCAATCTGGCGTTCTCGATCTTGTGCGATCTTCTCGGCGGCGCCGGCGGTTTTGTTCGCCTGACGATCGGCGAAGCCGGCGGGGTCGGCGTCGATATTCTGTTGGGATGCCCATGCGGTATCACCTCGGGCGATGGACCGACCAGCGAGAGTAGAATAGGAAAAAAGAACAGCCCGTTCACGAGACCAATGCCGATGAGACACAGCAGAACGAGAAAGAAGTATCGCACGATGAACTCGAATTCGGAAAATGCGAGCATGACGACTGCCAGGAGGGTCGTAACGGCTCCGTGAATCACCGGGGCGTACATGTGCTCCAGGGCCAGTCGTATTCTGCGGTCTCTGCTACCGACACTCGTTACGAAACTCTGTGAAAAATAATACAAAAACAAACATTAATTCACATTGTTAGTTCGATTTTTTTTTTATTGAAACTGCGGGAGACCTTTCTGAATAAGATAAATTTGTACTGAGGTGTATTTTTACACCATTAAAAATGTCGGTATATGAATTTTCATTGACACGTATGTAAGAATATTGCGTTACCAGTATTTTAAAAACAATATTATTTGTATAATATTTGTAATAATAACATAACTTTCATACACGGATGCCTTAATTTTCAAATGCCATCATCGGCAATTTTAATGTGCAGGTATTGCATTTAAGATTAAATTATTAAAATTCAAATACAATGTATATGAATTCTAATTTCATATACCGAGGTTGTATATATCATGTAACTTTGTATATTAAACATGTTGTAAATTTCATAACATTTTTAACAGTGTAGTCATATTCTTGATTGCTAATTTTTTTTATATTACCGTTATTTCGTATATTGAAATTTTATATTAGCAGTGCAAATAGCCTTGTGAGGCAATTGACTTCCATAGTCAACATTATGTTCGGTCGATATATGAATATCGCCCTCCACATGTGTTATTCCCGTGAATATAAAAACAAAAATCTAGGGATAAATCGAGCGCCTGAAAAGGGTCGCTTACCAAACAAATGTGAACAGTAAAGTGGACGGAAATTCCGACGCTGACGACGAGAAGAACGGCAGGTACCGCGCTCAGCTTTATCCCGCAGACTCCCATGATTCCGAACAATTGAAGAACAACGCCGGCGAGAGCGGTGCCGACCAACAGAGCGGCCCAAAGGTTGAGCAGAAGAACTCCAACGACCGCGACGCTCGCGCCGAGCGCAGCTAGCAGAGCTATGACGAGACAGCTTCGCAGATCCATGTACTGTTCCCAGAAGAGAAACGGTATGCCCGATGGAAAATTGGGCAAACCTCGCTCCTCGAATCTTCTGCACAGCTTCCTGACGGTGTCGATGAGTTCGGTTATCTCGCCGGTGTCGGTGAGCTTGTGAAGATAAAAGGGCATCTGAGCGTAGGTCAGAGGCATGCTCTTGGGTATCTTGAGTTCGTGGTCGCTCGTGAAGATCCACTGTCTGGGCAGGGGTCTGAGATTGGCCTGGGAGGCGCCGTAAGCGAGAGCGTCGTTCGAGGCCCAGGCGCTCAGATAATTGTAGAACGCTCGGGGATTTATAATACCCTCGGAATCTACGAGACGAACTTGAGTTATGAGGGACTTGTCAATGGGATTGTCAACGTGGCCGGTCTGAACGAGAAGCTTGTAGGCGAGAATGGCTTCCTCGCTGGCGTTCTTGTACCACCTCTCCTGGGTGACGCAGCCGTTCTTGTATTCCCGATCGAAGGCTATCTGAAGTCCCTTGAGCCAGTCCCTGAAGAGGCTCAACCAAAACTTCGGCAATCCACCGTCGTCGTTCTTTATTACGTTCTTCACTCTCATGAAAGCGCCGTGATAGTCGTAAAGCAGTTTCTGATTGTTCGGATACTCGAAGTCTCTGCCGGTGACGGCATACATGTTGTAGAAACCGAAGTGCTTCGCCTGGGCGGCGAGAAACGCGTGCTCGTCGGAATTGTGCGGCACGAGATCGGTGAGATCGAGGCCGTCGTTCACCCTTATCGCCTGCCAAACGCTGCCGGCGAGCACAACGGCGAGCAGCAGCATACCGAAAACTTTAACGGTCGGCTTCGTCACGAACGGCGCGTAATGCTTCGCGGCGAATTTCGTCAGCGAGAAACTGAGATACTCGTCTTGCGTGCAACCGGTCAGTGTGTCCTGCTCGGTGCACTGTTTATCGTGATCGCTGTCGAGCACGCTGCCGCCTACCCAAGACTCGTTCTGATGACTCTGGCTCGGCTGAAGTATCTGCGTGCAAGTCTCGCGTCTCTCCGGCGGTATCGCCCGCGTCACTGATTGCTTCGCCGTAACGCAATTATTCTTGAAGTGACCGTTCTTTCCGTTCGCTATCGCCGGCAAGCAGCAGCACAGAATGTCCGATCTTCCGGATCTTCGGCGTCGAAGATCGAGGCTCACCATCGCCGGAAAAACCAGCAGCATCGCCGCCAGATTGAACAGTATAACGATCCCAGCCTGCAGAGAGAATACCCGCAGTGCCGGAATCGGTATTATCGCCGCAGCGAAGAAGGCCGATACGTTGCTCAGCCCGGTGAGAAGCACCGACAGACCCGTTCGCTTCAGTACGACTCCGGTCTGCTCGCCGCTCGGCACCTCGTTCACCGACAGCTCCGCGTAAGTGTGCGTCAGCAGGAACATGTCGTGCACCCCGAGGCCCAGCGCTAGGAACGGGACGATTTGTGTCGTCGCCGCGTTGAAGGCGATTCCCAACAGTGCACAGAAACCTAGTCCAGCGGCAACGGTCGCGCATACCAACATGACCCCGGCAATGCCAACGCCCGATTGCGATCTCACGGGATCCTTCCAACGAAAGAGCGCCACACCGGCGTACGAGAGCTAAAAATCGAGAAACAAATAAAATATATTTATTTAATTTATCTTCTACACTGATTTTAGAAATGTTTTGGAAAAATGCAATTTTTTTTATTCTTGTGTCGTATCGTATTTCTGAAATTTTTCTTTTTGCTTCCTCTTAGAGGAAGTTTTGTTTTGGGGAAAAAAATTTCGAGACTTTAATGAAAAGGTTTTCAGAATATGCCAAAGTATTGAAAAAGCACGTTTAAAAAATGTCCGAATGTATGTGTGAGTGACTCAGCTCGAAAAATTTCATAACGCTATGACTCGAGAAATTCAAGCCGAAATTCCACACACTGCTTCTGTTGTTAAAAGTCAATGTTTCTCCAAAATTTCATGAAAAAAAATTTAGTTGATTTTTTTTTGTACGCGATTTTTAATTTCTTAAGAAATATCTGTGCACGCTCCAGTTCTTGCAAATTTTTTAGCTATCGGGTCAAAAAAAGTTGTACTCAGATAGAGTATGATCGCCCGATGATTCCTATTAAATCTGGGTAGAATCGATCGAACCGTTTTAATTTCATGTAATTTTGAATCTTTTGAATACCATAAAAAAATGAGTACTTTATATTAGACGTAATTATCGGTATTGAATATTCATCTATGATTAGAACAAGTCTTATTCGCGACCGGGGTGGAAAAAGATACATTAAACATAGTCGCGGAGTAACGATCAACCAAAGAGTTTATCGGCAATTTTTATAGACAGTTTTAGAAGAAAGAGTGATTCGACTTATTTTTTCTAATCAATCATCAATCCTCTCGCTCACCATGAGTCCGCAACCAATGACGATCTTCGTAACGGAGACTTCGCTGTACTTTCCAAGAATGTCGTTCATCGTCGTCGTGCTGAACGCGTAAGAGTTGTAAGGCGCTGTGGCATTGGCCTTAAGGTGTCTCTTCACTTGATTGCTGAAAGCCCTCTGCCAGGTTTCCAATACCTGCGAGGCCTTCTCCTGCGACCAATCAATGTGATGAACCTTGTACGTGTTGGACCAGAAGTCGTACAGCTCGCGCTCCCCCATCAATTGAACGACCGTCTGAAGAGCGGCGGCACGCGTCAGGTGACCGGTTTTGTTGTGTCTCGCACCTCCGACAACGAGCTCCTCGGGCCAGTGCATGTAATTCGCAGCGAAACCGTAGCATCCGCCGGTCAGTTCAGCCCCGATGTCCGGCACCTTGATAGAGCGACAGAAATAAATTAAATTAAATTAAATAGAAAAAAAAAAAAAAACAAAAATAAGAGAAAAATTGTTGAAATAGCGGTCAATCGGAGGATCTACGCGGATTACAAGACTCTCGCTCGGCTCCGCATGCCCATTCGAGGAAAGGGGAAAATCTATTCCCATCGGAGTCGACGATTTATAACTCCGACTATGCTACAGTCGAAGTTTACTCGGTGCAGGCTCCGCCGCGGAGCCCTCTACGACTCGTTATCGCGCCTTCTCGCGTCCTCGCGTCCTCTTCGGCGTGTCGGGCTCGAGAGGACGAGCCAATTAACCGCGTGATACGCGTACGCTAGAGGAGAGATACTCTCGGGCTGGCGCAATATATTTTCTGAAATACGTCCGATCGGTTAGGCTTAGCTTAACGTACGGGACACCATCGGCTCCGACCGCGTACTCTTCGTCACAATTTTATACAACTATAATAATACGATATGTAGTTTGTATAAGTCGTATATATGTTTATGCACGGAGAAGGGTTGGGTCAGCCGCCGGAGTCGCGAGTCCCGCGGAGGCCTTGCCGATATATGCTTCGACCGTACGTCGCCGAGCCGAGAGGGACTCTTGCCCCCTTTTATAGGGCCCCATAAAACCACGCTGTGCGGTCCGCGACGGAACACCAGCGAACAGCTCTCTTTCTCTCTGCTCCTCTCTTTCTCTCCGCCTCTCCCTCTTCCGACGGGCTCGAGGGAAAGAGAGCCCTCGCGCGAGAGACTCCGAAGCACCGTTGGCTCTCTTATTCTCCGCACTACGGCCGGACCGGCGTCATCGCACGTTGCTGTTACGTTCTCGTATACTACATTTCTTCCTCTATCGCAATTCTGCAGCAAGGTCTTCATGAGAGCTATCCAGTGAGTGGAAGATCGTGGAAGTATCGTCGATAGCAATTTTCACGGCCTCTTTCATTCGATCGTCGAGGATTTTCCACCCAACTTTTTTTAACTTTAAGAAAAAAAAATTATGCACGCTTTTTTTTTGGCTGTTATCGACGGATAATCTCTGCGGGCAGAATGTGTGTTACGTTCTCATATACTCCATTTCTTCCTCTATCGCAAACCTGCAGCAACTTCTTCATGAGCTATCCAGTGAGTGGAAGATCGTGGAAGTATCGTCGATAGCAATTTTTACAGTCTCTTTCATTCGATCTCTATAGGCAGAATGTGCGTTATTTTCTCGTATACTCCATATCTTCCTCTATGGTAATCCTTCCGCAGCAACAGTTCTTCATGAGTGACTGGAATCTCGTCGGAATATCATCGATATCAATTTTTCCGTTTCTTTCATTCAATCCCGGTGGATTTTCCACTCGAGTTCTTTTATTACCGAGAAGATTTTTTTTTGTTAATATATAAAACACATTTGTTTTTGCCCCTGAAGCTTTGCTGTGTAAGCTTCTCGTATACTCCATTTCATCCTCTATCACAATCCTCCTGCAGCAACAGCTCTCCATGAACTATCCAGTGACGGGTAAATCGTTTGAGTGTCATCAATAGCAATTTTCCAGTCGCTTTCATTCGATCGTCGAGGATTTTCCACCAAACTTTTCTATTATTACTGAGAAAAAAAAAAAAAAAAAAATGTAAACATTTTTGTTGCCTGTTATCCACTCGGATAATCTCTGTAGGCAGAATGTGTCTCTATTTTTGTTCATGTACCACGTTAACGGCGCAGTGTTTTCGAGTCCAGATCGAAAGAAGCCTTGGCGCGAGATTCGCGCCTTATGGCGTTTCTCGGCTCGGACAGTGTAGGTGAGCGCCGAGACGACGCCCGCTCGGATCCGAGGGACTTTGGGAGTTTCTCATCGGCCACATGGACGAGCCAAGGGCCTCGAAGGTAAGCGTTCGAGAAATTTTCCCTTCTTCGGTTACAGTGTCAGCGAGAAGGACGGAGAGGAGGACCGGTCGAACGTAACCGAGGTAAAGAGCGAAGCTGCGAGGTTGAGCGAAAGATGGAGTAAAGGAGAGGAAGATATAAAAAGAGTCGTGCAGGGTGACACCCGCATGCCTGGGGAGAGCCTCGACCCAAGGTAATGCCCGCCCACCCACGGTGCTATCGTACTGGGCCTAGGCAGCGTTCGCAGTGGCGTAAGCACCGCTCACAAACGCCATCAAGCTCTTCTCTTCTCTCCTCTCCTCTCCTCTCCTCTCCTCTCTTCTCCTCTCTTCTCTTCTCTTCTCTTCTCTTCTCCCTCGTCTTCATAATAATCTTCGCTTCGACTGCCGGGCCGGGCGCTGCTCGCTGCTCGGCTCTCTCCGGCTCTCGGTTTCTACGTTCTCGCACCTTCGGAGGTGCCCGAAACGGCTCGGAGCAGCGAGGGAAGCGAGACGTCTTCCGGAATCCGAGAGGACGAACTCCGCCGAACCGATTCCAGCCACGTCCAGGTGCGGTGCTGTAGAAAATTCAGACAAGCTTCTCATAGTGTTCAGACAAAATTTACATCCTTTTACTGCTTTATGGGAACCGAGGATGCGATCGTAAAAATGAGAAATAAAAAAGATTCGACGAAGCCGACTCACCGACGTGTGCGGACTTGGAGAATTTACATACAAGCCGATTTTTACGATCCGATGGGATTGCGCATTAACGACTTTATACACTGCTCTACCGGCGTTACAATTATCGGTCTATTCGACACGTCGCTCGGAGAAACGCCAACGGCGGTCGAAACGGAGTCGACAAAATATGCGATTGTACAGAGTTATTTTATAAAAAAAACGTTTCCACATTTTACAAACATTTCTCGTGCCTAAACATCTACAATTTTTTTTTTTTGCTTAGGCACAAAAAATCACTTTTTGTCATTCGATTCTGCGGCAATTGATCGGATAATCATTTTTTTTTTTTTTTTTTTTTCGTTGTGATTGAAAAAAGTTATAAAGAAAAGTTTCGACATTTTACAAACATTTCTCGTCCGCAAGCATTAATATTTTGTTTATTGTCACAAAAAAAAAAATCATTTTTTTCTCATTAGCTCCAGGGAAAATTGATCGGACAAACGTGTCTCTTACTTTTCTTTCAACCTCAGGATAATGAAGATATATTTTACACGTGTAATTTGTTGAGACTATCGCGTCGCGTCGACCGGCTCTCGACGCTCTCTCGTCGGTGTTGCGTCATCGTGCGGCGGAAAAGGACAAAACGTGTTGGCGTATATAAACGAGAGCGCAACACGCTCGTCTTCTCGGCACACTTTTCTTCCTCTTCTTCTGCTTCCGCGGCTCTCTATATAGTTATACAGAGGCGCGGATCTCCTGCTCGCTCCTCGTGACTCGCCCGATCGCATGCATCGCTCCCTCGGTGGCGAGCACGCGTGCGCTCCAAACTCGGCCGAGACGACGAAAAAGTGAGGAAAATATAAAATAAAAAAATAAAAAAAAAAAAAAAACAGGAGCAACAAAACAAGGCGAAACTAGGAGAAATACACTCGGTTACGTGCGTCGACGGGTCTGATGAGTGGAGACTCGCGCGAGTTGCGATGTGACGAGAGGGAAATAAAGTATAGAAGCGAGCGGTCGAGACTAGTTTTTAATTGATCGTGGCGGTTGCAATTAAACGGCTGGCTCCATCGATGTTGAGGTCCGTTACGAGAAGCGCACGAACCGCCGTAACGTTCCCGTAATGGTGCGGAGTACTTGGCGGCTTTTATGGTCCGCCGAGGGGACTACAATGTGTGGGACGGGAACGAGCGAGAGGAAGAAGCAGTCGAGAAGCGTGGAATGAAAGAGGGAAGAAACACAAGCGGAGGGGAACGGAGAAGAAAAAGAGGAGAAAATAAAAGAAGAAACGCGGAGTAAAAGAAGACATTATAAAAGGACGATAGGAGAAGCGGTGGGTCCCCCCCCCCCTCCCTCCCCCCGCAGTGAAAAAGAGAATTACCACCCCAGCGTGGCAAAAAGCTCCGCAGCTGTTAGACGCAAGGGCGCTCTGATAACTTCATCATCGTCGGTGAGGGAGCGAGAGGGCCGAGGCTGCTATTCGCCGCCGCTACCGCGGGATATGGAATTCTCGGGTGTTGTATTATAGCACCGAAGCTCGGGCCCGGACTGCCGGAGAGGCAGAACCGAGAGGGAAGGCGGCCAGGTGCGCGCGACTAATGGATCGCGCCGGGCGACAAAGACCCCGATGACGACTCATTCGCGAGCGGTCGAAGAACAAAAAAAAAAAAAAATTGCTAATACATTTTTTTTTTGTTGTTTTTATGGTTTTTACTGTTAGAGATGAGTGAGAGAAATCTCGGAATACCGACGGGTCTCGTTGTGGCTTCGCATGCCAATTGCGATTAAGAAAGTCTGTTCGAAAATCGAGTTTGAGCTCAGTGAAGATGAATAAATGGGAAACAAGATTATAAAAAAAAAAAAAAAAATGGTCAATGTTGAAAGAAAATATTGATGTCTTTGGGCTGTATTAACAGTTTTTAAATATTTTTTTTAGGAGAGCTGGGTAGTACTCAAAGTACGTACTTAAAGTAACAAAGTAGTTTTTGGTACTTTAAGTACTATTACTGAGTTCTAAGACCAAAGTACTTGTACAACGTTGAGCATAGCTGAACTCTTTGAGGATGCTATGAGATTGAAAAATCGTTGTTCCGTCGACTTTTTTTTCGTTTCAAGGCTATATTCAAAGTATTTTTTCCTGCCGAACACGAATATGACAATTATTTTACTCCCACCCCTATATTTTCCACGTAAATCCCAAAAATACGATTTTTAATGCTTAAAATGGAGATATTTCTCACTTTTGGCCACTGTACTAGATCCATACGTTCTAGATTTAGTTGTTATCCCATCCATTCGATTTCCACTTGTGGTACTTAGTACTTAGTATTTTAAGTACTCCTTGGTACTTTGCGCAGCTCTGGTTTTTACTATTAAACATAAATTAAAAAAAAAAAGATATGAAGAAAAATCTCGAAATACCGAAGGGTCTTCTTGCAGCTTCGAATTTTAATTTCGACGAAATACTTCGTACAAAAATCAAGTACAAAATTCAACCTTAAAAGAAAAGTATTAATCTTTTCGGACCATCGTCAGTCTTGAATTCTTCTCGAGAGCGAAAAAGCCGCTGACCCTCCCAATTTCATATATAAAATACAAAAAAAAAACAAACTAAAACAAAACAACCTAAAGAAAAGAAAACTCGACGTTTGTCTTAAATTTTTCGAAGACACATGCACGCTCTCGGGGTATGAATTTCGTTCGATGGACGTGAAGCGAGCGAGCGAGGCTCTCGTAAAGCGACGTAGCGAAGGGTAGACTCGGGGCTCGGTGGCCCATTAAGTGCAATTACCTCGCGAGTACACGGCGAGGAGGTTCGCTCGTTTCGCAGCCCTCGAGGGCGCCCTCGCAGGACGGAAGGAGCGAGAGCGAGAGACGCACAGTGGTTGGATAGAGAAATAGAAACGAAGAAATGATGATGCCCTGGCATGTGGGTATAGAGTGTGGCGATGATGCTGACGATGCCGCTGCCCGGCGGACGACATAAATCGAGGGGGAGGGGCGGTGTGCTTGGGGGGGGGTTCAATTACGCGAAATTAATCGACGCCACCAGCATCCGGAACGAGTGCCGGACTCGCGATCGCGCGCGCGCGCCGTCCCTATCGCCGACGTTGGACGAGTAAAATATATCCACGATGTATCCCTCACGCGAGGATTAAACGAGCGTGCACGGTTATCCCTTTCCACCTCGATTCCACCGATCTTCATTGGCCCCCCGAGGATCTCGGTGCTTACCGATGCATTATGAACGTGAACCCGTTCGTGCCTCTCTCATTCTCTCTCCGCATCGCGAGCGCGGACTTCGAGCCTCGAGGATTGAAAGAGAGACCAGATAGCATTTTGCCAACAAGCAGCCAGCGCATGTCTGCAAGGGATGGTGACAAAATTGCGTCATGTGCGTCCCGATTTGCCTAGGGGAGAGCTGGGCAAAATGGGACAGTCGGGCAAAACGGGACTATGACGAAAAAGGCAATTTTCCAATAATTTTTGGATATCCCATTTTGCATGATAACAATTCCGAAGTGTTATTAACATATTCATTTAAAAAAAAAAACAATTGTTCGACAAATCGTGCGGAAACCTCACTATTTTATGAAAATGCTTCGTTCATTTTTCCGAACACGTATGGATTTTTATTTTCAGATTTTTAATTTTGACTTTGAATTTTGTGACTACACATTTTTCCCATAAAAAAAAAAAAAAAAGAAATGCAGAAGTGTTTGCCAATTCCCCCTCATTTCTCTGAAGCTTATGCGAAGTGACCGTTCTCAAGGACTGCCTTAAATGAATCTGTCGAATGACACAATTCCATACATTTTCATTGTACCGTATTTACCGCAAGGAAACGGCAGAGCTCGTCGGCAAGCAATTGCACTTGTTTGCCAGTGCGACGGTTTTCTATCTCCATGGACTCGCCTCAAGGGGCTCGGACAGAGAAACCGCGGATGCCTTCATACGGGTGGGAGGCGAGAATAGCGGTAATCACGGGAGAGAACGAGCGAGAGCGCACCGGCAAAGGGCGCCGAAAAAGAGAGAAGATCCTTCGCGAGGCGCGAGCGCGAGCCGGAACCGCGCCTCGACCGCCCGGGCCGATCTCTGTCTCTTCGCTGCGGTCGAGCCGACTGTGTACTCCGTGCACACGAGTACTCGCACGTAATACCGGTACAGGGAGAGATACGGAGATGCGCGTCACACGGCGAAGCACACCGACACAGGGCCGTCGTGTGGCTTATGTTAATGGCAGTGAAATGATGGGTGGGTAATAATGCCGGCGGTGTCCGCCGCGCGTCCCGGCCACGGCCCGTCGTACGACCACCGGCGTAGCGCAATAATGACGCACATCTCGCGATTTTATTATTTTAATGCTACTCCACGGCTCGCCGATCCACGCGACCCGCATACCCATCGACGATTTTGCCACGGCTTGCCTCCAGAGACTCGTGGAGGGGGCGAGGAGGGGGGGGGGGGGAGAGTGAAGTATCACAGCAGTACGGAGGAGTATAAAAAAAAAAAAAAAGGGAAAGAGGCGAGTGAGACGAAAGAGGGTACGGTGTATCGTACATCGAGGGGGGAGGCCCGGCTATTTGGCATTTAGCCGTGGCGTCTCCTCCGCTCGAAGCGCAAGCTGCGGCCCCGACGATTCCGGAGACGAGTCTCGATTGATAATTCACATTAGGTTTTTTTTTTCTTTTTCTTTTTCTTTCGTTTCTTTTACTTTTTTTTTCTTTTTTTTTTTTGTCCAGGCCTCTTCGCTTCGCCCGACCGCCAAGTTGTTGGACTCGGTTGCGGAAAGTTTTCTTTTGTGCAGCGGACGGGACGCAAGTTTCGTGCGTAACTTAAGATATGCGAGGGATATGTTAAAACGTCAGGCAGCATATACGCGAACTAACGCAATTCGTACGGTTAGCGAGTAATGAATACTCTGGTGGAATTTTAATATCGTCGGATACTTATTGGTATTCCTCGACGATCGTCACGTGCCGCCGGCATCACCGGCCACCGATCAGCCAGTTATCTACATTGTGTGCTCCTTTTGCATTTTTTTTTTTTTTTTTTTTTAGCTCTGACTGCGCACACGTATCGGGCGATCGAAATCGTGGATTCGGAGAACGGGGGATCGTCGATATAGCGGACTAGGTTTATAGCTCTTCGAGTGCACACCGTGCCAAGCGAATGTCTTTTTTTTTTTTTTTTTATACCGTCGTTTGATTTTTGAAGAAAAAAATTTAGCTATCTAAAAGCGTTGTTGAAGTCAAAGCTGCGCATTGCTCAATTCCATGATTTTTTTTGAGGTCGGAGTGTTCACAAGGGTACGCGATGTTTTTTTTTTTAGTTTCGTTTAAAAAACTGCGATGTTTTATTAACCACACCGTGGTTAGATTTTCGAAAAAAATAGATATATATATTTAGTTAGCAGGAAACGTTGTTGCAGTCGAATGCGCGCGTCGCTTAATTCCACGATTTTGGAGTCGGAACGACCCCGTTTGCACTCGAGTCGAAACTTTGCGATGTTTTTTTTTTTTTTTTTGTTATCCTTACCTCGCCAGATTTTTTGTTCGGCGCAGTCTGCGGGCACTCGGGATCCAGTGGATCGAGGCACGGCTTGCTCTGATAACCGTTCGTTATTCCGGATCTCTTCATGTAGTCCTCGAGGGTCTTGAAGGGAAACATGAAGCCCATCTTCTTCATCTCGTCGAGCATTCCGGTTGGATTGATGTTCGTCCATTGAACGTACTTGTGCAAAGTGGCACCGCTGTTTTTATTAAATCAAAGAATCATTATTTAGCTTTGCTCTCGTAGAATCTTCCCGGGTGGATCGAGAAAGATAATTTTTTTTTTTTTTTTTTTTAATACTCACGGTATTTGCACCGGATACTCCGGTCCGAGGAGTTTACTGCCTTCCCAGAAACAGTCGAGCGGGGTGATGATGGCACACGGTATTATACTGTCGAATATCTGTAACGAAAAAAAATTCACGTTAAAAATTCATCGCGGCATTCGACTATAAATAATTTCAAAAAAAAAATAAAATAAAATAAGGAATCCTCGCGAGGATTCCTTATTCTATTTTTTTTTTGTTCTTGTTTTTCTGTACGAGTAATAAATACAAAGTTGGCCCACCGGGACACGAGGGCCACCTGCGCGTTCCAGGAAACTCGAATAGAGCCACGAGGGCTCATTCCTTCTATATCTTCTTCTTTCCTACCTCCCGTTCGCGTTTTATTATTCTCCGGTAACGCGAGCACGCGAGAGGGTCTCCTCCCTCTACTGTCGAGAGATCTTCGTGGATTAAGTTTCCCGGAGTTACTGGGAAGAATTTTTCGAAGGGAGGAAAGCGCCGAGGAGGCCAGGTGATATCGATCGTGCCTAGGCAAAATAGAGATTCTCGAAAGGATGTATAAAAAAGGGAGTGGGGTAAAATGGACCTCAGAGTCAAAAGATTCCATCCAGATGTAAAAAAAGAAAACAAAATATTTCATCTTTCATTTTTCTCCGGGAAAGCCGGAAGTGGCCGATTAACGCTGAATTTTGGACATCGCGTCGACCCTCGGGAGCGACACTGCGAACTCTCTTTAATTTTCATTGTATCTTTAATTTTCATCTTTTAACCGATCGTAAACTCGCGCGCGTTTCTTGGGCTTGAAATTCTACGGGTCCTCTTCGAACCCGCAGTTGCCACCTAATATATAAATGCTCGAGAGTACCTCTTCGTAGATAAAATTTCTCGGAGTTTCCGGGAAGAATGTCTCGATCATGCCTGGGTAAAAGACGGACTCACGTGAAGATCTATAAAAGAGAGCGGGGCAAAACGGACCCCGAAGATAAAAGTCTCGTGACGGACAGTGGTCCGTTTTGCCGCACTCGTCTCCCGCGCCCAGACGTAAAACAAGAAAGAAAAATGTTTAATCTTTTATTTTGCTCCGGGAAAGCCGGAAGTGGCCGATTAACGCTGAATTTTGGACATCGGATCGACCCTCGGGAGCGACACAGCTCTCCCTCTCTCTCTCTCCGTCTTTATTTCTCTTCTTTCAGCCGATCGTAAACTCACGTGCGTTTGTTGGGTCTGAAATTCTACAGGTCCACCTCGGGTCCGCAGTTACTATAGATATATCGATGCCCGAGTGTACCTGCTGTGGGCCTGCCAGCGAGACCGGCTATTTATCGGCCGGCGCCCTCCTCTCCCTCGGGCTTTGAGTTTAATGACGAGACGAAGATGAAGGATTAAAAAAAAAAAAAGAAGAAAAAAGAAAAGAAAGAAAACAGATAGGCAGAGAACGGCGCGGCTGCCGGTGCCGGCGGACCACACATGTCACCGACGGGCCAGTGATACCGAGGCGGGAGAGAAGAGTTCCTCGTGTGCTACTCCTCGCTGACGCACCCCGTCATTACGCGAAGCTAATTGCCCGACCGCTTATTTAGTTTAGCCCTCGCGAGACCGCCTCCTTCGACCGATCGGGACGAGCGTGTACCCCGCAAATCCACCGAGATCGGACCGCGCGGTTGCAAGCATCGCGTAATAAAAAAAAAATTTTTAAATATACATACACGAGCTCGCCTCGGCCAACAACCGAGGTGTCCTGAAATTTATTTATCCTCATCGCCTAACTAGGAACATCGTGTTTACCAAATTTTTATCGACTTGGATTTTATTTTATCGACTCTATTTTATTTTATCGACTTGGATTTCATTTTATCGACTTTTATTTTATATCATCGACTTTTATTTTATTTAACGACTTTATTTTATTTTATCGACTCTATTTTATTTTATCGACTTTGATTTTTTACTTTAATGTTATCGTTAAAACAAATATGCGGCACTATAATGATTCGAAAATTGGAGATGTATAATAGAGCATGCGGAATGAGAGTTTAATCCGCGAAGGATAAAGACGGACCGTTACCGGGCCGCGTGTATCCTTTAGCGAAGGTTGCTTAAACGCGAGGAACGGCGGTTAACCACCTTCGCGGGTTAATGAAAACGAGACCCGGTGTGCCGCTACCGTGCGAGCGGTTCGAATGCCGTGCGAGACGCATCGCCGGGGAGTAGGCAGGTATCCGTGCGCTCGCCGGTGAGGAAAGAGAGCCTCGCGTAAGGCACGTTCGTCGTCGTACGTTGTGTGTTTCACGATGGTGAACCGAGCGCGTGCACGCACACGAGACAACACGTACGACATAACGTCGAGAATATGCGATTTAATGAGCCAATGTGTGTGTAAATGTGTATGTCAATGTGTATATAAATTTGTATATAAATGTGTATGTAAATGTGTATATAAATGCGTATATAAATGTGTGTGTAAATGTGTATATAAATGTGTATATAAATGTGTATATAAATGTGTATATAAATGTGTGTGTAAATGTCTATATAAATTTGTATGTAAATGTATATGTAAATGTGTATGTTAATGTGTATATAAATGTGTATATAAATTTGTATATAAATTTGTATATAAATGTGTGTGTAAATGTGTATATAAATGTGTGTATAAACCTATCGGTGGCGAGGCCTGAAAATTACCTGGTCGATGTAGTGCATGTCGAAGTTGGGTATGCTGGGCGCGTAACACATGTCTTTGAGCTTCCACGTGCTGCAAGGAGACAAGAAACACGTGCATTCGTCAGTACAAAAATCGAGCGGAGGGGGATACGAGCGTACACGCTCTCACTATATCGGCAATAAGGTTGCCAGTTTATTTAATTAAATTCAGATTTAATATGTACCCGTATGCACTGGGCATTTTTATTTATTTTTTTTTTGCGATCGAGCCGCGATACTTTCAGAGACTCGTTACGCGAACGATTTTCGAATTATTTGCGAGTCGATTTTAGCTTGCGCAAAGAGATGTCGTTTGAAATTGGAAAGACGTCGATGACGTGACAAATGATTAAACGAAGAATAAATAAGATACAACAATAAGGAAATAAATAATCTTTTGCATTGTACCGCAAGTTTAGAAATGATCTTTGGCGATAGCGAAAAATAATTTTTTAAAATAATTTGTACGAAAATAAATTCGAATTTGCGTAAAAAAAAAAAACATAATTAAACATTTTACATTTCTTTACGCTCCGTTATCGGAGAAATGATAATGAAGACGTATGCACCTCAATAATGATAATCACACGAACGTTCACGGACAAGCAAACAGTTGTGCAATGTTTGTCTAACCCAGATAATTATTATTAACCTCAGGAGACTAAAGAATAGAATAAAAAAAAAAAAAAACGAAAGAAAAAAAAAATGAAAAATAAGTAGAGTATTCTCACATTTCGAAAAGGTCAACGGTGACCTGGGTGGCCGCCTTGAGGATAGCCAAATGTTGTTTGAGAGCCGCCGGCCGGAGCATATTCGCGTCAGCATGTTTGGGCGTTTGTATGACAAGCTGATGAGTGGACGGCGCTGCTTCACCGAGGGCCTCCGAAGCGTACATCAATTCTTTCTGCAACCTTCCGCCTTCTGTTGAGAACGAACATAAAACAGAACAAAAAAAAAATTGTCAATAAAAATGTTTCAAATGTAAAAAATTAATATAAAAAAAAAAAAAAAAAGAAAACGAATTTTCGTTAAAAACGCTCGAGAATATCGAGGTCCGTAATAAAATGCAAATAATCTCGAGTGCATCGGGCCGCGTAACGGCCGTGTGTAAAAAAAAAAAAAATAAATAAATAACAAAAAAGAACATTGGCAAGAGTCGAAGATATCGTTGTCGTCGACGTTCAACCGCGGATGCGTGTCTCTCGCGTTTGCTTCGGGGGTTCCTTTCCACTTATAGTCAGATTTCACCGTCAAAAAAAATGCCGACGGCGTATTTGCTCGTTCCGGCAGAGTCGCGAGGCGCACAGCGCCCGGGACCACCCGTGTTGTCTGGCTCGGTGCGCCAGTGGTGCTCAACCGCGAGCGAAGACTCCGGCGCGACTGCCGTCCCATCTTGCACCGAATCCGACGGAGAATCTGAGAACAGTCTGGTGAACCGCGGGCGGTCCCGAGAGCCCTGCGATATCCTCGGTCATCTATATATATACATACATATTCTAGGGAGAGTAAAGAGCCGAGAAAAGAAACGGAAAGATAAACCGAGGAATCGCTGCTCCACGATCGCGATTCTAGGGCTCGAGCGAATGGACCAAACGGAGGAGAGATCGAGCGGAAGGAAAGCGTCAAGTACAGAAACTATACACAGTGTAAACATCGATTCGGTATACAGTAAACATCGATTCGGTAAACATCGATTCGGTACACAGTATAAACATCGATTCGGTATAACGAGGAATCAAATAATAGATAAGGGAAAATTACGTTTTTTTTTCATCTTGACCTATAATAATAATAATAGTTTTGTAGGAATATATAGGAGATAAAACAATTGACAAAGGCAAATTAATTGTTTCATAGCGACGATTGTAATTTTTTAGCCGGATAAAAGTCTCAGTAAAAAGAAAAAAAATTGATCTGAAACTATGTTGATCCGTCGTTTCGACCGCGCCGAGTAGTTTAGTTCGCTGGGCGTAGAATGACTCAGTCCGTAGAATGCGGGGCATCTTTCGCCGCGTCGTTCGCTTTCCACTGGACCCCTCTTTCTCCCAGCCCGGTAATAAAGACACTACTCTCGCCGAGCCCGGTTAGAGCATCGGTTCTGCGGAGTACCGAACCGTCAGCGGGAAGCGGCTTTACGGGGAAAATTACAAGGACGAAAGGGAGCGGAGCAGAGAGAAATAACCGTCATAGCTCATATGTGTTGCTCCGAATATTCGCTTACATACATACATATTTATGTATGTATACATGTTAGATGTATCCACATCTAATATCACCGGCTAAGAATCAAAAGGGCTGAAACCACATGTGAAACCACACCTTTTATGCCCATCCGATTCTCACACCCCCCCCCCCCCCCCCGCCCCTCCCAAACTAGGCATATGCACTACGATATATCTATAGACAAACCTACACAAGTTACGAGCGTCTTATGGGAATGAGGACAAATAAATAAATTTTAAAAAATAATAATAAAAAAAGCGCGACAGATAAATAGACCTAAAATCGCCAGCTAAGAATCAAAAGGGCTCAAACCAAATATAAAACCACACCTTTCACGCCCGTCCGATTCTCACCCCCTTCACATAGACATACGCACTACGATATATCTACAGACAAACCTGTACATAAGTTACGAGCGTCTTATATGAATGGGAACAAATAAATTTAAAAAAAAATAATAATAATAAAATAAAAAAAGCGCGACAGATAAATACACCTAAAATCGCCGACTAAGAATCAAAAGGGCTTAAACCAAATATAAAACCACACCTTTCACGTCCGTCCGATTCTCACTCCCTTCACATAGGCATATGCACTACGATATATCTACAGACAAACCTGCACAACTCTATACATAAGTAACGAGCGTCTTATATGAATGGGAACAAATAAATCAATTTAAAACAAAAACATAATAAAATTAAAAAAAAGCGCGTCAGATAAACAGACCTAAAATCGCCAGCTGAGAATCAGAAGGGCTCAAACCAAATATAAAACCACACCTTTCACGCCCGTCCGATTCTCACTCCCTTCACATAGGCATACGCACTACGATATATCTACAGACAAACCTACACAACTCTATACATAAGATTACGAGCGTCTTATACGAATGGGAACAAATAAATAAATTTAAAACAAAAACATAATAAAATGAAAAAATAAAGCGCGTCAGATAAACAGACCTAAAATCGCCGGCTAAGAATCAAAAGGGCTCAAACCAAATATAAAACCACACCTTTCACGCTTGTCCAATTCTCACTCCCTTCACATAGGCATACGCACTACGATATATCTACAGACAAACCTACACAACTCTATACATAAGATTACGAGTGTCTTATATGAATGGGAACAAATAAATAAATTTAAAACAAAAACATAATAAAATGAAAAAATAAAGCGCGTCAGATAAACAGACCTAAAATCGCCGGCTAAGAATCAAAAGGGCGCAAACCAAATATAAAACCACACCTTTCACGCCCGTCCGATTCTCACCCCCTTCACATAGACATGCGCACTACGATATATCTACAGACAAACCTGCACAACTCTATACATAAGTTACGACTGCCTCAAAGAAAGAACAAATAAATTTAACAAAAAAGAAATAAAAATAAATAAGCGAGACAGAGAATTTCTTGATTTATCGACGGGGGGGCGTCTCTGTAATTATTTCTCCGTCCCTGTCTCACTTAGCGGAGAACCCCGGGGTCCGTACCCTTCCGGCTACCGTAATTGCACCGTAAGACCGGGCTCTCTCATCGGCCCCTGCGTCCCCCGTTGTTGCTGCGGGGCCCACTCGTGAATGGCGGTCTCTCTGTCGAAAGCTCAGGCCCGAACGCCGCCGACCATTCAGCCTCCCCCCGGCTCGCTCTCTCCGTCCATACCGCGTGGCTCGCCCGACGGACCGGCCGGGAGTCGAGACTCTCGAGAGCTCTCCGCACAGACCTTCCGTACAAAGCCCAACATTGGCTCCATTGTTTCGTTGCGTTATTCTCCGACCCTGCGCTATCGCTTCTACCCTTTATGTTTCATCGTCCGGCATTAACAATGCTCTCGAGATGCCGCCTCGGTAAATCTCTCCTCCTCGTCGCACCCGAGAACTGGATAAACAAAAGCTCCCTTCGAGATACGCAACGGAAGTCAAGTACGCGTCGTTAAATTCGTATAAAGCGACTCTACGGAGAGTGGTGAAAATTAAATATTATATAAATATATAAATAAATACATTTGAAAAAAAAAAAAAAAAAAAAAATTCCGAGCTCGCGTGCCCATCCGCGCCCCATAATGGGCATGCTTCCAGGCTTGATTGTTTCCCGCATTTCCGAGTAAGACACTTCTCCGAGTGCCACGGGCAGAGCGCCGCCGGAATGGGGAGGGGGGACACGCGATTATTATCCACTTGAATAAACAACGCTACCGAGAAGGAGAGGAAGAAGCGCGTGAAGGAAAGCGCCTCTGCTGCTTCTCCCATCGAACGATACATCTATACACACACACACATATGTATATTACATGTGTGTACAATGTCCAATTGTCAGAAACGAAAGGGCGCATCCGACGACATTTAACATGGAAACTATGCGAGTTACGCCCTTCTGATTCGCAGCAGTCGATATACACATACACATACGTATACATATGCGTATGCATATGCATATATGTACATATGCATATACATATACATATACATATACATATACATATACATATACATGCGATTATTGTCCACTTGAGTAAACAACGCTACCGAGGAAAGGAAGATGCGCTGGTGTCGTTTCTCGCATCGAACGATACATCTATACATACATAGATATATGTATATTAGATATCTATATAATATCGACTTGTGAGAAAGGAAAGGGCGTATTCGACGCCACTTAACATGTGAAACTATGCGGGTTATGCCCTTCTGATTCTCAGCAGTCGATATACTATATATATACACATATATATATGTAGTGCGCGCCTCGGGACCATCGGCGATGCTGGTTTCGGGAAGGCAGGCAGGCAGGTGCACGAGAGAAGCGCTGCGCGTTCGTGTGTGTGTGTGTGTGTGTGTGTGTGTGTGTGTGTGTGTGTGTGTGTGTGTGTGTGTGTATGTGTGTTTCGTTAGTTGGACCGAGAGCGGAGAGGAGAGAATGAGGACTACCGCGAAGTCGGGGGTACGCGAGAGGAAATATACGCCCGAGGGGAACGAGCGAGGGAGACGAAGAAGAAGAAGAAGAAATAGCCCCGCGGGAAGGTTCGGTCGGACCGACGAAATACACGCCGTTGCATATACTGTATTACGGCCGCGGGATCCCGTCGGGGAGCGCGATTCGACGACGACGACGACGACGACGACGATGAGCGCATGTGTGATTGAGCGAAGTCTTTCCATCACAAACGAATACTCATTAAAAACGGGCCGAGCGGGGATCAATGGCGAACTAACGAGCGAGCTGCCGGGCGGGAGAGAAAGAAAGGGGGCGCCCGGTGTACACGGGAAGAAACGAACTTCAGCGCCGGGCCAATTTAAGGCCGGACCTCTATGCGCGCGGCGTTCGGCGGATAGTTCGGATTAACTTTGATGCCTTTGCAAAAAAAAAAAAAACATTAAAACGAAAATCCGCACGGTGCTGCGTCGAGCCGAACGGCCCGAAAAACTGAGCCTCTTAGGGTCGAAATTTAAGACCTTAGTTTGAACTTAAGATCGCTCTTGAGATCGAACTTAAGATCGAAGTTTGGCCCAAACTTCATTGCGTGCATAAGTTTGAACTCAAGTTCGGACTTAAGTTTGATCTTAGGTTCGGTTTTAAGTTTGATCTTAAGTTCGGGCTTCGCTTGGATCCTAAGTTCGAACTGTAGTTCAACCTTAAGATCAAACTTGAGCACGAAATCAAGTTTTTAGTTGTAAGTTCGAACATGAGTTTGAGCTTAAGTTCGATCTCAAGTTGAAACCAATGTCTTAAAATTCGACCCTCAGATCAAGAAAGTTCGTGATATTGTGGTATGCACTTTAAGTGGCATTTTTTTCGGACTTTCGTCGGCTCTCGTTAGCAGATTGGAGTGTTAATTATTACATAATATTATGTTTCAGCAAATTTTTGCGACACTAAAAAATGTCGTACACAAAATGATGCTATTTTTTATGAACTTTATCTCGGAAAGACTACGAAGTCGTATGGTAAATTTCGATCGGGCAACATGCTACACTAGCGCCACGACTAGCGACATGTGAAATTTTCACGGGGACACAGCAAATTTTTATCCAACCTATATGGTAATTTTCTCCAGAAAGCCGTTCGACAAAACTTTGCGCATCTCGCTAAGAATTTCGTGGATTGAAACCGAGAATTCCGCGGACAAGAGCTAAGATTTTCCTCTATCAGATTTTTTTTTTATGCGTCTATACATAAAAAAAAGAATTTAATAAATAAACCTACAACAAACGGCGCGCTATCGCGACATAACCGATTAATTACTGTGTTTCCCAGTAAGAAGAACTTAAATTCCAGCAAAAAAATTACGAACATTAGGATAATATCTGCGACAGCAAAAATTTAGCACATCTTCTAGATGAGCGTTTTCAGTTCAATGCGAACGTTCGTCAGAACGTCGTTCCAAATCGCATGTACCTGAAGGTTCCGTCATTTTTTTTTTTACCCGATTTATGGTAATTTCTATAAGATCCTTCTCTCAGTACACGCGTGTGTACAGTTTATTGCGGTGACTGCAGGAAATGGATCCGTCGTGATTAAACATGCGTGGTAAACTGTTTATCGGATTAAGTTTCATCCGACCCGCTCTTTTCCCTCGAAGATCCAACGGGACAGCGATTTACTGCGGACGAAAGTTTCGCGAAAAGATTTTACGAGTGAAATATATTTGCGATTCTCACTCTCTTATTCGCTCGGTAAAATCTTTTTTTATATACATGGATACACACACACACACACGCACACACCCCCCCCCCCCCCCCACACACACACACACACACACACACACACACACACACACACACACACACACACACACACACACACACACACATATTTATTTATTTCTCGCCTTCCTCGTCGGGTCCTGTTACAGTGCGCTCGGATTTCACTTCCTCGTGTGTAGCGCAGCTACGCAGCCCGGGCTATGGAGAACTACTGCGGGGCTTGTTTGCGTGTAGGGTCGAGCGGGCGCGACGGCGCACGAGGCGATATATGCTCTGTGCTGCGAGACGGGGAAGAGAGGAAAATCGCACGACTGCCGGAGCGTTCATCAGTCGAAGGGGGCTCGAACACACGTGCGGACAGTTTAACGGCGTGTGAAAATAAAAAGCACGTGTCGCGCACCGGCGCGAGGGAAGCGCACGCCGCGCGGCGAGAGCAAAAGTCATCGAGCGGTGAGGGCCTTTCCGCTTTTGTTCTCTTTCTCGAATTCTTCGTGTCTCTAGAGCTGAGCGAGCCCGCTTCTCCGACGGAGAGAGAGAGAGAGAGAGAGAGAGAGAGAGAGAGAGAGAGAGAGAGAGAGAGAGAGAGAGGTGTACGAGGAATCGAGAAGTTTATACTTCGTGTTCCCACGTGAGAAGACACGTTAAAGCGGGACTTTCATGCGGCGAGTATCGCTGCACACATTCTCGGAATCTCCGTCTGGTCCATCGTTATTTTTGGGCGCGCTTGGTCTCTGTTTTTTTTTTTTTTTTTTTCATTCCTCTCCGTAGGTGGAAACGCGCTCGAAACTTCGGTGAAAATTCGATTCACCGACGAGAAGTTCGAGCCGAGGAGTCGTTCTTGTCGCGGCGAAGTACGAGCGGGGAGAAGAATGAAATAAGAAAAAGGATGGAGCGGAGGGTGAGGAAATGGGCGCAAGTTTAATGTACCGTGTCCGGATGGCTAAGACGAGCTCCAGACTCGAGCAGTTATTACTCGATCGAGGACATGTTTTTTTTTTTTTTTTTTTTTTTTTTTAACGACCGGAACTAACTCGCGGACTCCGGCTTGAAACACAAATACACTGAGGAAAAAGTATCAATGACAAGTACAATTCGATGGCGGGTTGACAATGAACAAAAAATTGTTATTTCAATTCTTAGAATTCCATAGGGGATTCGAATAACATGTCACATTGACAGCCTCGCCGTCGTTGTTTCGGTATCATATTGAATTGAAAGAATTAAAAGTAGAATTTCTATTTTTCAAAATTCTTTCGCGGTTTGCAATTTTTTTTTTTTTTTTTTTTTTTTTTTTTTTTATCAGTGCACAGTAATCGTTAAAAAGATTGACTTATTTTACAATTAGCCATGAAAATGAAGATGGCAATTCTGCATGACTATAAAGATACCTTTATAGTCATGGTCTTTGTTATCGTTGAGTTAACTCGAGATCCGAGTACAATTATGTATGAATTATGTTATAAGAAAAAACGAAGAAGCGGAAGTCTAGGAAATTGTACAGGATTAATGTACAATGCCCGTGCTTTCGGGAGTATCCTCGGATTGAAGCAGTTTAAAAAACAAACTTTAACAAATTGTTAAAAGATTGCCTTACTTTGCAATTATGTATGAATTATGAAATAAGAAAAACGAAGAAGGCGCGGAGGGTGAGGAGATGGTACAAGGTTAACGTACCACGTCCCGACGGTAAACATAAGCCTCAGATTCCAGCAACTATTATTCGAAAGAGAACACGCACACAAAATTGTTTAACGACCGGAACCGACTTGTAGACGCTAGTTCGAAAAACAAACAGAGTAATCGTTAAAACATTAACTTATCTTGCAATTACGCATGAATATAAAGACACCAGTCTTCGGTCATTGTTTTTCGCTATTTTTCGGTACATTCTGCGGGGGGGGGGGGGGGGGAAAATTGTATCACGAAGGATCTCGCCGTCTTCGACAGAATCCACTCGAATGTTTCTCCCTCGCTCGCATCTCGCTCATCTCCAGCGAGAACGACGGGTTCACAGCCGGTAACGCAGTTTCCAGCGAGCGATTGAGAACCACTGAGACACGCGGGATGCGCCGAACCGTAAGAGCGCCCATAGCGCGGAGGTAGGTAGAGAACTCTTCCTGGGACGCGTCCCTGGATGAGACTTTCTTCTCGAGACTTTATCCGTACTTATACAAATTGGCAATTAAGCGAGCTACGTTGCGGAAGCGGTGCCTCGGTGGACGCCCGGTGAGCCGCCGCTGCGTAACCTCCGACGACTCACATTCGGAAGGGAGTTTTTCGAGAGACCCAAATCGACGATCCGGCGTTGTTTACGGTACGATCGAGGGAGCTACCGGACTTGACCCCGATCAGCTTTCCAACTAATTTTTGAGAAACTTGAAATTTCGACGATCTCATTCAGCTTCAAACAAACCTATATATATATATATATATATATATATATATATATATTTTGTAACTCCCTCTATAGCGAAGTTTGAAGAACAATCGATGCCTGTGCTTAATGCTACTGAACTTGATCCCAATCAGCTTCCCATCAAATTTTAGAGAAACTTTGAATTTCGACGTTTTCATTCAGCTTCAAACGAACCTATATATATATATATATATATTTTTAAACTTCCTCTATGGCGTTGTTCGAAGAAACATCGATGCCTGTGCTCAATGCTACTGGACTTGATCCCAATCAGCTTCCCATCAAGTTTTGGAGAAACTTGGAATGTCGCCGATCTCATTCAGCTTCAAACAAACCCATACGTATAAACCCCCCCCTCCCCCCCCCCCCAACAGCGAAGTTTGAATAAAAAAAAATCGATCCCCGTCCCCAATGCTACTATCCTTAGCCCCAGTCGGCTTTCCAAGATTCCAACGAATGTTGGAGAAACATAGAATTTCAACGATCTCATTCAGCTTCAAGCAAATCCATACATAAACCCCCCCCCCCCCACAACCAAGTTTGAAGAAAAGTCGATGGCTGTGCATAATGACCTTGAAGGATACGGAACGAACTGAGACGTCGGGTCTTTCCGGAGGCGAATTCCTGCTGGATGATCGACTATCGGAGGATTTTCGGGGTTGATGCCCACCGGACGGATAGTATAGGAGAGTGAGTACGACGGGCCTCAGGCCCCACACGTACTCGAGGGGGGAGGGGGGGGGGGGGGTCAGAGGAAGGCCCGAGCTTCGAAGATGCTGCGGAGGCCTCGACTAAGATAGCGTACGAGAATACAGGGCGAGTCGGAGTGAGCAGATGAAAGAGAATAAGGTGGGCAGAGGAGCGCGCGGTAGGAACCTCCGGAGAGCAACGGAGTCCCCCTTTTCTTGACGGAGTTGTGAGTGAGGCCCCGGAGCGCGCGGGGGCTTTGGCTGCCGCTTGCCCGCCGCGGCCGAAGCAGAGAGAGAGTGAGAGCGGCCCAAGCTCGTGCTCTCCCTCTGCGGAGGTTCAGGCGCTGAGGCACGCAGTCCCATCGCCTGTGTAACCACGGGGCCTGTGCGCCTCGCTCTCTGGCTGGCCCCGCTCGACTGCCTCGGTGCACACGGACTCGAGCGGGCCACCCACCGCGACCATTCACCGGAACCGAGCCTCCATGCATCCCCCCCCCCCCCCCGCCCCCCGCCCCTCCCCCACCGACCAATGCCGGTGGTGCTCATGCACGCGAGGAATCGCGTCCGACTTTCGCCGTGAGTGCTGCAAGATAGAGAAATTGATTGAAGTAAAAAAAAGATTTAAGAAAAAAAGAGAGACTCGAAGTAAGATCTTAGCGGTGGAGATGAAATATGAGAGATCCGTTGATTCGTCGGCGTTAAGAGGGACGTAGCGGAGTAGAAATTTTCGAGGGTTAGATCGGGCGCTGATAAGACCTGACGATGGGGTGATAAGGAACTCAGGACCTTGCGAGGTCCCGATGTAAGGCTCGGAAATTTCTAGGCGGGAATGCGCCTGGATCGTCGAATGTTTCCGGAAGCAACGGACGCGCGCCTGCGAGGAAGGAATGCCCGATGGGGGGAAAAAAGAGGCCGGAAGGCGCGAGACGGTCGAGATCGGAAGGAGATCGAGGCGACTGTACGACATTGACGGAGTCAACGACACGTTTATGGCGGTTGTTGGAGTTGAACGTAACATCGAAATATTGAGAATCCATTTTTGTCCGGAACGGTTTTTATGTAAAAAAAACTAATTGCGGGACTCGCTGCGTGTTTGATTGAGACTTTGTAAGTCGCACCGCCCGAAACGGAACTAGCGGAGGCGTAGTGGGGAGACGCGCTGCTACGGTAGCGCCTATGAGTGGGGATGGAGGTGTAACTTATAAAGGGTTTACGCAGTGCGGCCCACAATTCGTTTTTCATTTTGTAGAATCGGTTCGGAGAAAGATGGTTGAATATTTTTACTCTGTCTGACGCGCACTCGTATGTGTTTAGGGAATACGTCACGTGGTCGCCGTTTCTTAACGGTGAGGTGGCATGTTTTGTTAACGGTGCACTGTTAAAAAAAAAAAAAAAAAAAATGGTATGAAAATAAATGTACCGGACTGAAAGTTTTTATGGAATAACTGGTATCGTAAGTTTCATTTACATTTACGATGAAAAATTAATGTTCAGTGTATTAAAAACATTGGAGATACTTTATTTTCAATAATTCACTGTAATTTTACTATAAGCGTACTTTAATGTTAAAAATTTACTTTGATTTCAGTGAGAAAGTATATTAATTTTTCATTACAATTGGACATTAAATTTACAATTTTTTTTAGTGTGGTTGAGGACTAGATATCTATTCATATACAGGTTCGAAGCTCCTTCAACTCGCAATATGTTCGAAAATCTGTGGGCACGGATCGATCAAATTTTCTATTGCCTCTCTAATAATGTAGTAACGTTATTTGAGAAAAAAAAACATTCTGATAGTCCGAAAAAATAAAAAAAGAACGTTGCATTTCCCTCACCGCCATAAGCAGCTCATGCTAATTGATTTGACTTTAAGCTCGTGTATCTCGGAATACATATGGAGAAAAAATAATTAAAAAATCTTTAAAAAAAAAAAAAACAGCCTCGTTAATTGCTTTACAACACTTCTAATTTCTAGTTCCGAAAGTAGAAGAGTCGCCGTGTGACTTTATTCCCTTAACCGAAGCATCGAGTCAACGATTTGATGCACGTGTTGCATTAAACTCAATAATAATAAAGGCGAGATGAGATCCTCTGTTTATGGGACCATCCGTCCGTCCGTCCGTCCGGCCGGCCGGCCGTCGATCGGTGCGGTGCAACAACACAGATTCCCGGTGGGTCTTTGGACGCGACGGTCTTCCGACTCTCTTATCCCCTCCAACGGGCAGGCCTGTGTGGAGTCCTCACAAAGCCACCCTGTCGATTTTCGTCTCGCTCCGACAATATTTCCTTCCTCGTCTCCCCCATTCCGTCGTCCCGTTTCTCTATATTATCCACGACTCCGCGGACGGGCCCAAAGTTCTTCCGCCTCTTCCTCTCTCCCGTGGGCCGCCTCGAGACTCTCTCTCCTCCTCACTCCTTCGCTCCACGCTTCCTCGTTCCTCAAACGCTATGCCAACTTCTCTTCGGGATTCTCTCTCCCACTCGCTCGAAGGCACGGGGGCCTAATGAAGATGTAAGCAGTCGCGGCCGGCCCTCGTACACGGCCGTCGTCGTCGCCGTGCCTTCCTCTTCCTTCGTCCTCGGCGGCCGCTGCGGCGCGGCAGCAGCGCGCGGCTCCTCTTCTCTTCTCGGTTGTATACAGTACAACACTCTCTTCCGCAGAGTCCTATCCTCGTCCGGCGATCGCGGAGTTTCCCCGTCGTTCTGAATCGCCTCCACAGCCACTTGAAGAAAATTTATAAGACAGTATGGCTCTGCAAAGATGTACACAAATTTTCGAAGGAAAAACGATTTGTGTTAATGACATATATCATAATTTTATGATAATAATCGTTAAATTGGTTATTCTCTGTGTTGAGGTAAAAAAAATATGTAATGCTTCGAAACTCACTGAAAATAATTACTGTGAGACAGTGAATATAGTCGTTGCCTATACAACTATACAAGTTCACATACCGGAAAAAAACTATGCACATGTCCGCAAAAATCTATTCAAATTTTCAAACGAAAAATCATCTTTGTGAATAAAAATATTAATAACTTCACGATGAAAACCGTTGAATTATTTTTTTTAATCAATGTTGAGGTATAGAAAAATTGAATATTTTGGAAAACATTGAAAATATTACTTTCCGAATATAATAGTTCAAACTTTACAAAACCGCATACCGAGGGATTATGTGGTAAAGTTGCGTGATAAATTAGCATCGCCCGTCCTAGTAAAAATTTCATTTATATTCAAAAAAAAAAAAAGAAAAAAAAAGAAAGTCGTTTGCCGAGAACCGCAGGAGAGATGACGAGGAGGCCGTTGTTTTGTTGCCGCTTCTCGTTGTCCGGAGGGCGGCGGTTACAAACAGTTCCTGGAATAGCCTGTACACTTCTATCCGCCCGTTTCTCGGAGATGCGAGAGCGAGACGACGGGGAGGAGCGCGGCTACTCTCGTACTCGCCGGGCGCGTCCCACCCGAGCTATGATCTCGGTGAGGATCGTTCGTTTGTATACGGCCGTTATGCGTCGACGGTGCGCCGTGTCGAACTGCCGTTCGTCTCCCTCGCCTCTCCGATGGTCCCGTCGTTCCTTTTTCTTCACGCCCGACGATGATATCCCGAGAGTGGGTGCTCTTAAACGCTTTTCTCTTTTACTCGGCGCCCACACAACACTTGATGTTCGCTCTGCGATCGCGCGCGATACGCGTAAGCGTATAGCTTAGGCGTTGTTCGACAGCGAAACAGAGGAGAGGCGCGCGCGCGCGCGCATGCGCGTGTGGGTGAGCGCGGGATCGAGGGGACACGCCAGACGTCGAGGCCAGACGAGGCCGAGAGCGAGGGAACACTGCACCCGCATATCCCTCGAGCCAGTCACCTCACGGATATCCGGTGTTGATCTCTCGCCGTTCGCGCATCTCTTTCCCCATACCTTCCAAAGCGTCGATCTCCTCGCTGTACCCCATTCGTAACGCCCCACTGTTATTATTATTATTGTTGTTGTTGTTGATGTTGTGGAGAGAGCGGCGTTCGCCCGATCGATTAAATCGAGACCAAGGTTGCGGGATCAGCTGGAGAAGAAAATATCTCGATCGCCGCGTACGGGGTGGGGGGGAAGAGCGAGGATCGTAAATTCTTGCCAACTGGGATGTGCATAACTCTCCGCGAGTACGCAAAATCAACCGGGCGCAGAGAAGAGCCGAGAGAGGCACGGAAAGGGCGAACGCGGATAAATATAGAGGCCACCCAGAGCGAGACTAATGTACTCGTACGCGAAGAAGAAGAAGACGCAACCGAGTCCAGAACTGCCTCGTTGCGGGAATGTCGTTGGGTGCGCTACACACACCCGTCTCATTGTTCATGCGTTAGGAGACTTAAAAATTCTGGAAAACTATTGTATCGACGGACGAGAATCAACGGGTCGTAATCTTGTATATTTTGAGATAAGGTTTATGCCCTTGTAATTCCGGGCGTGCAATGAAAGTAAAATAATAATAATAATAATAATAATAATAATAATAATAATAATAATAATACTTCAATCATAATAAAGTCTCAAGGTCACCTATGACTTTCGGGCCGTCGCTTGACTTTGAGAATCTATCGTTTTCCATTGTCACGTGTCAATGTCACTTCAACAGTTTTTGACCATGTCAAATATTCCGCTTACTGTTTACGATTCTGTGAATGTTAGAATGATTTCATTCGTTAGTCAATACGTTTCTCACATGTTTTTTATAGTCACTTTTTCGATCTATCCGGTCAGCAATCTCTTCCAAAACCTCTGAGCGTGTTGGCGCGCGAGAAATACGACTCTGATTAGGATTATTACGACTATAATTTCCGTAGTCGTAATTGTAGCCGTTTATATATTAACGGCACATCTGTGCAGTAAAATCCACCGTGGTACGGCCCGTGTGTTAATCGACCACAGATATATACAGGTATATCATTCGTCTGTACGACAACGATCTGCTGTTACTGTTGTTCGTCCTCGAGAGACTTGGAATCGCGAACATGTTATTCCCAGCATACAGAATTCCATCCCATATGCTATAAAACGTCACTTCCGGTTTGAAAAATTCTCAGTTTTCAACCGGAAGTGACTTCATACGGGAAACCGTCCCTTCCGGTTTAAAAATCGCAGTTTTAAACCGGCAGTGACGCCATCCGGGAAAACGTGATCCTCAGTTTGAAAATCTTATACTTCGACCGAAAGTGACATATCGTAAATAGGTCATTTCCGGTTCAAGTGTCGAATTTTTGGATTCGGCTGGACCGAAACTAGCGTGGGGCCTGAAACGCCCAATCTCTAGTTATAATAATAATAATAATAATAATAACAATAATGTGGATAAAACTTACCCTGGACCCATAGTTGTTCGACTTTGCTGTGGACCTGCGCTGACTTGAGTGCGACGCAGAAGGTTGCCAGGGCCAATATAGCCACGAACAGTACTTTGCCCGCATGCCTCTGCAGGAAGTCTCCCAACTGTCTCAGCTGATCCTGCAGTCTCGCTCTGATCCATACCGCTGACCTCTGACCTTCGGCCTTGCCCTGTTAGGAGAGTTAAATAAAATGAAAAGAAAATTCAAAACACGAACACAAAGACCTTAGAATTCATGATCGTAAAATAGTTTTCAGCGATCCACATTGTAGCGGGGCGATACAGAGGATAACCGAGGCCGCACCGGTTGCATTAAGAGAAATGGGGGGAGGGGAAGAGAGGGCGAGAGAGAGAGAGAGAGAGAGGTGGAGGCGCGCACGGTAAATTGGCCGTGTGGGCTTTGACGATGATAAGTGGGAGCCGAGAGCGAGGAACGTTAAAAGTTTTAGACACAGCGGGAGAGGGAGTAAGAGAAGATTATTCGCACACGCGAGATAAACGAGAGGAAGGCACCGGCGTCTGCCCGGAGGGAAATATTAAGGAGGAAGCACTCGGAAGCGGATAAAGAAGCGATGAAGAAGTGGAATAAGTGAGATGCGAAGAGGAGGAAGAAGGGAGGAGGAGGAGGAGGAGGAGGAGGAGGAGGAGGAGGAGGAGGAGGAGGAGGAAGAGGAGGAAGACGAAGGGAACGACTAGTTATAGCGTCGAACGATCTCGCGCATAAACGAGAAGGCTTCTCTCATTTTATCTTTGATCTTTCTTATTTTCTTCCTTTATCCGTCCCTCTCTCGCTCACCGGGGGCAACATTGCGAGCGGCAACGCTGCACACTACCTGGTGGCCACTCTGACAATGTGCTCGGTGGACCACCCGCAACAATACCTATCTCCTCGGTCCGAGGGAGAGAGAGAGAGAGAACGGAACCCCGAGAGACCCAGTGAGAGGGGGGGGGGGGGAGAGTCGAGGGCAAGAGAAACGAGACGGGGAGAGGCTGGAAGGCTCTACAATGGATAGACCCGAGGAGTGAGAAACGGGACGAAGAAATAAGGCGATCGAGGAAAGCTTCCTGCGGGCTCGCGCGACCGGGTGCAGTGCAGCGATAAACCAAACGGGGAAAGGGAAAGTACAGTTACGTATATACGGTTCGCGGCTTGTCGATAGATGATAAAGCAATAGCGGGGCAAATCGCGGGTGCGGCTGTTCGCAGTCTTCCATGCTTTTTCCGGTCAATGGGTTGTCACTGGGCAATAATTAGATGTTGGGAAATAAAGAAAATTATTTATTTATTCAGGGCTGTAATTTTTTTTGTTTAATTGGATGCATCAAATACTTCAAACCAATGCATTGACTGTTTTGTCCCAAGCCCAAGATGGACGGCTTTTGCGAAGTTTATAGACTGAGAGAAGGATTTCGGAAATGCTACCAAGTAGTATTGCAAAGTTCGACCAGGCAACATGCACACGAATTTTTTCCAGAAGGCGGTTTGGCAAAATTTTTCGTAAACGACTAAGAATATTGTGGATTAAAATTGAGAATTTCGTGGATGCAATGTTTTTATTTGTCTCTACATAAGAATTGCCGGTATAAACTACAAATCCAAGACAAAATGTTCGCGGTTCACCGATTACTATATTTCCTAGTGAGAAGAACTGTATCCTTGCAAAAATTACAGGATAATCAGGTGATATTTGCAATAGCAAAAAATACCATATTTTCTAGCAGAATGAGTTAAGTTTAATACGAATGCTAGCCGAAATGTCGGTATTAATTTCCATATTTCTCAAAGTTCTGTCGGCTTTTACCATAATTATGGTAACTACGTTAATTATCGCATTCATGGAGTGATTTGTTATTTTCATGGTATAATTTTTTTTGCTGCGCCTTTCAGTTGTCATTTCTCATTGTACGTTTAGGCACACTGTCAGGGGGGGGGGGGGGGGGCTTGCCTCAAGACACGAATAAAACAACAATTCTATTAGAATTTCTATTAGATCTTTCTACCAGTATTGCTTCCGCCGTCGCTAAACCAACGTGTGAACAAATCGACAGCAAAATCCTTCGATATTTCGAGATTTTTCTCAACATGACTTATTGTTATATTTTTTTTCTTCGCAGGAAATTTGCTCCAGGGTGCCAGTGAATGGTGGACTGCCAGTGGCTGCACCGTTGTTCGAGTCCGGATCGAACTGTACTCTATGTACCGAACAAACTGCACGGCGTGCGGACGTTATATGCTTTTTTTTTTTTTTTTTTTTTTTTTTTTTTTTTTATACCGGGCATATACCGTACAGTATAAACCCGGTAACTTACGTATCTCGGGGCGGTAGCCGTGGCGAGTATCGAATAGCAAGGTTTTCCAGCCAATTAACTTCGCGTACGAGCGAGGCGCTCCCTCGCGCGTTCACGAGGCGCAGGCTCGGGTAACCTTATACGAGGTAGAGCCGGTGGCCGGCGAGAGCGCCTCCTCCTCGCCGTGGTTATACACCATAATAACCGGCGCAATCCTCCGGGGCCTGCGCACGGCGCGTTGACCACATGGCCCCGACACGTTTGGAACAGTACACTGCCGGGGATACGAGGAGGAAGAGGAATTCGCGCAGCCGGACGAGAGGAACAACAAAACGGTAGCAGAAATATCCGCCCAAGGATCAACGGGACGCCTTGGCGGTCACTCTGGAATTTTTACGCCCGTATATCTCTCTGGACAAGAAAAATTAATTCAATATAAAAGAGGACAAATAGGGGAGAGCGGGCAGAACTCAATTCTCCAATAATTTTTGGATGCCCGGATGTATAGTTGGGACAACCGAACTGTAAACTGAGAAAAACAAAAAACTTGGTTGGATTAACCAAAAGTCGCGGTGGAGATACGTTCAAGGCTGTTATTTGTTTGGTACAAATAATGCATTGTCTTGTTAAACGATTATTTGCTTCAATTTATTAAAAAATTTGTCGATTGAAAGAAAATTGAAATTGAAATTGGTGGGGATAAAGTAAACTGTCGGGGAACCTTCTATGAATAAATAAAAAAGTACATAAAAGGAGGGCTTGGAAATAAAATTGAGAAAATTTTGAAGAAATAACAATTAAATTAAACAGTATTATAGTAATTAAACGTTTTCAGTTACATCATTAAGTTTTTTAATAGAAGTCATTGGAAGTTTGATCAGGAGACATTGTTAATTCATCAGGAAAAAGTCACTCGGAAAAAGTGAATTTTCTCCGAGGAAAAAAACGAGGAGAGCTGGTAAGACTTCCAAAGGCTGCAGTTAGCGGAAATCCGCGCAGGGTTCAACGGGGGACGCCTTGGCGTCACTCTGGCATTTTTTGCGCCCATATCTCCGGACAAAAAAAAAGACGAATGAAAAATAAAAGATAAAAAATAGTTGGAACAATGACAGTGCGGACTTTTCACCTTCGAAATTCACTTCTCGAGGAGAGCTGGGAAGGCTTTCAAACAGTTCTTTCAATGTTTATTTTTTACTTAAAAACTTATATATACATATATATCTATATATATATATATATATTTTTTTTAGTTGAAGCATCAAAGTTCGAGGAGGCAGAAGATTCTTTGCGGGTTCCGTCGAAACGAAATTGTTATTCGTGCCCTCGAATGTTTTTGCCTTAGAGTCGAGTGATCGAGGGAGGCGAACTGTGGACGTTGATAGGAACAGAAGAGGAGAGCGGGTATACGCGAGCGCGGGCACGGGGCATAACAGGATCTCGTGTCAAGCACGGTGGTCTCGTCTTTCGCCGTCCTCCTCTTTCTTTTTCTTCCCTCCTCTTCTCTATCACTCAATCCCTTCTCGCATTCACAGTGCTCCGGGACCGCGAGCGGCCGGAGCTCGTGTATGATATGTTAGGCGCTTACTGTCACAGAGAAAGGATTCTGTGACTGGGGAACGCCGAGAGGGAGAGAGAGAGAGAACGAAACGGAACGAGATTACTGACGAGCTGGAAAGGCGGCGAGGAGGGGGGAGGCGAATGCTCCAAGAGAATCCCCTCGAGAGACGGAGAGGAGGAATATCGGGAGAGCACTCGAGCGTATAGCCTACTGATACCTACCGATACTCGTTACTCGAACAACTCGTGCGAGTAATAATACCGCGCGGGCCGGAAGTGGAACGACGGATGCGGCGTGCAGGCTCGGGGAAACGTTCAGGCGCCGCTCTCGGGCCACACCCTCGATTCAATCAACGATGATCGATCGGCAAATCAAATTTCGAGAGACGGTTATGATGAAAATGTTACCAAAAAAAAAGTGTTTAATTACGAAGAATAAATTATTATCGAATTAGAATAGTTTGGTTTTTGTGTGTCCAAGGGAAGGGATGGATTTGTGACGGGAGAAAAAGGAGAAAGAATCGACGAGATAACGCAACGTTTTCGGTCTAATAAGCAACGAGTCGGTCGATAAATAAAATCATGTATGATGATTATGAAAAATTATGTGGAATAGATGACAAAGAATTTATGTTTTTCTTTATTAATCACCGAAAGCGAGAAATTCGTAGTGGTGGAAGAGGCAAAGAATAATCGATAGGGCATGAAAGTTCGAACGGCCAGTGGACGCATACCGGAAGTGGGACGACGGAAACCGGCGTGTACACCCAGAAAAAAAAAATGTATTCAAACCAAATAAAATTGCTTCTTTAAATATTGCTTATTTAATATTAAAATTATTTAATATTAAATAAATTGCTTATTTAAATATGGGCTTAATAGAGTTTCATCGAAATCCAATAAATTTTATTAGAGTTCAATATCGCATATACTTGAATCAAATAAAAAAATTCAATTAATTCAAATAAAAATATTCTAATATCTGATTTTATTGACGATTAATAAACTTTTTTTTTTGTTTTTTCTGGGTGTAAAGTTGGGTAAACGCTTAGGCGCCTACCGGCCATTCCCACGGTTAAATTAACCGTGCTCGGTCGGTAAATCAAAACTTCGAGGGGCGTTAATGACGAAAAATCGTTATTTAAAAAAAAATAAGTGGAATTACGAAGAATAAATAGTTATCGAATTATGAGGGGATATTCTGATTTTTGTCTGTCACCGAGAGGGATGGATTTGTGATGAAAGAAGAAGTAGGACAAATCGACGAGTCTGATCAGCAGCGCTCGATAGGTTAATAAAATTTCGTATGACAATTATGAAGAATTATGCGGAATGTGTAATGAACAATTTATGTTTATTCTTTATTAATCACCGAAAGTCACAGATTTACGGTCATAGAAGAAGCAGGAATAATCGATAAGCTATGAAAGTTCGAACGACCTATAAGACGACGAGGGCCTCGGGCGAGAGGGGAGGAATTTTTTTGTCTTTCCGGCACGCGGATGAAGACGTCAACGTCGCATGGGAATTGAGTCGCCGCCGGAGGGCCTTTCGCCCGGGGCCACTCTCTCGCCGGTTCCCTTCACGAAGTCTCTCGACTGCACCGAGTACGTAGCTATATATACCGACCACACTATGTAAATATATATTTCGCGCTCAGATTTTTCACTTCCGTGGGAGGGCGGGAAATGTAAAAAGGGCAGAGCAGAGCGCTTCGTTCTCGAACGTTCTTTTCATCCGGAATATTTCTAAGAGTCCTGTGAGAATATTTGCAAGAGGACTCTTACAAATACTTCGAGTAAAAACGGCGTTCGAGGCGCGATCGATCTCTTCCATTTCTCCACTTCGGGCAAAAATTGTTTACCATTTTTGGGCGAAAATTCGCCGACGGGACGACCGGATCCTTCGTTCTTGCGAAAGCACCGAGCAATGTTGAGGTTCGAAGGGACAGGCCGAAGAGTTCGATTCTCCGACTCACGGGCCGGGCTAATCGGCAGGGCGAGAGAACTCGAAGGTTCGAGCGAGAGTCGTAGAACTTTCCAGCGCACAGTTCGCTCGCGTCTGTGTATAATCCTCTCCTTCGGGAGGGGGGGGGGGGGGGGGGGGGGACTTCACGGTCGCTCCGAGAGCGCGGGCCCGGTACACGCACCCGGGACCCTTTTGGATTATTACACGGTATATGGTAGCCGCACACGAAGTCGGCGCCCTTTAATCCTCGCCCTCTCCCGTCCCCCTTTATCTTTCTCACTCCCATTGACCGTTGAAAAACTCTCTCGACACACATACGTGCTCCTGAATGGCCGGCATTGTGCGGTACGGTTTGAAGGAACTAACATTTTTTTTTTTTTTTTTTTTTTGATAAATAAAAAAAAGCGCCAGTTTTCGGATGCCAGAAATTAAGAGACGATTGGGAGATACGTTGAGCGACGGCAAACTGCGGAAAGTAAGAAGTGAGGGATATTTGAGATTTCGAATAGAAATTGTCATAAAAAAAATTGGCTCCTTAATTCTCAGCCTCAGGGCACGCTGTCGCCCTTTCGCTTGCTCTTTATCTTTCTCGCGTGAGATTGAAAAAAAATTACATTTATTTATTGAACAAAAAACGCCACTTTTCGGATGCCAGAAATCACGAGACGATTGCGGAATGGACAGAACTACGATAGCAGGTGGAATGTAGAAAGTTACGTACAATCGTGGATTTCCGACAACAATCTTCGTAAAAAAAATTCACCCTGTTAATAATCGTGGCGCGGGCCGTCGCTCTGCCCCGTCATTTTATCTTTCTCATTCCCGTTGACCGTAGAAACGGTCTGAAAGAACCAACATTTTTCAATAGTAAAGAAGCGCCTGTTTTCGCGTGCCAGAAATTAAGAGATAATTGTGTGATCGATAGACTCTACGATAACAGGTAGAGGGTTACGAAAACCCGACATTTTTAACAGAAATCGTCACAAAAGATTCATTAAAAAATTCGCGCATCAAGACTCGACAACCTCACTTACGCTATTGTCCTTCCCCGTGCTCTTTATATTTCTCACTCCCATTGATTTGAAAGAATTACATTTATTAATAGATACGATTTGAAAGAATTATATTTATTAATAGATACGATTTGATAGAATTACATTTATTAATATATACGATTTGAAAGAATTACATTTATTAATGGATACGATTCGAAAGAATTACATTTATTAATAGATACGATTTGATAGAATTACATTTATTAATTTAAAAAAGCCCCATTTTTCAGGTACCGGAAATTAAGAGACAATTACGGAATACACAAAGCCACGATAACCGGTGAAACGTACCAAGTCACCCGAGCACTCGACGTTTCGAATAAAAAATGTTCCACGATAAACGCAGCAAGGTGGAAACTGAACCAAAAAAAAAAAAAAGAGAAAAAAAACTACGAATCCGAGAGTGATTCCCGCGAGGGTGAAAAATCTAGATTTCACGTTTGTATGCGACCGAGCAAAATTTACGGCGAAAGATGCTATTGTGAGTCCCTTACAGTTTTCCCTCTCGTCGGGGTGCCGACGTCTCGGTGGGTTTGGCTCTCGATTTTTCACGCCGTCCCACGGATCGGTTTTCACGAATGGCCCGGAGAGCAACAGAGAACGGCGGCCTTTCGCTTTGAAGACCTCTATGCATCTCTTATACCACGACTAGTTTTCACAATATATACATATATATATATATGCATGTGTGTATCCGTACAGCGTATAACTTTTCGCTTTCGTTACGCCTCGTTGTGCAAACCTGTTGCCGGCGAACCGTGTATTCAGCAGTTAACAACTATTCGTTAACTGTTCGTTTCGATCATGCAAGGTGCATACAGCATAAAAAGAAAATAAAAAAAAAAAAAAAAACATAATAATATATATGTATAACATGTAAAGAAAAATAAATAAATAATATACATGTTTAACAGTGTGGCGAGAACAACGTAGCGTGACGATCGACTGATTCATAGCGAGGTAAAAAAAAAAAAAAAAAAAAAAAAAAAAAAAAAAAAAAAAAAGTTGCCCCGCGAGAGACTTTCATGGAGGCAGAGAGCGAGAAAAGTGGAACGCCCCGAAGACTTTGAATCGCACGAAGAGCAAAAGCGCGCCGGGAGGAGTGTTCCGAAGGCACTGTTGTTGGTCGCGGGCCTCGCACGAAATGCCCGCTTCTCCCTCTACGACCGTTCCGCGGCGGCTTTAGCTTGTAACACACCGGCTCGCCTTTCCGCCGGGACCCCCGGCTGTGTGCGGTTCTCGATTGCGTAATCGCGTAAACAATAAAAAAAACGTACACAACCGGCCATCTGGCGCGCTGGGGGCCTCGCGAATCGACACGAGTCGCACGCGATTTACGTACACACCGGACACCGTGTAACGTGCAATAAAATGAAGGAGATGGACGCGGGTGGTCGCCGAATGACTTCCGGTCGGACGGGGAAGGCCGAGAGGCGATTAGTTTCGCGAACGAAAGGAAAAATAAAGCTGTCCAGTCGATCGAAGACCGAGAAACATCGGCGGACTTGTAAGGTTCAACAAACCGAGAGAGATTGTGCGAGTGGTCTTCGAATTACTTCCGGTCGGACGGCGTGGCCGAGATGCGATCTGTTTCGTGAATGAAAAGAGAAAATGAAGGTGGCTCTTCGATCAAAGACCGAGAAAATTGGGGTACTCGTAAAATTTTTGAATTAGTTAGTCAGACTCGGAATTACGTACACACGAACTGTTTAATGTGCAATAAAGTGAAAGGAATGCGGCTGGTCTCCGAGTGACTTCCGGTATCGTTTCGTGAATGAAAAGGTGAGTAAAGTTGGATCGCGGATCGAAAACCAAGAGAATCGTCGACTCAGTAAAAGTTTACGATTGTCAGGGGAATTTTTAGTTACTCAGAGTCAGATTTACGAACGCACGGATAGTTTTTAACGTGCAATAAACCGAAAGAGATAATGCGGGTGGTCTCCGAATGACTTCCGGTCGAAGGGGGCGCCGAGAAACGATTCGTTTCGTGAACGGAAAGAGAAATTAAGTTGGAATCGACGATCGAAGACCGAGAAAATCGGTGGTCTTGTAGAGATTAACAATTGTCGGAGGAATGTTAATTACTCAGTTGGGCGCGGGGGCTCGGCGTATAACCGTCAGACATTTCGGAATTCGAGGGGCGATTCCGAGAGAGAGAGAGAGAGAAAGAGTATTAAAGGGGGCTTCCTGTTCGTGGGCATGCTGTGCTTAGATGGCGTCGGCGTCGGCTCGGGAAAAATTCCGAGAAACGAGGTTTCTCTCGACGCAGGCTCTGCCTCGGAACCTTTTTCGAAGGTACCGCCCTGACCTTTTCGTTTTACAAAAGCTAAAAGACGTTTCTATGTATTTCTCTCGACGGTTGTTAAAAAAATCTTCGTATACCTCTCTAAACGTTATTGTTCATAGATAAAATTGATAACGAATTAACAAACAACATCAATTGCCCCGATGATATCTGCATGATGTGAAATTTCATCTTTGGCAAGTCAATGCACTGCTTTAGGAAGAACAAAAATTTGTTCACTCGTAGTATTTTATTCTCTTAATGAACTTCCCCGAGCAAAGTTTGTACGATGCAAAACACTTCCTTTACAATTCGATGAAATTCCGTCTCATGCAGATATCTTCAGTCATCAAAAAAACAACTCTGAAGATATTTACACGACATGAAATTTCATCTTTGGCCAGTTAACTTGGCTCAGGAAGAACAAAAAATGGTCCACTCGTAGAACTTCATTCTCTAAACGATCTTCCCCGAGCAAAGTGTGTGCGATGCAAAACACTGCACGAAACGCAGTCTCATGCAGATATATTGAGGGTCGCCAAAAAAAAAAAATGACACCGAAGATATCCGCACGACATCAAATTTCATTTTTGCCAAGTGAATGTATTGCTTTAGAAAGATCAAAAAATCATTCACTCGTAGAGTTCTATTCTCTAAGTGAACTTCTCCGAGCGATGCAAAATACATCCGTTATAGCTCGATGATATTGTCTCGTGCGGATATCTTCAGAGTCACCGAAAACATCGCATCCAGCCTTCCAGCACCGGCGGCAGTAAAACAAGTGCTTTAAACATTGTCGACCAATCGACATAACAAAATTTACGTTACACCCCGTCGAGCGTGACTTTTCCCCGACGATTTAATAACCGTGCCCAAAACTGGGTTCAAAGGGCTTCATAGAATGAAGTAATACAACGCGGTGAATCATACCTTCTCGAGCTGATCGAGGGCAATGGCAGCGTCCGTCCAGCTGGGTCTGACGTAAAGATCGGTCTCGTGCCTGTGCTTCGTGTTCTTCTGATGAGCGTTCTCGTTGTTGTTGTTGTTGTTGTTGTTGTTGATGTTGTTGTTGTTTCCACCGATCCAAATTTTTCCACTGTCGTTGCAACGGGAATGACTCGATGTCGATGAGGCTCCGCCATTTTGTTGTGACTGTTGCTGTTGCTGTTGTTGTTGTTGTTGTTGTTGTTGTTGTTGTTGCTGCTGTGTCTGTGCTTGCGTTGCAGTAGGGCGTCCCGCTAGGATCCCTGTAGGGCCGGACGCAGCGACCATGATCCGTCATGCATCTGCCCACGACACGACGCGCTGATTTTAAACGATTTTTCCTCTTGTTACCGCAATTTTTGCAATCGGCGGCTCACCACTTGCCGCCGCTGCTTTAAAAATAAACGAAGAAAACAGAAAACCAGAAACAGACGAGTTGTTTGTTAAAAAAAAAAAAAAAAAAGAAAGAAAACAAAAGGAACGAACAACCGTCAAGTACGTCGGAAGAGAAAACTTTAAACAGAAACTCGATTTAATCCACTGAATCCTCTTCTTCCCTCTTGATTTCCGCGTTTCACAAACTTTCCCGCGATCTATATATTCATACCGGCCGACCGAACGAGCTCTCGTACTACTTGTCGCTATTTCGCATCAACACTCTTTTTTTTTCACCAATCTATTCGACATAATGATAATAATCACACTCGACTTTTTCACACACTGTCGCGAACGGGAATTTTTTTTTTTCCTCTTCTTCTTCTTTTGTTTTCTCGTTAAACTATAAATTCCCCAACCTTTCCGTTAATCCGTTTTGATCGCACTAAAGTTTATCTCCTCGTAATGTCTATCCTTGATCATTCGAACGGAGTGTAAATAGTCTCGAAGATTATTAATTTTCGTTAATTTTCTGTTTGCTTTTTTTGTTTTTAACGCCCCAGCGGTTGTGTTTATTATCGGCCAGAGTGGCGACGATCCGGTCAGGCGTTACAAACCAAAAAAAAACACGCACCGGGCAGCGAGATGCTGTGTGTGCGCGCGCGCGAGCTCTCTTGTAAGCCCGGCCGTTGGGGGGGGGGGGGGGATCCTCTCCTTCTCCCGCTGCGACTCCGTCGGTAAGCGCCTCGCGCGCTCTTCGAAACACGCCGAACGTTTCTCGATCTCTCTCGCTCCTCACTCGCCCGGGTTCTCGCGCGAACACGCGCGCTCTTTCACTCGGTCACACACGTTTCTACCGTTCGCCTCTGCGCTCTCTCGAGATAGTACTGCCGCGTGCAACGTGCCCCGTACGGATGCGGATCCTGTTGGGGGGGCGGGTCGAGGGGGGAGGAGAGCAGCGGAGGGGGGGGGAGTCCTCGTACTATACTCACTGTCACGTACGCGTGGTCGTCGTTCCGAGCTCTCGATTGTCGTTCACACTGCGCGATGCGAGCCCGAGATGAACGGATGGTTATACGCGCGGGCACACAAGACGTACACAAGAGCCCGACGATCCAGCGTGGTACTAGCAGTGAAGTACGTATATAACCAGTGACGATAATCCAAGCTCGGAGCTGCGGAAGATACTCGGGTTCCAAATTCGTATGAGCCTGTCCGGCGTACTGCAGGGTCGCTCGCGATCCACGGCCGTTCCTTCTTCCTCCTCTGGCATCCGGTTACACACAGGGCGAAAGACACAACGTTCACGAGCGGGTGAGGAGACCGTAAACTGCGGTTCGCACCGTCTCGACAATGTCTCGGATTAAAAAAAAAAAAAAAAAAAAAAAACTGTCGGTCTCTCTTTCGTCGTAAGTCTGCAACGAAGAGCCGACCGAATTCTACCGAAATCTTAACACCGTCCGATCGTCTGTGGACGAATATCACGGCACCTCGTTCAAACCGCTGTCGAACTTTGCATCGTTTATCTGTTGTTGTCGGTGTTGTTATTTTTAACAAACTGGTCCACCCTTCGAACTTGACGCTTGACTGTCTTGTCTCTTTCTTGTTTCAATGTTTTTTTCTTTTTCTCGTCGATTATATTTTATCCGTTGGATCGATTCGATTTCGGCGGTTACTTCGGTCGATTTATTATTATCGTTAAGTTATTTCGTGAGCTATCGCGATGATCGTCCGAGTTCTCGGCGTCTCTCTCAGACAGATCGTCGTCGCTCTCCAAAAGTCGCCGTCTCCGACCGCCCGCTCTCAGTGCAGTCTAAGTCCGTACTAAGCGAAACTCTCGGCCACATTTCTCTCGTGGGCCCTGGGCTTATGCGCGCCGGCCATAGTTGATGGCACGCTCCCCCCTCTACGTCTTCCTCTCGCTACCTTCTCTCGATGCCGAGGCGACCAGCAGCGGCAGTACCAACGCGGCTTATAATCCCGCTCGGGCTCCGAGAGATCGCCGAGCTGCACAAACATCCAGGCGCGTAGGAGAGAACCAACTAGCGAGGGTCCCACTCTGGAAGCACGACGGGCCCCGATCGCTGGGACTTCCTTTGCTTCGAACTCCATTCGCCGTTCGTAATTACACCCGGTCACTTCGGAATTAACATTCCTTCTTACAGATTGAACTTATCGACAGTTTTTTTCATCATAAGTTTCATTCAATTTATTCGATACTTCGAAGTTATGCACCCTCCTCTTACGACGATTGATCAAGCGTGTGTTCTAGCGAGAGATACAGCGAACGCGGTGTTTTGTTAGGTTACGAAAATTTTTCTTTGCTTACCTCTTATTCTCGCCAGTACACGAGACAATGGGATGTTTGTGTCTCGTCGGCAAATGCGACGAATCCGTGACATAAAAAAAAAAAACGTGTTTTTCGGTCGAGTTAAATTGTGGCAGAGCGACCGGGGTCCGAGTTAACGGGCATTACGGTGTTGCCGGTACCGCTGACGTCAGACCCGAATATAGCCGATGCTTGCCGAAGAGCTCGAGTCCGACGGCTGATTGGAGGAGAACGCTCGGCGTCCCGGGTTGCTAGGATACGGAGACGAGTGTGCCTCTCGCGTTGGCGGCGGAGGCGACGTCGGCGTCGACCGGTGGACGGGGGCGAGGAGGACGGAGGAGAAGAAACAACACCGGACCACACACGCGGTACCATTTCCCCTCGAGCAAAAACATTACCCACACACACGAACGGGACACGGGACACAACGTCGCGCACTGATTCGACGCACGCGGGGTCCCGGCACACTGACGCATCCTGCAAGCGTATTATACCTATATAGGCTGCGCCCAAACAATTTTCAGGCATTCGCGTACGGTATACAATCAACGAGACGTTTTTATTCGGTAATCGCTAATAAGCATTGATCGTACTTTTGGTAACAAACAAACGGCTCAAGTTTTTTGTTTTTCTTTTTCTTATCCTTTACCTTCGACACTGTGTTTCCGTGCGATAGACAGCGATATACAAATTCGAACGAATCCCATTTTTGGTCGAAACTTGTGAGGTTAGAAAGAAGCGTGTCGCGCATAAACCGGTCGCACGATTCGTTCGCGGATATCTCGTCGACGCGTGCTTCGACAATTATCACTGCGACTTATTCCGATGTTTATGGGCGATGGAGTCCTTCGCGAAGGAGCGAAAGTTTCGTTCCCCCGAAAATTCTCACCTCGTACATATAATTCTTTATTATCTCACCGATCGTATGCGAGAGAGGAGTTTCCTCGGTACATCGAAGATCGCCGGGTTCCGAGTGAAAGCGCTAGTCCACCTCCGATCTCCGTTGGCATCCTTTTGTATTGCAGAGCGTGGTAGTTCCCTGCAAGTCTCCGTACTTTCGAAATGCGTCTACGTGGATCTAGACTAGTCATTAAATATCGTGCAAAGAGGAGTCTCCGAGCCTCGGGCGCGGACTGTCTTGGCCATCGTCGAGCGAGAGCAATATACGGGACCCGGCGGTGCAGCAGAACTATAAACGAAAGGACGATGATATAAACAGCGAGCGAAACGATTGACTTATTAACCTGTCGGCGTAATATCTGCGTAACGACGGGACCTCATTAGGCCCTCTTTGTCGAGGAGGCTCGTCTTGCGCATCTGTGTATACTGTGAGCGTTTATCCACGTTACATGCATACACATTTATATGTACGCTCATAGATGAGACTTGCCGAGTGCACGGTAGATTGTCGAGCAGAACGAGAGAGGCGATCTCTCGGCGCTTCTCGCCCAAGTATTCACGGGCGTGCGCGCCGAGAAGGACGGACAGCTGTTCGACACGGAGGAAAGACGAAACGAGAGATAAAAGCGACTCCCTCGGAATATATGTATGTATATATATATATATACATATATATTATATATATGTATAGCATAAAGAGCGAGAGGCAGCGCGACATCAGAACCGACTGCAGATACGAGCGAGGCTCGAGGTAGAACGAATGAGAGTGAACTGACGAGAGAGTGAGAGAGAGAGAGAGAGGAATAGAAAGAGAGATAACGTACATTGAAGAAGGACGAGATTATACAGAGATATCGTACAAATACGAGACCACCCACAGCGACGCCTCGCTCTTTCGCTCGATCCTACGCGAATCCCCACAGCCCGCTCGGGCCAACGAGAAACAATTTTCACACGTGCGATTGTGTATACGAAATAAAAAGGATGAGAGACGCGAAGGCGAAAGATTTTTGGTTGACTTTTTTTTTTTTTTGTGTTTATTCTCCGAGCACGAGGCACACGTGTTCGTAATCGTATCTCTCTCGTCGGTGTGAAATAATTCCGACACCCTCCTGCTCGCCGAATTGAGTTATAGTTTCGCGAACCCGCAACGGTGAGCGCACGGTTAATTGATAATGAAAGCGATGGTTTTTTTTTTTTTTTTTGTTTCTTTTCTCGGCTGTAAAAACATTAGAATGACACTTTGAAGATTTTTTTTTTTTTTTTTTTGGTAACAGAGTAAAGCCCTTTCGCTGGAGCGATCGGCGGTATATTTAGATGCGACTTGCGTACCCGACGATAGGGTGGATCGCCTCGGGGCGCGCATATGCATATTTCGTTGGGCGCTATCAGCCACTGTACAAAGTATTCATTGATGCAGGACGCGCGCTGTCGAAGACGGAATGAATGGCGAGCCGGGAGTTTTAACTTCCGGCGGAGGTTTTACTACAAAGCGACGCCGACACTCCGTGCTCGTGTTACTTAATGCCGACGATACGAAGACCTATACTAAACAGCCATTACGGTGTACACACGTATGCTGTGTGTATTTATATTCGTGGATTAATATGGGAGACGCATAACCGGGTCGAAGTCGAATATACCGCATCGGCAATTGCGGGGTGGATGATGAATGCGCGTCGTATCGACGAAATATGTAATGAGGCAAACGGAATCTTGTTAACAGTTTTCCACGATCCGATCGACCGGTGGATGTTCTTACGAGGGTTTTAAACGATTTAACAGTGAAAAATAAAATAATATAAATATGTTCGCGCAATTCCTAAACGTTTAATTTCGCTGACGAAAGTCCATCGATTTGTCTTACCGCGAGTTGATTCTACAAAGCTAAATGTTTCATCGACGAACCGAATTTTTTAAGCTTAAAAAAATTGCAGAATTAATGAGTTGCCATTGGTTTGTATCAAATTTGTGTTTTGTAGCAGTTAATTCTGGATGTAAAACAACTAAGTTCTGGATATATGAGAACTAAATATGGGACGTATGGATCTAGTAGAGTGACCGAAAGTGAGATAAGCTTCGATTTTATGCACGACATATCGTATTTTTGGGATTTAAATGGAGAATATTAGGCTGGGAGTAAAATCATTGTTGTATCCGTGTTCAGCGGAAAAAATACGTCGAATATAGCCTTGAACCAAAAAAAAAAAAAAAAAATCGAATGCATAACGATTTTTCAATTTTTGAGTCACTCTTTGAAGAAACGTCGATTTTCGTGATTTTCAAAGGTCGATATCTCGGCTCCCACTGAAGCTAGGGAAAATCCGAGGTGCTCGTCGCGTTCTGCGAGAAAAAAAATACACAAGATAAGATCTTGTCCGAAGTTCTAGAAGAGTTTTATCGGGCACTTTCAGAACGTTGAATAATACGAAAAATTGACTCGAAAGGGGTAGCCTTGAAATTTTTTGACGAATTTTTTTTCTTCTTTTCTAAAAATGAACTGCCATGTATTTCGACGTATTTTTTTCCCGCTGAACACACAGCCGCTGGAATTTTTGGGACTAAAGTACAGTAGGATATTGAAAATATCGATTTTGTGCACAAAAAATCGTATTTTTATGATTAAAGTGGAAAATATTGTGTCGGAAGTAAAATAATTGTTATATTCGTCATCAGCGGGGAAAAATACGTCGAATAGATCTTTGAAACCAAAAAAATCGAATGCACAACGATTTTTCAATATTTCAGCAACTTTTGGAAAAGCGTTGGAAAAACGTTGAAGTTGGGAAAAAACCGATTTTGAGCATAGCTTCCTCCAAGAGGGAGCTCTGTCCAAAATTGTACAAGTACTTTGGTCCTTAGTACTCAGTAACAATACTTAAAGTACCGAAAAGTACATTGATATTTTAAGTCCTTAATTTAAGTTCCAAATAAGTACTCATGCACTTTAAGTACTGCCCAACTTTGGTCTGGGCTGTTTGAATGTATCTATTATGTGTACGAAGAAAATAATACATTCGCGCAGTTCGTAAATTTTACACATATCGTCCACAAAAATCCACGATCTATCTTACGACGTGTGAATTTACCAATCCTACTTGCTTCGTCGCTAAACCCTATTTTAAACTCGAAAAAATTGTCAAAGTAATGAGTTGGTACTAATTTTTATGTATTTTTATCTAATATTTCTATTCTTTTTTTTCTTAGACTCGACGATGCAGCGAAAGGAATGCGGATCTCGCGTTGTTACAGATTCGAAGAGTGCGAAAAAAAAAGGATTTTTTTTTTTATGTGCTCTACCGCGAGAGTCGCGCGACGGCGAGAGCTCGAATATCAGCTGAGAAATGAGAATAAAAAAAAATGGAAAAAAAATAATATATATATATATATAACATAAAAAAAAAAAAAAGTGAGATGGAAAACGGTTCGCCGTATAGCTCTCGGTCCCCCGTTCGATCGTCGATAAGCACCGCATGGCGGCAGTTAATAATTTTTACGACACTTTAAACTTGCCACCCGGTATTAAGCGGGCCCTCGCGAGACGGGCTTTGATCTTTGCCGACTTCTCTATCTACTTAATGAGCGACCGAAGGCGAGAGAGACGGCGATGGGGAGACAGAGCGAGAGAGATTAACGTCGAGGGCTGATTCGATGCGTCCAATGAAGAAGCCACAAGTCCCGAGCGAGCAAAGTGAGGAAGAGAAGAGATCCCACATATATCGACCGAGCCGAGAAGATAATGTTCGAAAAGAGAATAACCAACTGATTCTTCGAACGCCGGGACTTCCTCTGTCGGGCTTGCGGAGAAGACCGACCGGTTGCATATCGTCAGGAGTTAGAATCAAGCTTAAAAAAAAAAATGATATACATAAAATTTTCTACGTTTCAACAGCCATCGAGAGTGTCAAAAATTTTTCTATCGGTAAGTGCCGAAACGAAATAAGAAGCGCTATGGAGATTAAAAAAAATATAATACTAATAAAAAATATTATATTTTGAGCTGTTGCAGATGAGATTGGATTGTATACTCGGATCATCGACCCTGAAGCGTATAAAATGTTTCTATCGGTGAATGCCGAAACGAAATAAGAAGCGCTATGGAGATTAAAAAAATACAATACTAATAAAAAATATTATATTTTGAGCTGTTGCAGATGAGATTGGATTCGATACTCGGATTATCGACCCTGAAGCGTTCAAAATGTTTCTATCGGTAAGTGCCGAAACGGAATAAGAAGCGCTATGGAGATTTGAAGAAAATAATAATAATAATAATAATAAATATTGTATTTTGAGGTCTTGTGGATGCGATTGGATACTCGAAGATACTCGGATCATCGACCCGAAAGAAATTCGATCCTCATCATTCGCTACTCGGTATGCGCTGTGCGGCAGGGCCGAGAGGTACAAAACGGACCCGCGTTCTCCACTCGGGATGACTTTTATCTGCCGCGAAAAATTGATAAAAAAAAGATGGTTCATTTTGCCCCGAGGGACCGTCTTGCCCCGACCGCGAGCCAGCGTACGTTCGCGCGGAGCTCTGAGAAAGGTAGCGAGAGGAATTCGTTTCGTTGTTCGGGGATTGGGCGCATAGTAGCGTGAAACTACTTTCTTACGCAACGCGACACACGGATGAGACTCGAGCGAGGGACGAGAGAGCTGACCGGCGGAGACGCAGCACATCAACGGAAGCAGATCGCGGTCCTCCGAGTATATATCGAAGAAGGAGGATGGAGAGCCGCGCGCGATATCGAGAAGATTCGTCGAGCGTAGGACACACTGCTCGAGAGGAAGGGACGAGAGACGAGAGACGAGAGATGAGGAAGATGAGTATCGTCGTACCGGGGCAAGGATCTCGCTCGCGCGCATACAGGATGACATCGTTCGCGGGACAACGATGGACCACCCACCGGCTCGCCGAATGATAAACACGGTATTCTCGGGGCGACGGAGCGTACGCGTATACCTTTCCCTCTTGCAATCGCACAGCTTCCACATTTCGCTAGATCGGCTCGACTGCAGTCGCTTCGCCGATAAGCTTATCGGAAACGGGCGATTCGATCTTCAAGCCCGCTCACCCGGCTGGGGAGCTCCATTGAGTTCGGGCAAAAAAATAAGAAATTCTTTTTGTTTTCACATGAAATTCTTTTTGTTTGGACATGAAATTCTTTTTGTTTGGACAAGAAATTCATTTTGTTTGAACAGGAAATTCTTTTTGTTTAGACATGAAATTATTTTTGTTTGGACAAGAAATTCTTTTTGCTTAGACAAGAAAAATAATAGTACATTACGATACTAGTGCGAAGAAACTTTTTCTGACGCGTGTGAGTTTACAGCATGAACCGAGATGAGTTGCAATCACATGAATTTAGAAAACATTTTTTGCACGAGTATTGTGGAACATTTTTTTACACTCGGTGCGAAATTCGTAGTTTTACACATTGTGAAGTAAAATTTGGTACGATACTCGTGCGAAAAACTTTTTCTGAACTCCTACTGCAAAGTCACACTCTTCGAAAAAAGTTTTATCGCACTGATATCGTAAATTACTATTATTTCACAAGGTGTGAAAATCGGGCTTTTACACACTTTGTTGACGTTTGAATATACAAACCGGTCCTTTTATTTGTCGTGTCATTAACAATTTTAGTCTGCACTTTTGTTTGCAAGTAAACTACAGCCCGATAGTGCGGCTAAAATAATAAAACTACAGCCGGATAGTACGGTCGGAAAATTGAACGAATACAAAATCATGGACTTTTGTGGACAATAATAAGTTGTTACAAAAAGTACAAACTTCTTTTAGTGTATGAAATCGATCTATCGAGTAATGTATTTTTTTCTCAACTGCATTTGCCGATAATCTTATCGAAAACGCGATTGGGACCGTAAGTCGACTCAACCTGCAGTGTTGTCCATCGATTGCAGGCAAAAGAACTAAATGTTTAATTTTTCTTCCTGCATAGACAAGAAAAGTGTATTTGGAAAAAAAAGAAAGCACCTTTTTTTTTGCCCGAAATCGATGGATCCTCAAGTAACTTATTTTTCTCCCGACTCCCGCGCGTAACCCGCGATAGATGCATCATTCATTTATCAGCGCAGGCGCTTCGGTATTCGATTCTTATCGCCCACGCGAATTCTTCGAGGTTTTTTTTTTTTTTATTTATTTTTCTCTTCATCATCCCGTTTCTTTTCTTCATCCAATCGATCGAATCGTCGAAGGTCGTCCCGAAGTTTAATGGATGACCGATGCAAAGTCAGTGAAAGATATTGATGGCTCGTAAGCCCATCGGAGGATCGCGGGTTAGAGATAGAGGCAGTTTGTGGTATACAGTGTGGAGTATTAACGAGCACAGTCGTTATTCGCGGTGACTTGGCTCCCGAGAGCAAGATTGTTTCGTGAGTTATCTGCATCTCGGTATACACAAGTCGGCTACCGCGCTAGCGCACACCGAGCCCTCCTTTCTCTCTTATCTCATCTGTATATCCATTCCACGATATATTCTATCTCGGTCTCACACGTTCTCGTCATATTTTATCTACCGAGCGAGATCTCGGTAGTGTACTGCCTCTTGTCGGCGTGTCCTGGCGGCCGCCTCGCCACCGAGCCGCGCGATGCAGCTTCCGGAGCAACTTGATAGATTATTTTTATTAACATCTTTTTTTTTTTTTATACATTTTTTGTTTTGTTTTCTTTTTTCTTTTTTTTTTTTTTCATCGTGGGTAGTCTGGTCCAAGTGACCGAGGACGTGTATTAGTCCGAGATCGCGCGTATACACGAAGCGTGTATGCACGAAAGAGACATTAAATAGATCGCGCACGAGTGCTCCTTTATGTAGATCCGGCGAGTCGCTCCGAATCGCGTGACGATCGATTCATTCTCGATACAGTAGAACCCCGATTAACCGGGATACTCGCGACCGAAGAGTCCTCGGATCAGCGAAATCCCGGTTAATCCGAACTGGAGAGCGAAAGTCGATAGATTTATTCCAGTGGACGGTTTTCGCCCTTTGCAACCCCCAACGAGTTAACCCGGAAAAAACGTTTATTAATCGTCAATAAAATCGGATATTAGAATATTTTTATGTGAATTAATTAAATTTTTATTTGACTCAAAGATATTTTTGCTTGATTCAAGTATATGCGATATCGAACTCTAATAAAATTTATTGGATTTCAATGAAACTCTATTAAGCCCATATTTAAATAAGCAATTTTATTGGCTCTAAATAAATTTTATTTGGTTTGAATACATTTTTTTTCTGGATGTTCTCGACTTGTGTAATAAAGCACAATCTCTGATGCCCAGACAGCGAGGCAATAATAGCTAATTATAGAGCCGAAGAAGAATCAGTTTTTGGGGATTTTTACTAGTTACAATGACATTTGGTACAACTTGCACTTAATTGTTAAATAGTGCGAACTAGAATGTAAAGTTTTGGATTTTTTTTTATTTCATTAATAGCACGTAAGTTAGCCTTTTCTTTTTGGAAGTACTCAGTGACTTTGGTTTGCTTTTTGCACTTCTTTCGATTTTCGTCTATCACCAGTTTAATTTTTCTGCGCTCCGCGCATAAAAAAGGAGCCTCGGAAGACGCACGGTTAATCCGATTTCCAGTTAATCGGGCTTCTACTTATCTCAGTTCCCGCTGCCGGCTCGGTGAGTTCATTATCTTCGTACCCTTTGATGTAAAAATTTTGCGACCTCGTGTCGACAATTGTAATGAACTTAATTTTTCATTTTTTTTTTTTTCCAGATCGTCGAACAATTTATTCGCACGTTTTCATTACCGCACGAAGTTCGACCGCCCTTGGCGTGTTGCCTCGCTCGGTGGTGAGGATACATAAATATGCATGAATACGGAGCTTGGGCACACAAGTGCGTATATCCACGTCTCTAATTACCAGAAGAGAAGGATAGTTTTCGAGATGCTGGAGCGGTCGTTACCGCGTTTCTTCTTATAGATCATTAATTCTAAAACAGAGTCCGCGACGAGGAGAACGCACCGCGGTGCCACTGATGTGTGTGCATAAGCTGCATGCAGCCACGGGAGCGAGTAACATCAGCAGCGGTGTATACAGGAGAGGCGCCCCGAGAGAAGAGCGAGGCAAGGCACACACGCGCTTATAGCCGGGAGAGATTCAACTTACTAATTGCGACTACGCCGGTGGTCCGCAACAGCTTTGCGCGCAACTCTCGCCCGTAGGTACCCGTATGTAACGATGAGACATACCCACGCTTTTCTTGGCTGACAATCGGCCGGGATGCTCCACCGTTTCCTCGATGCGATGAGCTAGTTCAATTTTTTTTTTTTTTTTTTTACTGATACGAGGCCAAGTCGAGCTGTTTATAGAAAATTCACCTTCACTGCCGATTCGGGCCAGGTCGAGCTGTTTACAGGAAACTCACCCTTTTTAGCGATATCGGCTCAGGTCGAGCTGTTCAGAAAATTCACCTTTTGTTTTGCCGATATCACACAGTAAAAAAAAAATTGTACATTTAACAAACATTTTTTGTCCACAAACATCCACAATTATTTTCTCGTTAATTTTACAAAAAGTACTCGTGAAATTGACAAACATTTTTGTAAAATGGACAAGATTTTTCTGGTAATTAATAAGTAATTAATTGTGGACGTTTGTGGACGAGAAACGTAGATATCATTTTTACTGGTCAAATCGAGATGTTTAAGGAAAATTCACTTTTTATTTCAACCCTCGTACACAACATCTATCTATGCACTATGCTTACAGCTAAGATGAGTCTTGCAGACTCAACTCTACTTCAACTGCCCTCGCCGTTGGAAAATGTTGCAAAAAAAAAACAATATAGTGATTAAACTCTGCGAGCAACGAAGACCTCGTTATTCGCAGACTCTTATTGAATAGTCGCAAAAATATATGTGGCGTTGTTTCGAGGGTTAATAAAAACTGGACTGGGCGTGAAAAATTGATCCGCACAGCACCTGTATATCACAGCACGTAAAACGAGCCGTGGAGAGCGTGTCGAAAGTCCGAAAACCCTTGGGGGAACGAGCCTCGCGCGTCGAGAGAGCGAAAGGGGTGAAATCGAACGACTACCTCACTAATGCGGGTGTACCGCCGGTCAGCGACAAAGCCCTTTCCCTCTCGATGATTTATGTTCGGTAACATAAACAAAAAAAAAACCCCCCTCTCGAGGGTCAAATGTGTACGAGGCAAATATTTGAGGCTCTTCAAAATTCACCGGCAAACCTTCTCGAAAAATTGATTTCACTTAAACCGTTAAGACTATTTTCCAGTCTCCGCTGACTCCGAGTGTCAAGGTCAATGTCACAAAAAGTTCTTGCAACAGAGAGTCTTGATCCTCCGTAAGTTTCACTTTCGCTTCCTTTAATTTTTTTATTTCGTTTTTTTTTTTTTTTTTTTTTTGCAGCACCGTCCTCGATGCGGCTGTTCACATTCAAGCGGCGTCGACGACGTGTACCAAATATATTTGTATAAATCGCGTGGGCAAACATTTAAATGCGCATACCTCGGATTTATTTTAGCAAATGCATCCAGACGGGCTTTTGTTTCCTTGAAGCTCAGCTTTCGTTCGGACGCCTCTACAGAGGCGAAGGGTAAACATGAGGACACGAAAAATGTATGTAGCTTAAATCGAGAAAGACATGGGCTTTGTTGTTACCAAGTCCGTCAACGTATTTTCCAGTCTCCATAGATTCAAAGTCCACGTATCAAAGTCAATGTCCCAAAAAGTTCTTGCATCAAAGATTCTCGATCCTCCGTAGTTTTATTGGCACATTTACATCTTCATCACTCACAACTCTACCAGAAAATTTGTTTTCCTCAAACAACTGTAACAGAAAACACCTCCACCGGATAAAACCTATCAGAAAACATCGCTGCCATATTACAACTCTACTGAATTAGAACTCTACCAAAATGTCTACCAGAAAGTAAAAAAAAACTCTACCGGACTTGAAATAAAACTCCACAGGAATTGTAATAAAACTGCCCGAATACAAGGCCACTGTCTAGTCTTGTATTACGGTAGAGTTTTATTGTAATTCCGGTAGATATTGTGGTAGAGTTCTAACACGATAAAGTTGTAATATGGTAGAGATGTTTTGTGTTTGGCCAGAGATGTAAATGTGCCGTTTTAATTTCCCTTTATTTAATCTTTGGTCCCTTTTTTACAGCACCGTTCCAACGTCCTCGATGCGTGTGTTCACGTTCAACCGGCATTCGGGCACGTGTACCAAATATATTTGTATAATTGCCTGGGCAAACGTGTAAATGCGTATACCTGGGATTCGTTTTAGCAGATAACCCAGAGATCTTTTTTCCCCTTGAAGCTCAGCTTGCGGTCGAACGCCTCTAAAGGGGCAAAGGGTAAATATAAGGCACGAAAAGAAAAAGGAAGTGAGTGCTATTGTATCGCGAAGAGTGTCCACCGCTTCTCTCGCTGTGCGCATGCGCGTAGCAAACGTATAGTTGCGCACTGTAAAACGCAGCGCCGTTTCTCGGTTTACGGGCCTGTGCGCAAGGAAATATATATACGGGGAGAAGGTGACCGAAGCCCCGGAGATGCACAATATAACCGCGACACTCTCGACGAGCCTCGCACTAAACTAAAAATCCATGAAAGTCAGTAAATTTTCGTTCACTACCTGTTTTTGCCCGGGATTTTTGGTACTCGTCGACGCGGCACGGCGAGGGGAGGGAGAGGCGCGCGGGCGCGAGAGCCCGGACTGTTTGCGTAGGACGGCCGACCACCCAAGTAGTCGACGCCTCTGCCATCCGCCTTGGAATTGACTTAGCGGAATTCTCGGTCCGCTCCGAGCGAGCCCGAGAGAGAGCGAGCCGAGCGCGCTCTTGCGGACGACGGTGGAAGAACGAAGGAACGAGCTGGCGTAGATAGGAAGGGACAGAAGAGGAACATCGGAGTCTTAACCCGACCTGGTCTCTCCGCGAGACTGCGGCGTTATTTTTCATCCCATTGTCCGACGACAGGATGACCGGCTCCCCACGACGTGGAAGAGGCTGAACATTGCAGTCAATAGGCCGAGTTTCCACGACGGTATTTCGTTAATATTATACGACGGCACGTCTCCCGCCCCACGGCGTAGTACAAACACGAGCATCTCGGTGAGACGCCCGAGCTCCTCGGGCGCATCGTGTCTCTCCGAGGACAATGCTCCTTGATGTTGTTGCTGCTGCTGCTGCTGCTGCTGGTTTCTCGGGAAATACGGGAAGATTGAAAGAAACTCCAAGGAAAACAAGAAACCTCTACGTCGACGTCGCTTCGCCGATCCTCTCCATGGGAATATTTCGACGAAAATATATCCGGCTCGGTGAGAAAAGAAAAACAAAGGTTTGTAAGTTCGAGATACGTTTTCCGTTCGCAAAAAACGTTCACGTTATTTTTCGCGTTAATTAAAAATCCCGAGCCCTCCTCAGCTACGTTTCTACTATTGCGAAACGTTAGCACGGGCGCTATAAATTAAGCTGCGATAATAAATCGATTCCCACGGAGTTGGTATACCGCCCAGCGATTCTAGGGATTCCTATTACGCATCACCACAGGCGAACACGCTCGAACGATTCACCGCCGCTAATTTATATAGTCGCTTGATCAGCGTTTATATCTTCGTCTGACAAATAACGATGAAATAAATGAGATTCCTGACGTTGTAGATATATCCTGCTAATGGTTCGTTCGATTCGGCGGCGACGAGCGGGGGTCCGACGGTTTATAGGTTATATCGGATCGGCGAACAAAACGTCGAATGATTTTACATAACAGTTTCTATATCGACGCCGCCTCGAGCGAGATTTTCGAAGGCTCTTCGAAGGATATGCGAGGTAAGTAAGTGCTCCCTATCAGTGGCCGTGTTCTTGTTAGTGACGGGTTTACGACCTTGTGTGCAATAGCAATTTTCAATACGGAAAGATTACTATTTAAATGATATTGCTACTATCTCAATAAAAACGCGGTACGCTTTTTTATGGATGGAATTTCGAATCCACGCTGGGTGCAGTAATTCTGACTTGAAGGCAGCAACGAATCCCAGTAAACATAGCAATGCAGTAGCAATGTAACTGAAAGTAACATGTAATATTTCCAGTGTCACATGTAAATTGCACGTGCCATTTCCGACTCAGCAACATAACACTGTTATGACACCGTGTTACATCGGTGTTATATAACAATGTAACGTGCATTGTTTAATTTATAAAAACATTATCGCCAATTCCATCATTGGTTCAGCATCTTCATTAGTGACAAATTAATTACTCTATGGATAGGAACAAATACATCTCAGAAAAAACATTATCAATTGAAACAATATTGAACAATTGAAACATTACGTATTACTTCAATGTCACATAACCTCTATATATAACACGAATAATATTACATTACTTGTAGCTGCCATGATACATTGCCACTATAAGACGTGTTCACTGTGATAAGTGCATCGGTGGTTACCGATAGGAACAAAAACATATATCTATTCTTTTATTCATATTTTGTAGTAAAAAAAAAAAAAAAAATAGATAATTGGACATATTTGTAAGTTTTCGGTTAGCCAATGTTTCCTTTGGCTAGCCAATTGCTCTTTTCGACGGAATTTTTATTTCAACGATCAGAAACATTCTAACTGGTACAGCGACATTTATTCACACTTTTATTCACATCTTTTGAATAACAATAAAGAATTGGTGTAACCCTTGGGAGATTTTCGTTAGCCAATGGACTAAACTTCCCGCTGCCGTCGATTCCAGTGACAGGATTACCAATCGTTGTATAAACATTTCAAGTTCTTTCGGACGGAATTCTTTGACCGGCCACTGATGCGATCATTTGCCTTGCACTTTCCTTCGAAACTCGAAACTCGATCGGGCACAAATTCAACGACGCCTGACGAGGCTCGCGCACGGATCTCGGAAACTCGTAACCGGGTGACTTGCCTACATATATATATATATATATATATGTACGTATACACAACAGTATACGGTTAGTGGTAATCTCTCGACTGTGGCCAAAATGATAAATCGTCGTGAAACTTGGGCTACTCGCGTATCTCTCGGTGTCTGCTCTGACACACACAAACGCCATATACGAATGCTATATACACGGGTGTAAACGTACATAAAACACTGTTACGATAGTACCATATAGTTAACGGTGTGCGTTCACTTCTCGAGATTTTCGCTTTCTCTCTCTCTCTCTCTCTCTCTCTCTCTCTCACAAGAGAGAGAGAGAGAGAGAGAGAGAGATCCCGTTCGTCGTTTGTCCAGCGGAGAGACGCGAGATAGACGGAGACGGAACGTAAGAGACTGGTTAATATGAAAACGGTGTTAGTGAGTGACCGCCCACGGTGAGGCCGGGACCACCCAACGCGTTTCTCGCTACTAAGGGGGCCCTCCCCCCCCCCCCGCTTGATCGTACTCTCTCGCTCTTGTTTTTCTTTTTATTTCTTCGTCTCAAAAATCCCCCCTCCTGCATCCCCCATCGCAGTTTACCTTAAGCGTGCTCTTTTCATTCCCCTACGAATTAACCCACGCTATCATTACGTGATTGATACCGTGGATTTTTTTTTTTTTTTTTTTTTCCTCGATTATAATGTCCGGCGTGAATGCAAAGAGACTGGCCAGCGTTCAAGTTAACAATTTATCCGATTGGCGACGCTTGCGTGTGAGAAAAAAAAAAAAAAAACAAAGAAAAACGAACGAAGTTTCCGTTTCGCAGAGTCTCGGAAAGTGCCGGATCCTTCGATCGGCCGGCTCTCGGACTCACGCGTGTATACAGTCGGATGTCTGCCTGTGACATTGATAAGCGATCGGGATAATGAGGCGAAAAGGGATATTGTCGTTTAACGTTTTAGCGATGCGTTGCGTGTACGCGTGCGTATAATAAAGCGCGCAAGCGAGAGAAACTCCGAGATCGCTCGCTCGCGAGAGCGAGAGCAAAGCCGCAGGCCGCAAACTTCCGCGGTTACCAGCTGGGTGGTCCGATCGAAGTTGAGCCGAGGGGCGAGTCGCACGTCGTTCAACTACACAAAACCGCCGCACACATACATGCGCACATGTGCACCTCTCGTAAGAGGCCACACTCGCGCGAACCTGAGACACCCGGCATAATATCGGACACGCTCAACCTATACGCGTAAAGCTTGTGTGGGTGTGTGTGTGTGTGTGTGTGTGTGTGTGTGTGTGTGTGTGTGTGTGTGTGTGTGTGTGTGTGTGTGTGTGTGTGTGCGCGCGTGCGTGCGTGCGTGCGTGCGCGCACACACATGTATATAGACATACACACATTTGTACGCTCGAGGGAGAACACTGGCGACGCGAGAGGGCCTAATAATCTCGGAAACTCGAGTACGATAGGGTGTATCGATAACAAGGCAAGATAGGTGTCGGGAATCCGCGAGTACTACACATCTGCGATAGCGAGAATGCGATTGTGCATGAAAACCATGCGACCGGGGCGGGCCAAGCGATCCGGACACAATGCGCCGCTTAGAGACGATCGAATTAAGCAAATTTTAATGTAGGAAACAAATTTTAATACAACTTCCCATTCGCCCCCTTGGCGTTTCTCGTTATTTTCATGGATAATCGAGATGTCTTCTTCAGTCATTCGTTTTAGGGAGATAGAGATTACAAAAAAAAAAAAAAAAAAACAAACAAACAAACAAACAGTGATGAGTACAAACAGAAAAATAATTTATTTGACGGCAACCGTTTATTTAGATTATTTAAAAATTTTATATTATTTAAATAAACATTTATTTCATTTAAGTGACTATTTATTCAATTTAAATAATTATCTATTTAAGTCAAATAAATATTTATTTAAATCAAATAAATTATATTTCTGGGTGTATTGGAAGAATTGAGAAGCAGTACTTTACGTTACTAGTGCGATAAAGCGTTTTCTGACGAGTCTGTGTTTGCAGCGCGAGCTCGAGGGTGTTTCAATCGCTCGAGTTGTGAGAAAGTTTCTCGCACGGGTACGAAATTTTACTCGGCGAGGTGTGAAATTGGGGCTTTTTACGCACGCGACGCGTGCGTAAAATTGCCACTTACGCACCGTGCGAACTAAAAGTTAAAAAATTTCATAATCGACGATCAGTTTTCACCAGTCGACAAAGTTTTCGTATCTCGAATTGATTTGATAGCTGCAGGATTGTCGTGGCGTGATGACCGAACGACTCTGACGCAAGTTTCTGCGGAGCATTAATTGGTCAAAGGCTAAAATATCGCGCGGTGAGCGAAACGGGCGTGTCCGACGTCGGTCAGAGCGCGACCCGAGCTCCCCGAGCAAAAAGTCACCCCCCGAGCGTTGTAAATGCCCCCTTGTACACCTTACAATTTTCAAAGCGCACGCATACGTGTGGGAAGCGCGTGTACACGCATGCGGCGTTTGTTGGACGGCGCGTCTCCCCGTTTCCGAGCCGGCGAACGCCCAGGCATGTCGTTCAAAATGTTCCAATTATTAATTTAGCTCGGTCACAAAGTAAGCGACGGCCGCAACGGCGCGGCTCTTGCACTATGCTCCGGCTACAAAACGCAACGTGTTATTCGTCACGGATAATGACTGCGCTCGCAGCACTCCGCTATAACGCGCCGCCTCCTACCGCGCGAAGCAACGGAATTACGCGTTACACGGTATTGTGTCTCTTTTCCCACGGGGGGGGGGGGGGGGGGGGAAAGGTTGCAAATTGCTTATTTCGCACTGCAGGCGAAATTATATTGGCGGATTGAAAATTTAATAAACGCACCTAATCCGAAACCAATTTGCTTTATCAATCTACATACGATCAAACATAACTAATAACGTAAAAACCCGACATTCTTAAGTGTCGCGCATGCGCAAGAGAGCGCCTAAATTTTTATCTAATTTTTTATTTCAGTAATATTTAAGAATCATCCGGAAATATATTTGCGCGATGAATCTCCTTAAATCTCACTGTACCGACCACATTGTTCGTGCGACAAAAAGTTTAATCACAACTCAGCGGAAATCGATTTGTATTGATCAATAAAAATACGATCGATCACAATTAAAAACGTTAAAAATCCCGACATTCTCTGCAGTCTCGCACACGCGAATGGGCGCCTTTTTTTTGTCTAATTTTCATTTTACATCGAAAAAAATAATTTACTTTACGGTCATCGTTTATATTGATTGAGTAAAATATTTATTTGTTTCAAATAACTATTTATTTCATTTAAGTAACTGTGCACTTAGTTCAAATAAATATTTATTTAGATCAAATAAATATTTTCACTCAAACGAAATAAACAGTGATCGTCCAAAGAAATAATTTTTCTGGGTGCAGCAACAATTGAGAATCTTCCGAAAAACGTTTGCGCGAAGAATCTCCAAAGATCCCACCTTCTGTCATACCGGTCGCGCGAGGTCTCGAGATAAGCAAAAAAAAAAACAAAACAAAAAAAAAACAAAAAATCATTTTTCTCGTGCCTCGGTCGGAGTTTCGGTGAAGTATCGGTACTGCCCGTGGCGTATCGGTCACGGTGAGTACGCAAAAATCGTTTGGCTCCACTCGCTCCCGTTCGCTTCACCGAAGCCGAGAGATCCGACGGGGTTTCCGGCGACGTCGACGGGGGGGTTTGTCGCTGCGCACCCTCGGACGCGCGCTCCCGTTCGTCCCGGTGGTTCCCGGCAGGAGCGTCGAACCGTTTACACGCTCTTTACGCCCCGGAACGAGAGAGGGATCAGAGAGAGAGAGAGAGAGAGAGAGAGAGAGAGAGAGAGCGAGAGAGTCATTCCAGCGCCGAGGGAAAAAGTCCTTCGATCGGGCGTTTCGGATCGGTTTCGTTGCACGGTGCCTCTTCGCCGTTGAGGTCCGCACAATGGGATCCAAGGAAAACGTCGTTCGGCCCTCGTCGAGGTAAACGCAACCGATTTCCGTCATCGAACTCCGCTCGGCGTCGATGGAGACGCGGCCCGACGATGGAGAGTACGACCAAAGAATATGGATAGCATAGAAGCGTACTTCCCATAGGCCACTTGAAGCCAAAAAGTTGGGGTGATGTCGACGAGCTTATCACCCCAGTGGTAAGAATGTCGCTACAGTAGCGTGCGAGTGTGTATTGTACGTGTGGCCACATGTACGATACACACTCGCACGCTACGATGTAGCGACATCTTACCACTGGGGCTGATAAGCTCGTCGACATCACCCCAACTTTTTGGCTTCAAGTGGCCTATGGGAAGTACGCTTCTATGCTATCCATATTCTTTGGTACGACGTACGTACGCCAATCACAGTGTAAGCGACGAGGTGAGCGCTCTCTACGATGAAAAATAAGGTAGCCGGGCTAGCGAGAGAGAGAGAGAGAGAGAGAGAGAGAGAGGGAGAGAGCGTCGATGCGGAGGAGTAAGGACCGGAGACGGAGGACGAAGACGCCGGCACGATGTGGGTGGTCCGGCAGAGATTTGCCTTCCGCTAAATATCGCCTTTGCGCCCTCGACGTGGGTGGTCGGTGCTGCTGTCGTTGCTGCTGTTGCTTCTGCTGCCTGCCCAACCCGCCTCGAATGCCTCCTCGCTTACTTCTACCGTTCGCCCGCTATGATGCTCTCGAGCTCTTCGCCCTCCGAATCGTCTATCGGTTTCCTCTCTCAGTTTCCTCTGTCTCTCCCCCAAACCATCCTCCCCCCCCACCCCTCTTTTTTACGCTCGCGTTAATTTGTATCAATTTTTATCGCACTATTGCACCGACCGCGTCATCTCCGAATTATCTTTGCCCTGTAGATTTGTTTCTCGCTCGGGCAGTTTCACAAATAGGGGAAATAACACCACGCCCAACCCTTTCTTTCGATTTCTAGTCAATATAATAATAATAATAATAATAATAATAATAATAATAATAATAATAATAATAATAATAATAATAATAATAATAATAATAATAATAATAATAATAATAATAATAATAATAATAATAATAATAATAATAATAATAATAATAAACCGCTCTAGATGGTAAGCTGTGGAGATGAGAAAATGTTATATTGTTTAAACAAATTTTGATCCATTCGCATTCGTTTTTTTTTTTGTTTTCGAATATGTCTCACGGCCAGTATTAACCAAAAATGTTAAACGATTGTTTGCTCGAATCGATTCAAAATTTGTCGATTCAACAAAACATTTTCGTTGTGTCAACGAAACAACACCTTTGAGCGCAAGTCAACCGCGCCTCGGTTAACGCAACCATTTATTTATCTCATTGTCAGCGGTAGGAAATAATGCTCGTTATTGGATTTGCAGGTTTCAATCAGGCGAGGAGAGGAAGAGCGATAGGGCAAGAGTGTCACTCGAAGATATAGATAAAGAAAAAAAAAAAAAGAAGAATCTCTCGACGCGTGTGGTCCGAGAAAACGATGCGAAAGAGAGGGGTACGTACGTGAACGCGCGGGAAGGACACGCGGATGCTCGACTTCGACGTATCTTCGACGATTCGAACGACTTCGTACACGGGAGAAGATCGGGGAAAGACGAGAAGGAGAGGGCGAAACGGAGGAGTAAGCCGCAACGATATTTCGAAGAGCGTATGGTAGGCAAGTGAAACGAACTCTACACACAATCTTATCCGGTGATGGGCTCTCGAGTACCCTAAGCTCGGTGTTCACGACTCGGGCACCGAGGGATCCTTCGTCTTATGCGATCGATCGATCAACGTTCGTCGCCCGGCGAGATGCCCACGGCGACGATACGTAACGACGATCGCGAGGCGATGCACGCTGTCCCGTGTACGCTCCGGTGCACGCAGGACTGCATTTTTCACTCTCGTTCCTCTCTCCCTCCCTCTCTGCCCCCCCCCAACCCCTCTATCGCTCGACTCCTTTTAACGGTGCGTGTTTTATCACTCTTTGCCAGATATAAGAGGGGAAAGAATGAAAGATAACCGATCGTGAAACCGGCGGTGCAAAAAAAAAAAAAGCTTCATCGTCATCGACCAAGTTCGCGCAGTCAAATAGACGCCAGCTCATTGATTGGCTGTGGATTACAAAAGATTTTTTCCTCAACGAATCGTAGTTTTGAGGTAGTTACTGCACGCGACACTGGTCAAACGATCGTCCAATTTTCACAATTGCTTGTCCAGAATATTGTGCATTTATTAACAGTAACGGAAGTCGATTTTTCATTACTGCATGCACTGAGAAAACGAATGGTGTTTCTTATTTAGTTAACGGATAGTTCCGAGGGCGAAACGTCTACATAGATAGTTACTGATAGTATCGTAACGACAGAGCGAATGAATAACGCGCGTATTAGGTTTTGGGGCGGATATTATTAGTACAATCGCAGCTAAGTATCTCGAGCACGAACTGTCAAACGTCCGTTCTCTCTGAAAGTCCGATCAAGACTGTTTTACATGACGATCGATCTTGTGCCGATCGTCCGTTCGTTTGTCTACCGTCAAACCTGACTGATATCGTGTCTCTTAACGAATAGTCAGCTACATATTCGTCACAGTATATTACTGATAGTTACCGATACAGTAAGAACCCCGTTTATCCGAGGTAATGTTGGGAGAGCGTACGTCGGATAAGCGAAAACTCGGATAACACGGATAACATACTCAATTCAAACTTATACTACTATTTGAAAAATAACATATCACTTCATATGAACATTAACTTCATTAGTTCACCGGACACATTAATGAAAAAAATTATAAATTTCGCGCTAAAGGCAAAATGAAACACGTTCTTCCTCTCTCTATGTCGCTCTATCATAAGACCAATGCCGCTATCTCTCTTCTGGCTCGGTCACGTGACTTTCACTTCACCTTAAACTAACTTATTATTGTTTTGTTCCTATCGAAATTATTCCTCGCTTTATCCATTCGCCAAATAAATTTTTATATAGATTTTGGCCGTTCAACAATGACAGCAGTTTGTTTATGGGGGAAAAAAAATTCATCAGTCAATCAATGGGCTGTGTTCGTTAAACGGTCAAAGCTAGAAGAAATTTACTCGGTGAATGCGTAGAGCAAAATTTAAGAAACAAGATGAGCCGTGGTTCATTAAAATCGATTAAAAAATACGGACTTTACTCTGAAAAAAAAAACTCACCAAAAAGTACCATCTTGGAAATTTGCATTTACCAGTTGTTCCTGCGAGATCATCGTGATTAATATTTCTCTTGATCGAGGACGTATGCAATAGTGTAAATGAACTTCCTTTACTGTCAATAAATGCATGCAATTCTGGATAAAACAATTCTAAAAGTTGAGCACTCATTCGACAAGGCTCGTACGCTACCTTAAATAAAATATTAGTTCAGACGATCTTTATGAATGCTTATTTTACAAAAATTTCACTTTACGATCCGACCGATGTCTTCGCGAGAGTAATGTGAGGAGATGACCGGGGGGAGAAGAATTCAGACATCCCGAATAAATTGGCCTAGCGCCAGTGCGGAGAAATATCATCGCGGATGCTTCGGGGACGAAGTTCGGGAAGAAAAGTCGCTCCAGATGCAAGGTGGCTTTTGCGACGTGCGGAAAGACCAGTTGGCAGAAATTATTTTCGGCCGGACGAATCGGCGCGAAGATATTCCTGAATCTATAAATAAGTATCAGTACGGCGTTTATACGCGTACGCGGAGTGTAGCTTCGACAGACGAGACTCGGCGAGGTTCGTTGAGTTTAACGGGTCGTGGAAAACCGGTGAAGTAATCCAGTGCTCGGGAGGCCTGAAATAATGGAGTTTAGCGATCGTAAGTTATATCCGTACGATCGTGAACGGCGAGAAGAAGAGGAAGATGAAGAAGACGGAGAGGTAGTTAGAGAGGAGCAGAATTCTCTTCTTTCTCGGCAAACTAAATAACAGCGATTATTATACTCGGAAACAATCTTTCGAATTCATTCTACTTCGGTCCATACATTATAAACTTAACCGGTAATCACGTTGTCGCGGAACGAAAAATACAGCAGGCTACTTACTTGTCATTATCTATTTGTGGATAATAAACGGGAAGCTCGACGCGGCATGGATGCGCAGCAGGATGTTGCATTAATAACGAAAGACGCGGGAAACGAAGCGTGAAATCGTGCAAATTCTCATAAACTCCCTGCGGTTAGGAAGAGAAAACAGTACGGCTTATTGGGGCGGGTGGGATAAAACGGACCATTTTTTTTTTTCTTCAATTTTCCACGGAATATAAAAGGAGAAAAAAAATTTCGTCTTAAATGGAGGAGGACACCGGTCCGTTTTGCCCCGCTCTCCCCTGCTCGTCAAGCTTCTTTTATTATCGCGACTCTCGTAAAATTTCAACGAAGCCCTGGCGCTCCCGTTGTCATTAAGCCTTCAAGTCCGGAGCGTCTTTCAAGCTGAACAAAAAATTCTAAACCGCTTAAAACTTTCAATTTTAAAATATTAAAAAAAAAGTTCCTTTAACATTTTTTTTTTCTCGTAAATTGAGCACTAAAGACTTAAACGAGAAACGATCTTCCGGCTCACGATCCGGTATCGTTAAGTCCACTTTGCTCCTCATTCGATGCTCGACGAAACTCCCGAGGAATCGTTCTGGCTCCGATGAATATAAGAGAGTAGAAACAACCCAAGCATCGATCATGCGATAAAATAACCGAGCGACGATATACAGCGTTCGATGGACAGAGGCATGAAACCAAAGTAAAACATTTGAAAAATGTAAAAAAAAAGTTTAAAAAAAAGTAAAAAAAAAAAATAGGTAGAAATAACTCGAATGAATGGTACATCCTTTCAAGCGCGCGCGCGCTTCTGTGTGTGTGTGTGCGTGTGTGTGCAGAGTGCGTTTGCGACTGCTCCTCACGCTAATGCTAATGTAACTACCATTAGCGAGTAGTGAATCGAATGTAAAGCCAGACGTATGGTATACATTAATACTCTTAAGTTAGCTGTATATATATATATATATATACACACACGTATATACGCGAGATCGTATACATAGAAATCCGCGGTGGGCTATATAGACGTATAATATAGTGAGTACGTACAGGAGAGAGGACCACACAGGTCGTCCGGCCGGGTTGTACGGGCCAGCAGATGCAGTGCCCCATAAACAGCGAGCGGGACCACCCAACGCGCGTTACAGTCCGACGATGCGAGGTTCTCTCTTATTCTCTCAGGGCGCTCGGTTAGCTCGCCTTCTCTCCTATGTATCCTCGGCTCTCGAATTCGTTACCTTAATAACCGCAATAGTCTCTCCACGGGAGTCTCCGGGAAATAGCACTGTACGGTTTGTTATAATAAATAAACGAGCCGGCGCAACGACCGCGTTACACGCGACTATGATATTATAATGCGCGATATAAATACGCCCCGCCGAGATGTACGCCGCACGATGATGTAACTATAAACGTAACTCTCTCTTCCTCGATGACGGACCGAGGGGAGGGATAGGAAGTGGGGGAAAAAAAAAACAATGCCAACCGGGAGGAAGATCGAGATTGAAATGTCGGAGGTATATTTAGGGACGATAATTTGGAAGATCTTGGAGATAGCGGGCAGATGCGTAATTCAGGATTCCTTGGAATTCCCGTCGGAGCTCTTCGACGGGCCTGATCTTCGTCAGAATCAGCGGTTAATTCTATGATGGGCTACCACGAAGGATTTGACGTCTTCGGCTGCCTATACGTCTTTCCGGCCGATTCCAGGAGTCCTCCCCGACCGAGTTTCGGCGATAAATTATACGGGTTATAGCGCCGAGGATGCCCCGTGCAACTATCGAGCGGAAATAAATATATATATCAAAGTGAAGAATGATATACGATTGACGGTATGGATATGAGTGGGCAGGGTAAGGGACAAGGCCATATAAGGTACTTCGTCTCTCAACTCCGGTAAAACTCGCTCCGAAACCTTTTATTTTTGAGATATATGTGTGTGTGTGTATATATGTGTGTATATATATATATATATATATATATATATATATCGGCGGACAAAGAACCTCGGATTTTTGTTTATTGCCACACTCGTTCGTTACTTCTCTCCACCACCACTTTGGTTTTCTCTCTGTTCCTCGGTTATTTCGGCGTAATCCCTTTATTCCTTCTCTCGCCTTTTTTTACCCTTTCGTCTATCGAACTCATACTATATGATCTGACCCTCTCAGAGGACCTTTTTTTTCCTTTTTTTTTTTTCTTCATCTCTTCTTTTTCCACGGGGAACGCAGGATTCTAGGAAGCCCCGAGAAGAGATACCCCGACGCTCTTCGCTCGGCCCACCCACGTCACGTTAACTCTCCTCGGTTCTCTTGTACGTCGCGCGTGCAGCTAGATCTCTTACCCACTACTCGTATTGTGTTTACTGTGTACGCTGAGACACCGCACGCACACGCACTCACGTGTTTACGAACTATGTTTGAAACCCGGACATGGGATATTTTTGGTAACCCTAAACTAACACCCGGAATTCGAAGCGATTACTAATACTCCGGTTGTTTCGGAGTAAAAGTGGTAGTAGGATGGAAGATGTATCCTGGGGACATTAGGTACGAAGCTATAACCTCTGTGAGCCTTGTAGCCAACGACGACGACGATGATGATGATGATGATGATGATGATGATGGTGGTGATGATGATGATGATGATGATGATGATGATGATGATGAGAAGGTATACTTATTTGCCTGTCCTTCGCCGAAACGAGATCGCTAATTACAAACATCGAGGATGTGTAATTCGAACTCACGGGGCAGCAGGTACGTGAAGTGCCGGTAAAATTTGTCGTTCCGAGGATAAAGATTGAATAATTATATGCCGGAACTCATTTGGAATTTCTATCGGTTGACTGTTATTGGGATGGTAGAAAATACCGTCTATATCCGCATCCGAATCCAAATCCGAATCCACATCCGAATCCAAATCCAAATCCAAATCCGAATCCAAATCCGAATCCACATACGAATCCAAATCCGAATCCACATACGAATCCACATACGAATCCACATACGAATCCACATACGAATCCACATACGAATCCACATACGAATCCACATACGAATCCACATACGAATCCACATACGAATCCTCATACGAATCCACATACGAGTCCACATACGAATCCACATACGAATCCACATACGAATCCACATACGAATACACATACGAATCCACATACGAATCCACATACGAATCCACATACGAATCCACATACGAATCCACATACGAAGCTACGTCCGAATTCACATCCGAATCTACGTCTACATCTATTAATATCATCTATGTTCGCAATAGATTTAAAATGATATGGTGTGCTATGCTTGAGGGCTGAGGTGAAGGATGATTGGAAAAATAAGTAGGATATCACGTTCGTGTCTCTCGGTTGCCCTCCGATCAGCGCGCTCTTCACGCTCGCATGCATCTTCGCCTGGACCCCGTCACGCAAACCCGTCAGACAGATCGGTAATATAATGAAGCGAATATAGTTGCTGGCTTCTCGTTTCGCCCTCTCGGCGATTCCTATATTGTTATTCAATCTATCGTCATTAACGTAATTCTACACGAGAGAAAGAAAATTCATATATTCAACGTTGGTACGTAATAATATCGCATGCGTTCATTGAATAACACGAACGAAATAAATTTAAAAAAAGAAGTGGAATGGCAGACAATTGTCATGGATATTTTTTTTGGTATATATATACATATATTTTTTTTTTCTTTAGTTTATATATTCTCGTATCGTTACGTGTTTGACCTTTATCTGCGATCTACAGAGGTTTATGAATTCGTGCGTTGAATGCTAAAACGGAGCTTCGGCGTGGGCCGAAACAGCCGAGAGGCCTCGATAAACGGACACCAGAGGGTACGAAGGAAAACAAGGAAAAAAAATAAATGTCAAGCTAGAGAAGCGAGAAAAGCGTGTGTGTGTGTGTCTGTGTGTCGTGTTGTTCAAGCTTCGTCGTTCTTGGCGCCGAGATACATTTCTTTGTAGCCGCCAGTTGGATCGTACTTGGCCTCGAGTCGTGACCAATCTTCGGGCTCATGGTCGATCAGGTGATGAGCTATTTTGTCGGCAATGTTCTTCTGTGCCTCGCTGCAGGATGCGCAACTGTTTGTCAGAGCTTCCGGCAGATTTTCTATAACGAGATGTATATTTTCATTTTAATATATATTTTCTATGGCAAATCGGGCCAATACGAACTGTCTTTACCATGAAAGATGAGTCTCATATCGAATAGAGGACTTGCATATTAATTACAAATTATATATGAATATATATTGCAATAATAAAATGAAAATCTCGATGGATTAGAAAATTATCGGTTATAACTCACTTTTCAGCTCGGATCCATCGGACGTGCATGGTTTCTCGTCGAGAAGACAACCGACGTAGCCCTTCAGCAATCTCTCGCTCTTGATCACCGCGTCGACGTCTATGTTGTCGTACTTTGTCGTGTACATTTTATCCTCCGGCGCGCACATTACGACGCTGATCCATACACCGAAAAGCGCAACGTTAACGAGCTTCCCCATCGTTGTTTCTGTCTGTACTTCGCGATCGATTCTCGTTCCGATCCTTTATATACGGGCATCGGTCAAAGTGGATTTGCTCGTTAGTCGCACGACAATCCCGATAGCCCGGTCCTGCAATTGCCCAAGATGATGATTGCCCTACATGCGAGCACGGAAAATTTCTGCGCAGTGGCTGCTCGAGAGCAGTGTATAAATTATCCTGTTGTTTTCGCGTTTCCGCACTTCGAACAATGTTGGGTAGACAAAACGAACTTTGTTACAAATTTCCATACAAATTGTGCAATCTGTTTACAATTTACTAGCAGATTGTCGTGTCTCGCTTTGGACCGTGGAATTTAGAAAACGAAACTTTGGATTTCCGGAGATTTACCGGAAACACATCGCTTTCGGTATGGAATACTAATTTTTCGATCGGAAGTTACGTCACATCGGAAATACGTCACTTTCGGTTTGAAGATCGTAATTTTTCTACCGGAAGTAATGCCATACCGAAAATACATCACTTCCGGTCGAAAAATGAGGTTCTCAAACCTGAAGTGTCGCAGCACTTCCGGTATGGCAGCACTTCCGGTCGAAAACAAAGATTTTCAAACTGGCATCGCCGTATCTCCGGTATGGCAGCACTTCCGTTTGAAAAAAGATTTTCAAACGGGGAGCGCCGTATTTCCGGTATGACGTCACTTCCGGCCGAAAAATGCGTTTTTTTGCACATAACTATAGTGTACGGTGCTGCGTGCATCGAGTAGTACCACATAATAATTATTGTATCATTGACTACCGTCAATGATACAATAAGGGAATAGTTTTCAGGACCTGCGGTACCCTCAGTAGGACACCCTAGATTCTTGAAAATTGGAACAAACAAACAAACAAACGACTTTAATATAATGCAGATTATTACAGAAGGATCAAGCTATGCCGGGTTCAGTGTCATAGCCCTCTGAGTCACTGTCAGGAAATTGTGCGCAAGCGAAGCATATTGCGCCCACGTCCCTCCAGCACTCGGTGCAGTGAACGAAGGTGCAGCCGGGCGTCGTGCATCTTCGAAACTTCGGTCCCTTTCTAGCCTCGGCTTCCCCGCAGATAAGACACTTTTGTCTAGCGCAAGCGAAAAATTTGAGCCATCCGCAGTATCTCGGCGATCGGATGCTCAGTGCTAGCCAGGGATCCAAGTCCCTCTCCAGAAGACGAGCCCTCACGAGCGCCCGGACTTTACCCTTCATGAATCTTACGAAACCGATTCGCCTTCTCAGCGTCTCGTTGTACAGGTACAAAACTCGACGCTTCTCGCGTTTCCGGTAGAAGAACGAGCATATGCAGCGACGCAGCCTCTGCGTGTAACTCGCGAGAAAGAGCATCGCCCATACGCCCAAATATGTGCAATAAATTTTCGCCAGAACGTAATTCGACAGTTCGCTGGGACGCGGCAAACAAGCCCTGTTCGTCACCACCATTTTCACACGCTTCTTCACGTTGAAACCGCGTATGACGCTCCGCACGAGAGTGGCGATTACACCTGTGCCGCGAACTTCGAGATTCATGTCATGGTGACCAGCCTGATCGAACAAAAAAATTACATGTATCTCACATATTGCTAACTGATTAATCTATCGTTTGGATTTAAATCTCCAGAGATCGATACATCTAATCCTATCTGTTGAAGCTAGTGTGACAAAAAAACATTCACACAAAAGTTTCTTCGCACAGGCGTTGCGATAACATTATCCCATCGGGAGCGACTATCGTAGATATTTAATAGTAATTGGCGATACGAGTGCGGTAAAGCGAACTTTATACGCACGCTGTGAAGTGAGTCACACGAGCCACACGAGTACCACAAGAGCCCGAACCAAAGGCGAGTTCTCCCTGCGGTACGAGTGCGAGGAGTGCGACTCGCTGCACAGTCAACGTATGATGTTCGCTACACCGCACCGAGTATCGCGTAATATTTGTCTGCTGATTGTGGCGCTGTACAGTCAGCATGTGTAAATTACGAAAGTCGTGCGTAAAGTACGAGAAGCGTGCGTAAAGCACGAGAATCTTACGTAAAATACGAGAAGCGTGCGTAAAGTACGAGAAGCGTGCGTAAAGTACGAGAAGCCTGCGTAAAGTACGAGATTCGTGCGTACAGTACGAGACGGGTGCGTAAAGTACGAGAAGCGTGCGTAAAGTATGAGAAGCGTACTTAAAATACGAGAAGCGTGCGTAAAGTACGGAAAGCGTGCGTACAGTGTTGAGAAGCGTGCGTGAAATCGGCCCGATGTGCGCATGCGTTGTGCCATTACTGTAGTCATGACTGTAAAGCGCCACTTACGGCACTCGCGGAGTGCACGAAAAGTAGCAGTTTTCATGCATGAGTTACAAAAAAAAAAAAAAAAAATTAATAAGCTGCGTCGACCGTTCGGAACGATTACCTGAGTGTACTCGAGATGAGCGTGTCTCCTGACCAAGTCGAGAGTCTCGTAGAAGAGTCTGTCGAGAAGAACGAAAGTGGTGGCGGTTACCATTTCCAGGATGAGCTTGACCGATTGACCTATGAGATTGGCTCTCTCGACTTTTCCCTCTCTAAGCCCGTACGGATCGACGAATTTCGTCATCTCGATTTTCTTAAGCGGCAGCAGAGTCTCGCTACCGCGAAATTTTCTTCTCGCGTCGATTTTCCGGAAGTAAGCTGTCACGTAGTGATTGTCGTGCTCAATGTCTGTCAGATAGGAGTCGTGGTAGTTCTGGGCGCTGAGAATTATCTTTATGAAGACGAAAGCGAGACATCGTTTCAGCAGAGTCATCGCCGCGTCGAAAAATTTTTTTCTCACGTTGAAGTCGTGCATTACCGCCTTTGCGGTGTCGCTCGCACCGTGGATGTCCAGAACAACCGGAGCAGCTTTTATCTTGTATTGCATCTTGGCGTCCTTCAGACTGTGACCCAAAGTGTCTCTCGACTCTTTGGAACGGACACGAAAATTAGTAATTAAAAAAAAAAAAAAATTAAAATTATAAAGCTCAAAAATAAAAATTAAGTTTCAATGAGATAATTCATTTAATTTAGTTATACATTAACGTAATCACTTAATCGATTGCGACAAATCTGCAATTGACGATATTACTAAAACAAATATTTGAGAATATAATAAAATAGATAGATAAATGATAACATGGCAAATAACTTTTCAAACTGGCGTATCCCTCGCCGATTCCAGTGTCGACTTTTCCCTCCGGATCGCAGATGCTCGATCCGCCGAGAGCCTGAACGATGTTGCAGACAAAGGTCAGCTTCATTGGCCAACAGAGAAGCCAGGCCGCAATCCAAGAAACTGTCGAGTAACACTTGTCGTACGCATTAGCGAACATATCTCTGAATGTAATAAATAAAATGAATAGAATAAATAAGTGAAGGAGTCGTTGATAAATGACGACGATTCTGCATCGTCTTTCCGACGTACGCATTAGTCAGCGGCTTGCCTGCATTTCTCGGATCCTCGGCTGAGCTGCTCCTCGCATCTAGCTTCAATTTTTTCACGATACTTGGCCTCGTAAACTTCACCCTCGGATTCTGCTTTTTCTATGGCTTTCTCCTGCTTCTCGCTTATCTCCTCGCTTCTCTTAGTGTCGTCCTGGAGCTCGTCGAGATAGTCGTTTTCTTCCTTCAGTCTTCTCATCTCTTCCTCCCCTTCGACCTCCTCGACTATCGGACCCATGAGGTCTCTCACCGACGACAGGGTGTCCTTCACCTCATTCGCGTCCGCCTTCATACCGAACATTGCCTGCGATTATCAGGAAATTATCGTCTATCAGCCATTCATTCTCTCAATTTCGTTCGTGTACAAGGTAAGAGAAACTTTGTACATTTGTAATGAATTTCATGACCACCAATTTAAAGATCGTCTTGTTTTCCTTTCTTAATTTTATATTTTTTTTCATCGGGCTATTAAATATAATATTTCAACAAATATTTCAACGAATATTTCAACAAATATTTCAACAAATATTTCAACAAATATTTCAACAAATATTTCAACAAATATTTCAACAAATATTTCAACAAATATTTCAACAAATATTTCAACAAATATTTCAACAAATATTTCAACAAATATTTCAACAAATATTTCAACAAATATTTCAACAAATATTTCAACAAATATTTCAACAAATATTTCAACAAATATTTCAACAAATATTTCAACAAATATTTCAACAAATATTTCAACAAATATTTCAACAAATATTTCAACAAATATTTCAACAAATATTTCAACAAATATTTCAACAAATATTTCAACAAATATTTCAACAAATATTTCAACAAATATTTCAACAAATATTTCAACAAATATTTCAACAAATATTTCAACGAATATTTCAACGAATATTTCAACGAATATTTCAACAAATATTTCAACAAATATTTCAACAAATATTTCAACAAATATTTCAACAAATATTTCAACAAATATTTCAACAAATATTTCAACAAATATTTCAACAAATATTTCAACAAACATTTCAACAAATATTTCAACAATAAAAATATTATTTCTTTTAAACAAAAATGGACAAAAAATTGATTACGTCAATTTCGAGCTTCGATTGTCGACTTTGCTTCGCGTGTCCACTTTGCCCCGCTCTCCCCCGCTATGCATTGGCACTATCTATTATCACACGCGTCATCGTTCGCCAGCGTGGATATTATTTATCGGTGCTAAACGATTCTACGCTCCGTCGCTGGTGCGTCATAATTTTTCGCTTCTTTTTTTTTTTTTTATGCGGTCCAGCATGAACCGGTAGACCTTGCAGGATACATATCTCGCGGTGTACAGTAACGCAGGTGGTTGCAGCACACGCGATCTAGGCCGGTAACTCCGCAGCCTCTTCTCATCTCTGTTATTTATTCTTTTTCTATTTTTGCAAATTCATGTACTCATTACAGAGTCGTGTCACGCCTCGTATCCTTCGGTCTGCATTGAACATTCGTACGCAATTCATTATCCACCGAACACGTGGGAAAAAAGAAAAATCGTTCAGCTCGCAGGATTATTTTTTTTTTCCTTCCTAATCAGTAAGCAGCAATGTGTGGAAATTAAATTTGCGCCTTTTTTTTTTTTTTTTAAATTAACATTTCCGTCGCAAACAGGAATTTCTTAAGAGGAAAAACGAGCGAACCTGTTGAAATGGCTTGAACATTAGGTCGAATCGGGTCTTGGTGAGATTGTAAGTGAGCTGAGTGGTGCATGCGAACGTTCTGACGACTTCCTTGCCGTTGTAAGTGAGATTGAATATCGGTCCGGCAATGACATAGCCGAGCACCAAGGCCTTCAGTACGCTCCGTCCCGCCCGACCGAACAAGGCTGGTATCGTCAGGAGGCAGACGCATCTCACCTGGACACGGGATTTTTGGAACTCCGAAGTCGGATTCGTCGAAAACGAATTTTTTTTTATTACTTGAAAAAAAAAAAAAAAAAAAAAAAAAACGAAAAATTCGGATGATCGATCATTAACCTGTATAGATGAGGCGCAACCGACGGACAGCATCGTTATTACCGTGGCCCCGAGTGCCAGACTCGTGTACGGATCGAATTGCAAATCTATGATAATCGCCTCGTAGAAAAATACGCCGAGGAAGAGACCGAGAAAGAACCCGACCGTAGCGCGGCTCTTCCTGTGCGTGCCGATCGGGTCGTAGCACAGATGAAACAACGTCGGACAATTCTTCAGATAGGAGATCAAAAAATTTTCGCGATTGTGCTCGACGATCCTGCCGAATCGATTCATTCGCTCCAGTCCCGGCATCGCGAATGATTTAATTATTTTGATCCTCGAGAGCCCGAGCCTCTATGTCGTCTCCTCTGTGTCGCGATATATCTTTCATGAGACGCCAACTTTTTTTTTCTTCTTCTTGTCCGCGTTAAATTGGCCTTCGTCGTTCGATCGTCGACTTTTTTCTTCTTTTTTTTTTTTGTTTTCTTATGCACGGTGCGATTTCAACCGACGAGAGGAAAACACACATCCGGCGCTCGGATTGGCCTATCTTCGAACTATCGCTAAATCGAGTACCTCTCGAAGGCGAATAATCGACTGGGAGGCTCGATCGTCAGTAATGTCGCGTGTTACGTTTAACGATTTATTGATGCCTCTCGGCACAGTTTATACAGAATAACTTCTTTTTTCATTATTTTTTTTTTTTTTTTTTTTTATATATAAAATAATAACACTTCGAAGAATATCGGATATGGACGCGTCCGTCCAATGTTGGTCGTCGGGTTTTTCCAAGTTAGTTTCTCGTCGAATCTTCATACTCCCCCTTAAGCTTTGGTGTCAGCAATTTTCTTCAACTCCTCCTCGTACTTTGTCCTGTACTTGTTCTCGGGATCGTACTTGTCGGCGATTTCCTTCCATATCTCGGGCTTGTTGTTGATGAGGAAACGGATTATCTTCTGGCTGCCGGCCTTTTGCTTCTCGTTGCACTTTTCGCAGTGGGTCTGGATTGCGTCGGGCAGAACGTCTGCGAATAATTTTCAAGATTAAAGCGATGCAATTGCATTCATCATACGATTTTTGAAAAATCGCTTCGGTATATCTCCGTTCGGAGGCAATTATTCAATGAACATTTTCTTTTTTTTACTCACTCTTGAGCTCCTTGCCATCGGGAGTGCAGTTGCCTCTGTCCATCAAGCAGTTAACGTAGTTCTTGAGGAGACGTTCGCTCTTGAGGATGTCGTCGAGATTGATGTCATCGTACTTGGTGGTGTATTGGGGCGCCGCTGAAACAGCGATCACCACCACGGCTGCGAATACGATCAACAGCTTCATTTTGTCTAAAAATAATAGCAATTAATTAATCAACAAAAAGTACGTCGGAAAGGTTCATAAAATTAAACGACAAAGTATTCGATTCACGTTTAATAAAAAAATTAACGAAACCTCACAGCGAAGGTAAATCGTTGTAGCATTATTTATTTATTTTATTTTAGTTACTGAGTAACAAATACTTATTTGCTAAATGATAGAGCAACTTTGTTTCCAAGAAAAAACAAATGAGATTTTAATCAAAACGTGTTCGGAATGTTGCAAAAATATCGGAAAATCATATTTTTGAAAATGTCTGGATGAGTGTGAGCGTGTCTTCGACCCGAAAAATTTTAACTCTTATGACTTCAGAATGGCTATCAAGCCGAAATTTCTAAGTCATGTTGGAAATTTCTAAGCTATGCTAGTATTAGAGTGGTCAATCCTCAATTTTTGGTTACATCTTTACCAAAAGTGCTTTCAGTCATTTAAATGTTACTCGTTTTCGAACTTTGCTGAAAAAAAGTCGGTGCGCACGCTAGTTCTTACAGTGTTTGAGCTATCGGACTAAAAAGTTGTACACAAAGGGACTACGGGAGACCGGGGCAAAATGGCACAGCTAGGCAAAATGGGACAGTGAGGGCAAAACTCAATCTTACAAAAATTTTTGGATGCCTCATTTTGTCACAATGATACATCCAGTTTTTGAAACCCCTTTTGCCCCACGTAACATCATCGCCAACCGTCCAAAAGTTATTGGAAAGTTGGGTTTTGTCTCATTATCCCATTTTGACCCGCTGTGCCATTTTGCCCTGCTCTCCCCGTTCGATCGAATCGTTCAAACTTTATGAGATTTTGAATTTTTTTTTTTTTGAATTTTACGAAAAATTTGTATGTTCCTTCCGTTTTATTAATTTTGTTTGTTTTTGTTTTGTGTCAAAGACGCCGATGAAGCTCACCTGACAATTAATAGTTGCTTGTGCACTGTTCACTGCCGCTCGATCATAGGAGTTCTGCTTTTATAGGCGACAACGAGCGAATCTTATACGCTGTACGGGAAGCTATTACGCAAATGCCTCCCCGCGGAGGAGGGGGGGGGGGGGTTTGTTAACAAGGTGAGAAACGCACCGATTCCTCTCTTCTCTAGCAAATCTCACGACCCCCTCCCTCCACCCCCCACCCCCCACCCACCTTCACCTCTGCTTCTCGGGATCGACGCCGAAGATATTCTTCGCGTGCGCATTCACGCATTCACACAAGTAATCACGTTACACACATGTGCCGAGTACTATTCGTCTCGCCTATCGGCGAAGAGTACATTCGCGTCTGACATCGACGGGACGACGGCGACGCTCCCGCCGATTTTTTTTTTTTTCTTCATTTTCTTCTTTCGTCGGAGACGTTTTTTTTTTTTTTTTTGTGCGAAGGAAGCAATTCCTGAAATGCGCGTTCGAAATAATAAAATATCACTCCGATCGTTTGGGAATAATTTATGTCGTTCTTAGTTTCCTCGTTAGTTTTGTTTTTGTCTTGGACGGCAAGCAGGTGTTGCATGCAAATTGCACTGCTCGTTCCTTTTTCACCATTCTCGATCCGCCATTGGCTTATCGCGTCGATTGATTAAAGCGATAACTACAGCGATTAAGGAGCGGAAGTGTCGTTAGCTTTCGCTTACCTCCAGATCGCCCTTTTATTCGTCTCGTGTGTTTTGCTAATACACGTATTTGCGGCAATCACGATACACAGTTTAAAAAAAGTTTGTACTTTTTACAACATAATGTCGACAATTTTCTATTTGTTAATTTTCCGATCGCAACATTCGACTCTAGTTTTGCAAACAAAATTTCAAACTAAAATTGTTAATGACATAGGAAATTAAAGGACAATTTTGTACGATTCAAGCATGAACAAACGAATTTGTCACTTATTTGGGAAAATTATTTTTACGAAATTTCGTATTCCGGTTTTATGAAATTATTTTTTTACTGTGCCCATGCATGTTTCGACTTCGATTCGTGTCGCCTGACGACGAAGAGATCATTCGCGTTTGACATCGACAGGCCGACGGCGACGCTCTTGGCGATTTTTTTTCTTAATTTTTTTCTTTCGTCAGAGACTTTTTTTGCGAAGGAGGGAATTCCTGAAATGTTCTTTTGAAAAAAAAAAAAAAAAAGATCACGCCGATCGTTTAGGAATAATTTCCAACGTTGTTAAGTAGCTTTGTTTGTGTTTTTTTTTTTTTTTTTTTATTTTGCCCGATAAGCAGGTGTTGCATGCGAAATGTATTTCTTGTTTCCATTTCACCATTCTCAATCCGCCATTGGCTTATCGCGCCGATTAATTAAACCGATAACAGCGACTAAGCAGCCGCAAAGATCCCGCGGAACTATCGTTAGTTTTCCCTTCCTCCCGATCGCCCTTTTATTCGCCTCACGTATTTTGCAACTTCCCACCGGCGTCGCGTTAATTACACTCTGTTCGTAATTTAATTACTCGTCCTCGATGGCCACACGAGCGGAAAGTTCGCTACTCTATTGCCGACGCCCGCGCATGCACGGGCGATCAATTCTTGTAGCGATCGATGCACGCTGTTACGTTAACAGGAAGAAAAAAATATTGATCGAGTGTTCCAGAATTTTTGAGCTTGTCGAGTTATCGATGTGGCGATGTGAGCACTTTACGACGAGGTGAAATGGACTCAGTCGGTAACAAAAACTGTAATGAATGGCATTCGGAGATGACAGACATTTCGCGAAAAAATCAAAGTTTTAGCTGATGTAGAATTCAATACCGCGTCCAATCATACTTCGTTTTTACTCCAAATTTTAATAATTAAAAAAAAATATGTAACTAGCTCTCTTGCCACTCATATGTCACGTGGTACATATTTGAACTTCAGGTGAGTTGAAACATGTGCGGTCCTCACAATTAGCACGGAACAATTTTTGAAATATTGAAAATGCTTTATCAATATTAAAGAATATTTGTGAAATGTTTTAAAAACATTTGTTTGTCCGCGCATAAATCTTATAATGAAATGTTTCCGAAGTGTTTCGCTGAAATGTTTGGACAGAATGTTTCGAAATATTATTTTCATATATTTCAGAAATATTTTAAAGATTGAGGATATTTCTAAGACGATTTCAAAATATTTCGTGCTGTATTAGATGTTTCAATTTTCGAATCGATGCCATGTAAAAGTGCTTGACATTCGGAGTAAAAGCGAGATATAATCGGACGCGGTATTGAATTCTACATCAGCTAATACTTTGCTTTTTCGCGAAGTGTCTACCACCTCCGAATGCTATTCTTTACAGTCTCTGTTACCGACTGAGACTGTTTCGCGCCTTGAGAGCATGTAAAACACTGTGGAGTGCGAGAGAGATAGCATAAGCGGCGCTCTCGGCGAAGCCAGAGAGACACACGTGGAAAGTGTTTCACATGCTCTTAAGGTGATGTGAAATACCGCCGTCGGTAACACAAACTGTACTGCACGCCGTTTTGAAACCACAGACTGTCGAGGAAAAAGAAAATTGTCTTTCCCTAGTGAATTGTCAGACGCAGGGAGAGGCAATTTTCTTTTTCCTCGGCGGTCTGCGGCCTCGAAACGGCATGCAGTACAGTTTTTGTTACGGAGTGTGCGCGGTGTGAGGGTGTTGCACATCACCTTAAGAGGATATGATACACCTTAAGGGCATGTGACACACACGTAACAATGCTCTGATGGTAACAAATCGCTTTCCCTATTTTCTCCCTGATGGTTGATGCTTCGACCAAAATGAAGTTAGGCTTTTGTAGTCAATAGATACAAGTATGAAAACCTAATTTGCTTTTGCTCGTCGTATCAATCGTTTTGGAGAAAATAGGGAAGGCGATTTGTTACCGAGTGAGTCTGTGCCACATCCCCTTAAGGGCATGTGACACACACACGTAACGATGGTCCTATGGTAACAAATCGTTTTCCCTATTTTCTCCCTGATGGTTGATGCTTCGACCAAAACCAAATAAGGTTTTTGTAGTCGATAGATACAAGTATGAAAACCTAATTTGCTTTTGCTCGTTGTATCAATCGTGTTGAACAAAATAGGGAAGGCGATTTGTTACCGACTGAGTTTGTGCCACATCCCCTTAAGAGTTATTCTACACGCTCTTAAGACCCTCCTCTATAATATCGAAGTCGGTAATAAAAAACTGTAATAAACTTGTCTCGCGGGTTTTTGCGTGTACGCTCAAAAGAAAAATCTCATCGGAAGCGAATATCATCTCGGCTCGAGATGAGATTTTTCTTTTGGCCGTACATGCAAGAACCCACGAGAAAAGTTGATTAGAGTTTTTGATACCGACTGCGCCCCGGTTGGACGGTGAGCGATGCGTTTCACATGGTCTCTTAGGAGTATGGGAAACATGAAACTGCGGAGTGCGAGAGAGATGGCATCAGTGGTGCTCTCGGCGGAGCGAGAGGGACACGCTGAGAATGTGTTTCACATGCCCTTAAGGCTAAGTGAAAGTCACGTGACGGAGCCGGAAGTGCGAGAGATCGCGGCATTGGTCTTACAGTTGAGCGAGAGAGTGAGCGACAGAGTACGTCTTTCACTTCCCCTTATGGATAATTGGATCGATTCTATCCGCCTCGCTCTAAAAACATCACATATGCGACTCGATTTCCGAAGCGATTCTCATTCATCGATTCATTGGATCGAGAAAATGAGGTTTTTTTTTTTTTTTTTGCTCCTGCCCCGCCTGCCGGTCGAGGATCGCTCGCGTTACCGCACAACGACGATTGACGCTATTGTGACATTAATATCGTCTAATGTGCACAGTTCCAGTCCATCGATGAAACCTGTTGCACCTTCGTTTTTTTTCCATCTCGAATATACGCATATTGCGTTCGAGACACTGCGAAAACAAACTCAAAGTCGAGATCGAAAAATAGTGGCGAACGAGGAACAGGCTCGTTCGCCACTTCGATGATTCACGAAACTTCCGCGATATACGGAGGATACGTGATTTCATCCTGAGTACGCGAGAGGCATCGATAATGGTTCTCTCGTGTGTCGCCGTGCAACGCATGTTATATCGTTCCTAGAATAATAATCGAAACTTCTCGATCGCTGATATCGTTTTTTTTTTGTTTTTTTTTTTTTCACCTTCGTGGCAATTGATCGCCGCTGAGATCGGTACGATTGTTAGTCGAGTGTCGAGTTTTCGAAATGTTTTCCGATAAATTATAAATTTTCGTTATTTTTCTGATAAACGCCGAGTTTCTCGGGTTTTTAACTTTATACGAAAAGTTCGAAGCCACTCGTGATTCGGAGAAATTTTCGGAGAAATTTTCAGAAAAAATTTCCGAAGATTTTCAGAGTAATAATTTCACCGGGGAAAATATAGAAATCCATCAGATATGAAGAGTTCTCGCGAGTACAATATAGACTTCGTAGAAAAGATTTTCTTTTTTTTTTTTTGAATTTTTTTTTTGTTTCTCGGTTAACGATTATCGTTGTCGCGATTTAACGAGATAATGTCTTCGTTGTAACGAACCGTCGGAGAGGGATATGACGCTGAAGTATCGTGTCAAGGCAGGGGTCAGCTGTCCTAGCTCTGTCTGGAATTGCCATGACGTCCTCGTCCGACCGTATAGACGGCAATGTCGGCACGTCGTTTATCGCGAGGGAGGATCGAGACGTCCAGGACAAAGCGTGCTTGGGTTCATAAAAAAAAGGAAAAAAAAGCAGTTAAAAAATAAAGTAAGAAACAACGAGATTGAGCGAGACATTATGCAATTTATTGTGTACGCTCGAGGCGTACAAATTTTTCTTTTTTCTACGAAGATCCTTGAAACGAATGAACATCCCACGTATTATAACATCGAGAAAAAATCGGAGATATTAGTGTTAGAGAGACGGACGAATTATTATTATTTTTTTTAATCTGTGTGCGGCGGTTCGCGATTATTTTTATTGCGGAACGTCTGCTGAGACTGGCTTATACGGTGAGCTTTAAATTCGCCAATATAGTATATATTGGAAGATGGAATAGATATACACGCGATACACTTGTTTTGTATCCAAGCGTACCTTTGCTGCAGAAAAATTTCATGTGGTCGGCTATTTCGTGTTCGTTAAAACGTTAACAATGTTCAGCTACACGTATTCTTTTTCTTCTTTTTTTTTTTTAAATACGTCGTATATATCACGATGTACAATAATTTCGTTTACTATACTATAGCGCGCATTATCAGGTACCTACGTCCCATCACAAAAGTCCATTCGTGATTTAAACAAATGTGTTACACTATATAACGAACGCAGTTTCCACGCTTCTAAGTCAGACGTTTGAAGATATAAAGAAAAAAAAAAAGTTGTCGACCATTCTTGACTGAGAATTCGTAGTAAAAACTATAATTAATCGCCCAGTTGAGGATCATTTTTTTAGTCATCGTATCTAAATCGTATATAATATATACATAGTCAAATAAAAATGAACTCTTCAGCCGCGTGGTATCGCGATCTTTCATTTTGTTCGATGAGGCGTGTGAGCGAAAAGAAAAAAGAAATTTTTCAATAACGATGTTAGCGATGGTTTATCGTATTCGACGCTCGCAGTTTATTGGAAGAATAAAATAAGACGAGCGTCATCTTCGAACGATAAGCTTGTTTTTTTCCACAACTATCAATTAAAACTCCAACTACAATCGTATCGCTGTAAACTACTTAAATAATTATCTCACAATGTTGTGTATAAATATTTACAAGTGGCCGGCTCCGTCGAGTAAATTGTTTTTTTTTCTCCAAGCTCGGCGAAGTGATTTTTCAAAGGTCTCGTGAATTAAGTGAATTAAGTGAATCTGTGTACTCATTCCTCTCATACGAATGACAACCGGTTTCAAACACGAAACTTATGACCTATCTAATTTACAACTTGTATAGTCGAATAAGCGTGGGCTTTCGGGATAATGTTATAGATATATATATATATTTTTTTTATTTTCGTTATAGTATGCGCTTTTACGGGATGTAGTGAAAAAATAGACGATGACCCGCCCGGGTGGGAAATCTATTATCACTTCGAGGTGCAACCCATATACTTCTTGTCCGCATACGTATGGATGAAAAAATTTCTAGAGTCGAATCACGAGTGTGAGCCAAGTTAAATTATTAAGTTTATAAATATAAATCGATGCTTCCTCGTAGCTATGTCAATTACGCAATCATTCGTTGCGTCACAATCCTCGTCTTCTAGTCACAATCCTAGCTTGTCTTTTTTTTGTCATACAATAGACTCGTGTCTGCTGACACCTCAAGGACATTATACTTTTGTGCTTCAAATGGTTCCTTTGTTGTATCAAGTATATTAACGCTAAGGAAGGTACAAACGACTCTTTCTATACAGATGCTACCTATCGATTCGATCAACTGTCGTTTATTTATTTAACTTTTTCTTTTTTCGCATTTTATCGGTTGCACCATTGTTCAGCAACGAGCGTTTGAACGAGAGGTCAAAAACAAAACTAAAAAATACTTTCGAATCTATTATACATTTCCGTTCGGGCGTAATTGTTCGCCACGGAGGACCGTGTGTTCCTGACAGAGGGCCCCGAATCGTCCGAAAGCCGCGTATTTCCTCTATCTATCTCACTGACCACAACGATAAGACTGTGTTTTGCGACACAAAATTAAAAAAAGAAGGAAAAATGCTGTTTGATTGATGAAAATTTATACAAGGTGAAATCAGTTTAAATGGAAGATTGTGTTGAGCAATGCATTAAGGCGTTAGAGTTGAATTGAAAAAAAAAAAAAAAAAAACTACGCAGGTTCATCTATCGACGTTGCCCGAGTGATGATCTATAAATACCCATCTTACGGAAGAGAAGTCGGTGCAATAATTGCACTAAGTATCGAACTAATAATCGGTGTTAACAAAATTTTAAAAAAGAGATTATAGCGTTCCAGAGAGAATAACCGGCTCCTGGGAGCATGCCTCCTCGCAGACAGGCGCGCCAATTAAAATTCTTAGATTTTTCTTTTCTTCTTTTCCTTTGTCTGTACGACGCCGTTCGGCCAGTCCCGATAGTGTTAGATTACTCTATGACAAGATAGCTCGTGATTTTTTTGTCGCACGACCAGAGAGCTGAGCCGGAACAACTGGCGTGTCTTGTTCGATGATGAATATGTTCAGTTGGCCGTTATCAAGCCATTGGCTACCAGGTAATGAAGAATCCTACTCTCTGGCTCCGACTGAGGCACAACGCTGGCTCTTCTGTTACCGTTTAGGTATTCCTGCGTCAACAGTATAATCATGTCATATATCTATTCAATTTTATAAAACGTATATTTAAGATGATGTGAAATACCGTTGCTGGTAACGAAAACTGTGCTGAATACTGTTTTGAGACCGCAGTCCGCCGAGGAAAAAGAAAATTGTCTTCACCTGGGAAATCAGCAGACGTAGGGAAAAATAATATGTCATGTTCCTCGGCGGTCTGTGGTTTCAAAACGGAATTCGGCACGGTTTTTGGTACCAACTGCGCGCGGGTAGGTCGGCAGGGAATTATATTAACATCACCTTAAGGATATTTGGGCCAAAACTCATTTTTCTTCGATTGCTATATAAAACTTTGGTACTTTGTAGACAAAGATACACTGAATCGTTTGCAATGTTCTCAGATTTTTTACGTTTTTTTTTTTTTCTAGAAACTGGTCGGTAACGACAGAACGTAGAGATTTTCTCCACCGATTTTTGTTACATTCCAATAAAAAACCAACCACGGCGAAGAGCATACTATCAGATTGATTATGTATAACATTTAAAGAAGATTCACCTTTTGTTCCTGAGATAAATTCACTAAACGAAAGACTCTATCTCTGTCTAGCCACTTGCTTTGTCTGCGTTTCTCACTCACAGACTGACTAACATGGTCAGTGGAGTGCTTCTCCCGTGATTTAGGCCCAAACATTCTTAACGTAAGGCGAGGTAAAACATGTACCACGTTACCTATCAGTGCAAGAGAGATAGCTGCATTGTTTGAATCCACGTAAAAATGGTTGACATTTGCCATAAAAGCAAAGTATCATTGGTCGCAATATTGAATGTTACATCAACTAATTCTATGATTTTTCGCGAAATTTCTACCATCTCCGAATGCCATTCATTACAGTTTTTGTTACCGACTGAGTCTGTTTTACCTCGCCATAAGAAAACTATGAGACACCTTCCTTCTCTTCCATCCCGGACTCAGTCGGGATCAGAAACTGTAACTAACTTTTCTCTCAGATTCTCGCACGTACGATAAAAAGAAAAGTCTCATCGTAAACGGATTTATATCCGTTTTCGATGAGACTTTTATAATAATCTCCCCATTCGATGAGACTTGTCTTTTGACCGTACATGCCAAAATCCCTGAGAAAAGTTGATTATAGTTTTCATTACCGACCGGGATATTGCGCAGGGTAATAAGTCCCATTTACGATTATTCTTACTTGTAGCAGCAGTGTTTTTTGCGTTAAATACTGGGTCGGTTTCAGATCGAGCTGTAGGCACAATGACTTTTCTTGCTTGCTTAGAAGATGCGAGGCAGCTTCCACTTCGATGTCTCTCTTTTCCGTATCTCCTGACGTCATGTTTGATTTTGTTGATGTTGCCGCATTGTTATTATTGTTGTTGTTGTTTGTTTTATTAACAGCGTTGCATTGATTTTGAGAATTTGAATTGCTGTCCGTATCCACGAGTTGATTAGCCAGAGTCGTCCGACTGTGATTGGCTTGACTGACTGTGGATGTGCTGCTGACCGATTCTACCTTTGACATGAACTTTCGGTCTGTGGAATAGTAGCTTTTTTCTTCTTCTCTGAAAATATCACACCACCAGCATATCACCATTTTCCGAAGATTAACATAGTTAGTTCATTTATTTTTATTATTCTCTGTTTCTTTTTTGTTTGAACTGTCGGACAACGATTCGATTATTACGATATAAGGTTGCAAGCAACCTTTACTTTACAAAAAAACGTGACACTCGCAGTGACGTTAATTTTCTGAAAGCAGTAATTACATGAGAGACTTAGTGTTCGTGATTTATAACGGCTGGTTCAATTTATCATCTAGCTTTATCGTACGAAACGAAATACAACGAACAGAAACGGGAAGAGCGTGCTGTGTCGATGAAAACGTATCGGCGAATGCAAGAACGTTACAGGGTCGAGCCAACATACTTTGGGACATTGCGATAATTGGTCTAGCGATTACGGCATACAACTTTGGAAAACGCAAAAGTCGTCTACGGCGAAGGAGTCTAACGATCTTACCTTCTTTTTGAGGTGTGGCGGTGTATTGGAGTGGACGGCCCACTGCTGCCCTAAGTGAAATGCAAACTGATACAATCTGTTCACAAACGCCTGGCAACACGTACGACAAACAATGGTATTAGTTAAACGGGAAGCAGTAGTCGATAATTTTCAATTGAACAGAAAAAAAGAAGGATAATAATTAAACCATAGAATCTCGTCTCGTCATTGCACTTTTGAATAGACATACACTTCAACGATTGAATTCAAAGATATTCTACCGAATAACATTTTTTTTCACTCCCAAATAGGTATGTAAAAAAAATAATGGACAAACTAGCGTTGCACTGTGCACCGCGTTGCTACCGTTTTACATTGTGTCTTATGTCAATGAGTGTCATGTTCGATAATGAAATTTTAAGTCTTATAAATATTAATATGGTACGATAATACTTACAGATTTTTTGTCCGTCCAGTGATCCATTCCCTCGTTTTGTCCCTGAGTTTGTACAATGACTTGTTCGAAATGTGCGCACTCCTCGTGTCTCGTAATGCCGTTCTCTCGGTATCGATACAATTCCGACAATCGGAGTCGAAGCTCGCGCTCTCTCTCGAGATTAACTAGAAATTGTTCGTACTCCTGTGCCGTGTAAAATTGCGCGAAGACTCGCATTCTCTCTCGAAATTCTCTGCAAGAATAGATTTCGCTGTTTAATCGATCGTTCAATGGATAAAACAAAAAACTTGCGACAGAACGATTTCATACCTCTCCTCCTTCGTCTGCTTCTTCTTTACTCCTCTTTCCTTTCGAGACGCGGCAAAGAAGTACGACACGAGCTGGTAATCACGAACGACGCGCTTTCTTCTCGCTCTTTCGCGCAGATTATTCGTGTACATATCAACTTGGGCCAGTTTCAGGGCGATATCGAGATCATCGTCCTCGGCGGGATTCAAGAACAGAGACGATACCAGTGACTCGGCTTCGTGGTTGTAATCCTAAATGAAAAGAAAAAATCACAGTTGTGAGAAATGAAAAATTATCGCCGCGTCTTAAAATTAGCGGTATGAAATTTTTTCAAGTACCCTCTCGAAGTCGTCTCGTTGCGGCATGTAGCCGAGCTCGGCGGCTTCCTCCGGCGTGATATCCAACGGTGGTAGCCTCGACGTTAGATCGGGCGACAGAGGCCCGTGATCCGAGCTCGTTTGGTCCGTGAGATTTGGCTTGTAGCTTTCGGTCGGTGGCCATGTGTGTTTACCGATATTTCCGTCCAGGTATCTAACAATATATTCTTCTTTCGCCTCTGAAAAAAAACGTTCAATTCACCGTTAGTAATATTCTTTGAGAAACATCATCAAATTACATTTTACAGCCACGTCGGTGTTACCCGCTGGCAATGTAACCCGGTCATGACCTTGAAGCAGGGCTGGGCAGATGCACTAAATACTCGATGTACGTATTAAAGTATCAAGTACCGAGTACCGAATGGTACTCGAGTACTGACGAATTGAATACTGACAGAACTTGACTGCCGTAGTTCTGAATAGTCGAAACTGACCCAGTACATGATACTTCATTACATATTTCGAGTATTCAGCGTATTTGGCCAGCTCTGCACTGAAGATATCTGCACGAGACTAAATTTCATCAAGTTATAACAGCTGTGTTTTGCATCACACAAACTTTGCTCGGAAAATTTCACTCAGAGAATAAAATTGTACAAGTTAAATTTTTTTTCTCTTGAACCTAGTGCTTTAGGAAGTACTTTAGGCTTGCACAAATTTCGTCAAGTTATAATGGTCGTATTGTGCATCGCACAAACTTCACTTGGTGAAGTTCATTTGGAGAATAAAATTCTAGAAGGAAACAATTGTTTTTCTTCCTGAAGGCAGTGCATTGACATAGACTTGTCACAGTCGAAATTTGGTGCCACGCAGATACCATCAGGTACATAATCCAGTGATCTCCGACTCTTAGTATAAATTATTACACTAAATAAATCTAAATCCGAGAACCTGCATTTAGAGATACTCGAGTGAAGCTCGTTCGTACCTTCGGGTGTTCTTTCTTCGATATGTTTACTGATATCCTCCCAGTTGCCAAAGCCAAATTGTTCGATGGCATCCAAAAGCCTGAGGTGTTCCCTGGCGGTCCAATTACCCCTGCCATTGAATATACTAATGGTCCCAGAGTCCTGACGAAGTACAATTAACAAATTACAATCAATGCATTTATTTTTTTTAATGCAAACGAACAAAAAATTGAAGCAGGCGCGATCGACTCACCATGAACTGGTAAGGATGGTCATTCTTGTGTTGCCCAATTTCAGCGCCGGCCGAGAAGCACTGTAGAAGAACAACGTAACGGTCTGTTAATCATAATCATCGAAGAAACAATTCAGCTCCGAAACATCGAATTCTCTTCAGTCGAGCATCGTAGAATCTACGTTGCATTAATTCTCAATTTCTCAATCTATCCGTTGCGGAGTAAAGAGAGACGAGAACTTCCCATCGTGTTGCGGTAGCAACAGCATAGTTTTGAATGATTGAACAGCAAGAAAAAAAAAAAAAAAAAAAAACAAATACAATTTCCAAAACAAATGTGGAGGGGGAGATCGAAGGTCACGTGATCGATGCCAGGGATTTGCATATGGCGTTCAGCATCGACACTCACCTGCAAGCAGAGATCGAAGTCTTGGCACTCGACGCATTTAACACGCAGGCCGGTTATGTCCTCTTGACAATACGTGCAGTTGTACTTTGCGTATAAATCTGCAACGAAACGGGGCGTGGCCACGGTGAACAAAAATTCGATCGATTAATTCATTAGGTCGTAATATCTTTTTTTTTTCGCGAATTAGATTGGGTCAATAAAAAAAAAAAATGGCTTCTACACCGTTCCGTAAATACGCACCCGCCATTATTGTCCTGCAGCGTTCTTCCAGAACGATCACGATGACGTCACCGCATGCCCGTATTTACCACGGCGAGCTTGAGATCGGCCCGAGACATCGTGCAATTACAAATCTTACGATTAAATATCTTTCGTTATGTATTTAATCGTTTAAATTTCACTATAACGAAGCTCCGTTTACCTCGTAAAAATATATAACGCTGACGATGAATCTCGGTTGAAAAAAAATGTTGTTTACGACTGTAGCGTCGAGATTGAAGTGCGCATGCGCACCTAGATCCCCTACCGCCTTGTTGTCCGTGCCGTCTGCCGTTGGCGCCCCTTTCGCCCCCCCCCCTCCCTGCGCCCGACAAGGCCGACCAACTTTGCGGAAACGAATTAGCGAGACGAGAGAGCGCTCCGGGCGCAGGCGCAGCCGAAGGGATGTTTAACCGACTTTACCGGACTGCTTCCGGCGAGCTCGTTCGAAAGTGGTTTCCGCTCTGTAACGGTTCAGTTTGTACGTTGCACTGTGCGACAAAAGACTCGAATTGTAAAGTTCAATTGTTGTGTTTGTAAACATCCCGTACCTCCGCGGAGAGGTCAGTCGACGTGGGAGAAGGAGTCTTCGAAGTGAGTATCGTCTTACACATTCGCGAGCAGCGATATTCATCGCTCATCGATGTTTGACCGCGTAACCTTGGCGAAATGTTTTTCCGATGTTTTTTTACCATCCGGCAATCGAGGAGCGGGACAAAGGACTCTCACTTGTTAGATTCAACTTAGATTCTCGAAGGAACATTCGCGTCGATAGTCACTTCTAAAGGTTGAAAAATGTCTCTTTTACGAAGTAATTTGTATGGCCGTGTAAAGTCCCTCCCAAGCTTGCCGCAAGCTCAGATTCCGGTAAGGGGCGCGTCGGTAGCGAGCACGCAGAAATTCAAAAAAATCAAAGAGATGCAAGCCACCATGCAGGTATACTTATGTTGGCACGAAACTAACCAATGAATAACAACCCGTCGTACATTTCGGTATGGAGTCAATGATCAACGATATTCGCAGTGCGATGACGGCGTGCCGATTTATCTGAAGAGAGGAACTCGTGACAAGATACTTTATCGTTTCACCCTCTTCCTGACGGCCATTGGAATCATCGATGGCGTCCGGTTTATATGGAGATGGGCCAAAAAATAAACAATTATAGTCTGCGTTTTGTTAATACAATAAATCGACGAAACTTCCTACGCCACATAACCAATTATAGTTTCTTATGTAAAAAAAAGAAAAAAAAAATGTATCAAATTTTGAAATTCTTAAGTTGAAAATAATATTACATTTTGATATTAGTGCGACAAAACTTTTTCTGACGAGTGTGCAATCACACGAGTAGCGTACAACATTTTCTTTCGCCCGAGTATCGTACACAATTTTATTTCGCAAGGTGTGAAAGTGGCGGTTTCCGCACGGGAAGCGTGCGCAAAAATTGCCATTTTCCCACCGAGTGAAACAAAAAAAATTAGAGTACTCGTGACTCGTCAGGGGCAAACTCATGGACAAGAGACGTTATTTTTTTAAACAACAATTCTTAGTATTTTTTTTTATACATACATAATATTACATCTGGTACGATAAGAGGTACAATACAGTACCGTGGGGTTCGGGAAGAATTGTTAAGGCACTTTAAAGTAGCTCAGCAAAAGGTATCAACATACACGATAAAAAAGGTTCGCGGATTCGACAAAAATCTCTCGTCCGGAAACGACTGAAGTTTGTATTTCCTGTTAATTTTACAGTTTTTCTTTTAGTTATGCGCTTTCGTTGACGAAGAAGGATGTAAAAGTAACGAGAAAACAAAATGGCCGATCTTTGTGGACAAGAAATGTTCGTGACACACACGAATCCTTCTTTACTGTGTCTGAGGTGATTTTCACTAACTGCTGATTATTTTTGGCATACGATTAGCTCACGTTCGTTTCGCGTGCACTTTTTTTTATACTATAGTAAACCGCGATAGCAAGTTGGATAGTGTTGTTCGGAGATGTATAAAGAAAGAGAAAAGATAAATGAAACGAGAATTAACAGACAATGCATGGAATCTAAATGCGAAACTGTAGGTGAGAACATTTCATGTTTGATACCCTCCGCGCTCTGAGCGGGAGATGGCAATGTTCTTGGTATCACAGAGTCTTTTAAATATTGTAATCTAGTCGAATGAACGATTCGTGGGATAGCTCGGTTTTGAGTAAGAAAGAAAAAAAAAAAAAGACGAAGAAACAGTCCATTAGTGCGAAACAACATAACGTTCAAACATTTGTACTACTCGCTGTATTCTGGGCATTGCTATAACTCTCCTCCCCGGAAAATTTACTTTCCCGAACGTTATTCTCCCGCGGCGTCGCCGCGACAACTTTGCTGATATGTTTGCCGTTCTTTTGGCCGTGCGGATCTCTCGATTCGATCTTTGGCCTCGTTTTCTTAACGAGAATCGGATTTTTTCCCGGAGCATTTATCGATTTCGGTGGAGCGGCGCGGTGTTCCGTTTCAGCCGATTTGTCTCGTTCCTCAACGGCTCCGTTAACAGTCAACAAATTGACCTTGTCCTTGCGTCGTTGTACGAGGTTCTTGAGGGCTTCGCTGAAGTGCATGAGCGTCTCGGATATGGGTCGCTCGTCGAATCTCTGGGCGATCTCGTCGAACGTGTCGTCCTCGTCCGACGACAATTCGTTCTTGAGCTCCTTGAACTGCTCGATTATTTCCTTCAGGCTTTTCTTGGCGTCATTGAGAACCGTCGGATCTTGATTCTCGACGATGAATTTGTCCATCTCGATGATGTTTTCCTCGAGGGAAGCGGCGCCTATCTCGTTATCGCTCGAGACATCGTCGGCATCGTTGTCGGTCCATTTTCTCAGAGAGACCGGATCTTCGGCTATAAGATCCTTCTCGAATTCCCGAAACTGATTTATTATATTGCGTATGCTCTCCTTGACGTTTGTGACTTTTTGTTCGTTGACCTTTTTGTCGCTAGGCGAGAAAATTCTCTCCTCGTTCGGCAACTTTTCGGGCACGGGTCTCGCGATTCTTCTCGGTGAATCGAGCCTCTCGGGTTTTGGCTTCGGTAACTTTGGCACGCTCCTGCTCGACGCTCCCTTAGCTTGAATCTCCTCCTTGACGATCTGCTTGATTTTCACCTCTTGCATCTTTTCTTGTATCATTTTCTTCACCGCTTTCTTCACCCCACTGCCTTCTCTGTACGGCTCTACTGCAGGGACCTCCGCTTGCTTGACCGTCGGAGGCGGACGCATTTCCGTCCTTAACGGTTTCTGAAAGCGCCTCTCCGCTTTTATCTCGATCGGCTGTGGCTCGACTGCAGGGACCTCCGCTTGCTTAACCGTCGGAGGCGGACTCATTTCCGTCCTTAACGGTTTCTGAAAGCGTCTCTCCGCTTTTATCTCGATCGACTGTGGCTGCTCGATTTTCGTCCGCTCCTCGGGCTTCTCTGCTTCCTCCTGCGCGGACTCCTCCCGAAAATTGTCCTCCGCTGTCTCGTTCTCTTGCTCCGTTTCCTCGGTCAACAAATCAATCGGCACCTCGTCGGCTATCTCGTAACTCGACCAATCGATAAACTCCGTCGTCGCTTCCGATTCCTCGGCTGTTTCTTCGTAACTGTCCAGTAGACTGTTCATGTCAAAGACACTCGCTGATTCGAACTCAACTTCCGTCGTCTCTTCCGCACTTATCGGAGGGATTTCAAGCATCGGCGGCGATTCATCCTCGACCACGGGAATTTCATTCCTCGTCGTGTCTTCGTCAACCGGAGCGGGTTCCGTTTCCGTTTCCTCGCTCGGCACGCATTCCTCTACCGCGGACTCTTTCGTTGTCGTGAATTTCGTCGCGTCGTAAACTATGTTCGGCTTTCTCTTCATTATGAAAATCGTCGGTTTGGTTTTGATTTTAATCGGCGGTACGAAATTATAATTCAACGCTATGTGAGAGAAACCGTCGACCGAGTCCAGTATATCGTGGGTCTTCAGATACGGTTTTATGTTCGGCGAATATTTGCTTTTCGCCTCCATCAGCAGATGAGTGAATTTTAGCATCTCCGGGTGGTCGTAGGTCAGGTTCTCCTGCTTCGAGTAGCTGCGAAAGAATTTTTATCTCGTTATCGTTGATACGTTTGTATTCCGCAAGAGACCAACTTACGTCCATTTGGGGTTGGTCTGGGTGAACCTCGACACTCCGGTCTGCGCCGTTAGAACGTCGATGTGCACGCTGATCGGACTTGTCGCTTCTCGCTCCAGTCTGTGCAATCTCGCTATCGCCAAACCTCCGGGATAATTCGAACCCGCGACGCACAGTAGGAACATCGAAAATATCGCATTCAAGGCCAGATGACCGAGAATACCCAATGCGAGAAGGCTGTTCCATGTTGACTTGCCACGATTTTCCCATCTGAAAATTATTATTTATTCATTAATTTATTTATTTACGGGATGAGACCTCTTACATTTACAATTTTTAGAGTTCAGATAACAATGCAAATATGAACAAAAATATAGCATGTATAAAAATAACACCGTAATAGGGGAGATCGGGGCAAAATAGGACGCAATTTTTCAATAACTTTTGAATGGCGGTGCAGATGGCGAGTGGGGCAAAATGGTGTGGAAAATCTGGATGTTTCGTTGGGACAAAATAGTGCATCCAAAAATTATTGGAAAATTGAGTTTTGCCCCGCTCTCCCCGATATTTAATTTTTTTTTCATACAATTTTTACAATTTGCATTAACATGACAAGGAATGAAAGACCACGGCCGACATTAAAAATTAACCAAAGCCATTCTATTACTCCTACCTCAGAACTTGTACTGAAAGATGAGCATTGTTTTATTATTATTATTATTATCATTATTATTATTTATTGAAAACACAATAATTTAGTTGGATTTCCGAATGCGACTTGTGCCCGGGTGAAAAGAATATTACTTACATTCTGTGGCAAGCCGCCGCGGCGCTAACGTTCAGCAGAGGAAATACGTATATAATGAATCGTAGTTCCTTGTGAGGCAAAAGCGAGAACAACGCGACGAAGACGATACCGGGAACGGTGAGCGCACGTACGCGAGCGTCCCACAGCATCCCCAGAGGAACCAGAGCGTAGGATAGCGCCAAGCCTCGCGGCAGAGCAGAATAGAAATACCAGAAAAACGGGGATGTCTGTTGTCTCGTGTAAAGGACCATAGGAAGTCGATTGTTCGATTTCATCGGTTAGAAAAAATTAAATAGAAAGGGAGAAAAAAAACTTGTTTTTTTGCTTGAGAAAAGAAAAATAATAATAATAATAATTGTAGTTCACAAAGGATACGCCCCACTGGCTACTCTTGTTAAGAATCGTATTGAAGTAGAACACCTCGCCTTCGGGCCACAGCAGACGTTTCCAAAATATCGTATCCACCGATAATGTGATAGCTAAGAAAAATATACCGGCTGGTATTGCAAATTTTAGCAATCTGTAAAAAAAAAATGGTTGTTTCTATATTCAAAATCGTTGTATAGACGGGCATTCAAGTTTCAAATGTTGACGAAATTTTTCGTGTACCTTGGCATCGTGAGTTTCATACTTGCTATATCATACAGCAGAAATAGTCCGAGCAGCATCGCGAGCTCCGCTCGGAATATTATAATTGCAGCCGCCGACGACCAGATGAATATGAAATGACTCTGTCTCAGCCATCCGTATAGAGCTAGTAAAACTTAAAAAAAAAAGGAAAAAAAACAAGAAAAGCAAACGTTCGATCTGCATTATTGGCTGATGAAAAATCGATAATAATTCTAGCTCTTTGTCTACCTCAATTTTATTTATTACCCAAAGGCATGGCCATTATGTTTGGCAAAGGTCTGCTGAGGTAGTACATGAAGTGATACTGCGTCACGGTAATAGCGACGAACCATTTCGCAAATTGTGGTCCAAAAACCGTTTGAAGAGCTTGTCTGTACAATCGCAACGTGGCGATGATTAACAGTCCTAGAACTGCTCTCACTGAAAAAATTATATGCATAGTATTAATTTAGAATCTCGTTTGTTTTTTGTTTTTATTCCCAATTGTCGAATCTACTTACCCACATACTGGGTGCAGAATTTGTTGAGATTAAAGTGCGTTACGGTAGCAACGATGGGCGACGCCAAGCCCGATATTATCAGCGGTCCTATAAAAGTTCTTGGTACCACTCCGGGAAATTCGTGGTGGTCGTACTGTATTTTGGGAGAATGAAAATTATTCGTTTAAAATCGGTCCAGTCCTACTGTCTATTTCAAGAGGTAAATAAACATAAATACATCATGATTGAAATGTGCACGTGGCTATACAAAATTAAACCCGAAAGTTCGCCACTCCGTCTCGGTGCTATATTTTTATAATTGCGCGGGTCAGTGATGGGTCAATCGTCGGGTGTTTCGCGACACAGCCGCGTTAAAAATACGTGGCGCCACCGTTCGCGCATCGTTAAAATGGCAAAGACATAACAGCTGATCCGCGGTTTATAAATAAATGATAATTTCTGAATTCTGATATCTAAATTTATCGCAGTATTTTTGCGCAATGTCGCTCTGGCGTCGTGTTCCGAGACGAATCTACATTAATTATTACCGCGCCATTATTTATTCTTTTCCGACGGGGATACTTCGAAGCTGTCGCGGTCTTTATAAGTATTTATGATATTTACCTCGGTTAGGTTAAAGCCGTGATAGAGGATGTCGTGCATAGCCTGAAGATTGAAACTTTCCTCGACTTTTGTGAACGGACAGTACAACAAATGTACCGCCGCCACTAGAATGATCAAGTGATCCATATTACTACTGCTCTGTACATCTATCGCCGATCCCCGATGAAACTCTCTCTAACACAGTATGTCTCTTCTGTTCATAACATTAAGTCGTTTAATCGATTATGTATTATTGATGAGGAAAAATGTTTTAGAAAATAGTCGTACAACACCGTGGACATCGTATTAATAGACTCCGACTCTCTCGTGCCGGCCCTGCCGACTGCCAAGAAACACCTCCCTCTCCTCGTCGAGCAGTCTCGCCGGACGACCATTGCTACGTAGCTCGCAACGTCGATGCGCGACTCTCGTGCGCGTGCGGAAACCCGCGAATATTTGAATCGGCGTCGAGACAATGAAAACACGAATGGATGCGATAGGGTGGAAGCTTTATTAAAAAAAAAAAAAAATCATCGACGACGCATTAATGACAAACAAATAATAGTCGCAAACGTTGTTCGGTTATTCGTCGGAACACATCGTCGTGCTCTATCATTGAATATCATAGTTTCTTTTTCGCACTTATAGCGCAGATGCAGCGTAAATGGCTTCGTCGTCCATAATTTAAATAAAATGATATTTACATTAGTACAGCGAGAATAAAAATTGCGTTACGTATCATCGTTACGTAACATATTGTATATATCTGTATTTATTATTGTAGCATGCATATGATATATCGTATATGAGTATATAAAGGCTGCGGCGTAAGGCCTCTAGTTATTATAAAAGAGGGGGGGAAAAAAAAAAAGAAAAAAAAAAAGAAACATCACATTTGCAATAGTAGGAATAATAATCAAGGACTTTGCGATCGATTAGCGAGTGTTAACGAGCAATGGCAACTTCTTTCGCGAATCAATAAGATTTTACTAAGTCAATCGGTTGGTTATAAATGTTCATTTATGGGGAATTAAAAAAAAAAAAAAAGAATTATTAAAAATCGAGACTATTCTCGAGATCGTAGAAGATTCGCCGATGGATCGATTGCCTCCCTAGCGTTTCGGCTTCGGTGGTGCACGAGGATTTGGCTTGTTGTGCAGCATGTTCTGGCACTTTGGTATGTGACGCTCCGCGGCGCCTTGGTTGAATTTTCGACCGCAGTGCGGGCACTGAACGTAATCGCTTGTATCGCTCGCCGGAGGTGGTGGCAGGTCGCTCAATTTTCCACCTGCCGCCAGGTGGGCTTGCACCTGCTTCGCCGACCTTATGGCGTTTATAAAATCCTCGTGCTTTCGGCGCCAGTTTGACTTCACCTCGGGCTTCTGCGACTTTCGCTGTTGGAAATTGAAAAAACGTTAGAAAAGTAAAAAAAAAAAAACAAACTATAATGAATTCAGATTCGCTATAGATTGGGGAGCATGTGCAGGTTTTATTACCGACCACGGTCGGTAATGAAAACTGTAATCAACTTTTCTCACCGATTCTAGCATTTACGGTCTAAAGAAAAGTCTCATCGAAAGCGGATATCATCTCGGCTTTCGATGAGACTTTCCTTTTGAGCGTACACACGAGAACCCGTGAGAAAAGTTTATTACAGTTTTTGATACCGACTGAGCCCGGGACGGAAGGGGGAGATGTTTCATACGGTCTCAAAGTGAAGTATACAACCGCTGTGAGCGCGAGAAAGATAGTAGATAGTAAAAAGAAAAGTCTCATCGGAAGCTGAGATGATTTCCGCTTTCAAAGAGACTTTTCGTTTGTCCGTACATGCGAGAACTCGTGAGAAAAAATTATTATAGTTTTTGATACCGACTGAGCCCGGGATGAACGGTCAGGGAAGTGTTTCATGTGGTCTTGAGAGCATGTGAAACACATTCTCAGTGTGTCTCTCACTCCGCCGAGAGCGCCATTGATGCTATCTGTCTCGCACTCCGTAGTGTTTCACATGCTCTTAAGGCGATGTGGTATAAATCCCTGTCCACATGTGCAGTTGGTAAAAAAAACTGTAGCATGCCGTTTCGAGATTGCAAACCGGCGAGGAAAAAGAAAATTGTCTTTCGCTGCATCTGCCGATTTTCCAGGGAAAGACAATCTTCTTTTTACTCGGCTGACTGGTCTGATAACAGCATTCAGTAAAGGTTTTGTTAGCGGCGGCGTTATTTCACATCACCTTACGGAATTGTAAAACATTCTGACTCGGTAACGAAAAATAACCACTTTTTTTGTTTTCAAAGATTCCCAATATCTTGGGCTAAATGCAAATTATTGGCGTCTTCATCCAACAGTTTAGTGGACAATAATAATTTTCTTTTCCTAGAAATGTTCATTATCATAAACAATTTTCTTTCTCTTTTTAATGGATAACATTTTTCGATACCGACTGAGGTTTCACATCGCTTCAAATGCGTTCCATCGGGCATGAAACTCACGTCGGCTTGAGGTTTCTTCGAGCCCGCCTTTTTCACGAACGGCTCCAATTCCGTTCCCTTGACCCGATGTATCGTCGCATCGAATTGTTTGCGCTTCTTGGTAGCCGTTTTCGAGCAGATCTGCTCGTGCAGATTTATACGATCGGAGTTGAAACGTCGGCCGCAAATTTTGCACGCTGCCAAGCCGTCGCTGTACGGACGAGATGGAATCAATTGATTACGATAAATTTCAATCAGTTGAAGCGTTTCGATAAATTTCATTTTTTTTTTTTTGTTTTTCACTGACTTGACTGCCGCAGCTGTGCTAACCCTCGCGCTTCCCGGAGGTACTTTCGGCGCCGTGGATGTCGGCGATTTGGCTTTCGTAGCCATTCCAATTTTGCTTTGACAACGGGCCGAGCCCGCGCTGGAAGCTATCGATAGCGCCGATGTTGGACGAGGAAGAGGCGTGCCGTCCGGTGATCTCTGTTGCTTCTGCGATGTTGTCAATGATGTCTGGAAAAACGATGAATTTTCATTTCAAACGCCAGTCGATTGGGAAGCTCCGGTAAAACTTTCGAAAATTTTAGCTCGAACGAGACACGGCACGCTTCGTGGACCATCCATGAAAGCAGAGTCTATCGAAAATCGGTGTGTTTTTCAAATAGATTTTAACAAAAAATTGACGTCATCTTATTGACGGGTTGTCGATGCACTGCCGTGAAACGCGTCACCGATGCTCTTTTCATAAGGTAGTTCTTTGCGAATAGTGTTCAGACTGCAAAAATAAATTGTAAATTTAATGCACCGGAACTTTAAATTTGCTTGCATTGCTTACAGTAATTGAACGTTAAATTATATTTCTTCTAGCAGAAAAATATCAGTTATCGAAATGACAAATCTTTTGCATGAAATTTGGAAACGATTTCATTGAAAATAAATATTTTACTGTAAAATTGCAAGGGACGTGTGTTTGAAATTTTTGAACTTTTTTTTTTTTTTTATTATCGGAAAAATGTGTAGAAAGTCACGAAATTCAAAGTGAATTAAAAAATCTAAAAAAAAAAATTCATATGTATTCAGAAAAATGACTGAATAATTAACATTGAGAAAAGTTAGTTTTTCGGTCAGATTTATTGAACAATTTTATTTTTTCATCAGTTTGTCAATAACATCTCGGAATTATTATTATGCAAAATAAATCTTTTCAGCACTTTTAATATGTTTGATTTTTTTTTTTCAGATTTTTATATCATCGAGAAGTGTTTTCGATTCTCTCTTGTTTCTCTGAAACTTATGCAAAGTGAACACTATTTGCAAGGACCACCTTAAATGTATATTTTTTTTGGTCTATATGTTCACGTCAAGAGTCGACTAGCGGTGGGTCGAGGTGGGTGTTCGGTCAGCTGTAATGCCCATAAATGGGTTGAGCGTCGCTGAACAGTGCATTCGGGCTCCTCTATAGTGTCTTTACTGATTCAACGCGAACTGTCTCCGTCGAGCGATGATGTCAGGCGGTCGAAGGTCGTAGCAAAAAATAAAATGAAAAATAAAAAAAGAGAGAAAAAAAAAAGAATTTGCGGCGAATCGAGCAGCAAGTCGTTCGGAGGACTCGCGGACGATGTCGATAAGTGGATGGCTTGCCACGGGGGGGGGGGAGGGGGGGGGACTGGACTAATATAGTAACAGTGATGCCTTGGCGTGCGCGCGACGGTGTCGTAACATTTTGTCGTAGAGAATATATCGTCGAGGCGTAAGGAGAGCTCCTTGTAATGTGCATGTAGCGGATACCGAGACACGATCGGTAAACGGGGCAAAATGGACTGTCGATAAATGTTTCCGCGAAAAATTGCTAACGGTAGTCCGTTTTGCCCCGCTATTCAGTTCGGCTCCTGCTCTTGCCTGTTTATACGGCAGGTAAGACGGAAACTCACGTCACTCGATGTTTTCGAAGTGGATTTTTTTATATAGCGCAAACGATCGGTAAATGGGGCAAAATGGGCTATCGATACATTTTTTTCGCGAAAAGTTGGTAACGGTAGTCCATTTTGCCCCACTGTTCAGTTCCGCCCCTGCTCTCGTCTGTCTAAACGGCAGGTAAAACGGAAACTCACGTCACTCGATTTTTTTGGAAGCGGCGGCTTCGTCAAAGCACCATCCTTGCTGGTCGAGACTACTCCATCGTCGTCGAGTTCGACGACGAAGGTTTCGTGGCTCTTGGTCGCGACCGAGAAGACGCTTTCGGTAACGGTAGATTGAAAGTTGCTTCCAGTGCCGTCGGTGAAATCCGAATGTACGCTCGTTCTTGAACTCCCCGATCGATTTCCGTCCTCCCTCAGCGACGACGGACTCGTCGATGGCCTCGATAAAAGCTTCGATCCTGTACTCTTAAGCTCCGCCGAACCGTACTGCAGAATTAAATTAGCTCATTAAAGTTAATTACATAATTATCGATTAATTAACTAGGAATTATTTATCCTCTCAATAAGCCAGCAATTAATTATAAATTAATTGACCCAATTAATTAATCGAATTAATTTATTAATCGAATGCATTTGAATGCATTTGAATGCATTCTTGAATTATTTTTGTGAATCGTAATTCTCACCCTGACAGTTGCGTCGGGACTTTTGGCCGGTGAAGATGGCACGCTTCTCCTTAGCGACGCCGTCGGTGTCCTCGCTCTTCTGTGATCGGTCGTTCTTTTCGTGCCGATATCCGGACTAGGACTTTTCGCCACCCTATGAGCAATCGGCAATTTAACAGTCGATCTCTTGATTTCGACGATCGGTGCGTCGGCGCCTGCTTTCAACGTTTTTTTAATCTCAATCCGCGATATTATTCCCGATTTCACTGTCGAATCGGTGCGTTCCGATGACGATCTCTCCGCGTCTCTCCTCATCGCCGTGTTAAATTTGCACAGCTCTCGATTGAAATCCTGACTCTCGCGCTTTATCGACTTGCGAATGTCCTCGATCGAGCGCAGGACCTTCGTTGGCTGTTCGAAGTCAGCTTTCGATTCGCCGATCGGCGATTCCGATCGAACGATCTTTTCGTCAGCTTTGATATCGCAGCGATCGTCGAGCTTCGCCGTCTCGACGATTTCCGGACACTCCGTCATTCTTATGATCGTCGAGAGAACGACCGTCGATCTCGAGTTGTCCGTGTCGATTTCGGACTCGGAATCCTCGAAGAGTCTCCTCTTGCAGGACGGCGACCGATCGCTCGCTTTTCCTTCTCCCCTGCCAGAAGGTTCCTCCCGGCGAAGCATCGATTTTCGCACAATCGACGTAGCGATCTTTCGACCGACTCGCGATTTCTGCGCGATTTTCTCCTCTCGCGGAGCCGTCGCTTCTGCCGATCTTTCCTTCGCGACCTTCGCCGATCTCGCCGATTCCGAGTGTTTCTCCCTCGAATCGGTTCGCGAAAGTTTTTCACCGGAAGTATCGCGAGGTTTCCCATCGATCTTTCTCGGCTGGGCCTTTGCCGATCCGACAGTTGTCTTCCCGGACTTGCATCGCGAATCAACCGATTTTTTCGCGCCGATTTTCGCGACGTCTCTTTGCGTCTCCTCGCGGGACGAATCGATCGGCAAGACGTCGGGTTCGTCAACTCCGACGGTCACGCGATGCTCGGTCTCGACGCCGATCGAGTCGAAACGCTTCAATGCCGATTCCACCGAATCTGTTCGTTCGAAGTCCTTCGAATCCAAACTCTGCACCGATCTACCACCGCTCTTCGATATGGTGGTGCGTATGTTCTCTATCCGCTCGAGCAGTTGGCTCTTGTCCGTCGAATCGGCTCTGATCGTCTTGCCGATCGACGCCTCATCGCTTCCCGCCGATCTCTCGACTCCGACGATTCTCTGACTCGGCCTGTTCACTCTGAACGTGTCGTGACGTTTCACGATCGTCTCCGAAGACGATCTTCTCGAAACGGTCCGATCTTCCTCGAGCGAGGGACTTCGCGCTCTGGAAATCGGTTCGCAATCCGATCGCCTCTCGTGGGACAAATTCATCCTGTTTATCTCGTCGATTCTCATCTCCTCGTGCCGATCCTTCGAATCGCGTCTCTTGGCTTCAACCGAGTCTCTGCGCTCTATTTTCTTCGCTCTGAACGAGGCCGTCTCCCTCATGGCCGTCGAGGGTGACGTTGACGGAGAAACCGTTCGCGATCTCGAATGTGCGGTTCTTTCGCTGGTGTTGGAATTCTTGCGACCGGTAACTTTGGTCTTCGGTCCTTCCTTCGATTCCACCGCTTTCTCCTTCCTCGCGATCTTGCGCTCCGGAGATTTGCTTCTCCTCTTTGGATCCTTCCGATCGACGGAATGGACCGGGAATTCGCTGGTTGATCGCGGCGGTGACGGAGAAATCGTTCTGGATCTCGAACGCACGCTTCTCTCGCAGACGTAGCTCTTGCGACCGGTAACTTTGGCCTTAAGTTTTTCCTTCGAAGCCTCCATCACAGCCCTGTCCTTCTTCACGATCTTGTGCTCCGGAGATTTGCTTCTCCTCTTTGGGTCCCTCCGATCGGCAGAGTGAACCGGGAATTCCCCGTCGTCGTGAGTTGGTTCCTTGAGGTTTGTTGATCGCGTCGGTGACGGAGAAATCGTTCTGGATCTCGAACGCACGCTTCTCTCGCAGGCGTAGTTCTTGCGATCGGCAACTTTGGTCTTCGATTCTTCCTTCGAAGCCTCCATCACAGCCCTGTCCTTCTTTACGATCTTGTGCTCCGGCGACTTGGTCCTCCTCTTTGGACCGTCCCGATCAATCCTATGAACAGGAAACTCCACATCTTCGAGCGTCGTCTTCCGTTCCCAGGATCGTTTCGTCGATGTCGTCTTCGCTTCCGGATCGCGAGGTCGAACGAGCTTCTTGACGAGTTCGAAGGAGCGAAGCGTTTCACCGGACTTCTTGCGGATGTCGGTCCTCAGTCTGGATTGCTCGCGATCGACCGACGATCGACGGAAGTCGCGAGGACTCTCCGATCGCTTTCGCGTCGTCGGGACGCGAGCTGGACTCTCGTTTCTGCTCATCGACTCCTCCCTCGTCACTCTCCGCTCTTTCGTTGTTTCCCTTCCCGTTGTTATTTCTTCGTTGGTCAGCGTCGATCTTCTGCAATAGACCGGACTCTCGGAGCCTCTGCGCGAGGTCGAGCGTTCCGGTGACGATTCGCGGCTCGCATTTCGCCGGTTCGGAGAATCGCGATCGGCGATCGGACTCGCCGATGACGATCGCCGTCGCGACGAGTACGTACTGGCCTCCACGCTCGATCGCTTCGTCTCCTCGCGCGTCAGCGACGATCTTCTTCCGTTGATCGGACTCGCCGATCCCCTTCGAGATCGCGGTCGTTCGGCCGATTTATCGCGACTCGCTCTTCGCCCTCTGGCGAGATCGCGATCGGCGACCGGACTCGTCGAGGACGATCGGCGTCGCGACGAGTAAGTACTCGCCTCCACGCTCGATCGCTTCGTCTCCTCGTGCGTCAGCGATGATCTTCTCCCGTAGATCGGACTCGCCGATCCCCTTCGAGATCGCGGTCGTTCGGGCGATTTTTCGCGATCGGCCCGCTCGGCGAGATCGCGATCGGTTGTCAGGTACGAGAACGACGTCTCGCGACGCTGGCAAGAGTAGAGACTCGACTGCGCGTTCGTCGTCTTCGTCTCGTCGCGCCTCGTTGCCGATCTTCGCCGATAAATCGGGCTCTCGGAGGCCGGAGCTTCCGGAGTTCGGTCGCGGCCGATCCGGTCCCTCGAACGATCGCGATCGGTCGCCGGACTCGACGACGACGAACGACGATCGGCGGAGTAAATGTTCGGCGCCAGTATCGAGCCCCTCTTTCGGCACTGCCTCGGGTAACCGGCCGTCTCCGCGTCCGGCTCCGCCGGCTCCGGCGACGACTCGCCCAGCTCCAGCTGCAGCTTCCGGAAGGTCCTCGACTTCTCGAACTCCGATTTTCGCCGCGGATAAAAGTCCAGCGAGTCCTTGTGCGTCAGCTGGCTGACCTTCGAGATGCCGCACGAACTCTTCGTCACCAACGATCTGCGATCGACCAGGGGGCTCGTCGAGCTCCGCTCTCTTTCGGCGACTTCCGGCGACGAACTTCTCGGCCTTCCGGACCGCGACCCAAGATCGGGACTCGGCGAACGCGCCCTCGAGGCATCCATCGTTCTCGTCACTGTCGATGCTCTGAGGATCATTTTTTATTTTTTTTCTGGTTTCTTTCAGTAATCCGTTTTTGCAAGTCATTATCGCTTCTTTCACCGACAAGTTCCCAGTTTAGTGGACATTTTTCGCTCTTTCCGAAGCCGGTTATTTTGGAGGCATTTTCGCGACGCAACCTTCTTGCAGGATTCTTCCTTTTTTTTTTTTTGTTAGCCATGAATCTTTGCGGTTGTTAGGAGCACAGTGGGGTTCATCCTTTCGTTCTTTTTTATTTGTTTTTTTTTTTAATTAACTATTCATATAACACCCTATTAATCGGAGGCATTTTGCGACGCAACCTTTTTTGCATGATTCTTCGTTTTCGTTTGTTAGCCACGAATCTTTGCGGTTATTAGGAGCACAGAGGGATTCATCCTTTCGTTCCTTTTTTGTTTGTTTTTTTGTTTTTAATGAATTATTAATATAACAGCTTATTAATCGGAGGTATTTTCATGACGCAACCTTTTTCGCACGAATCCTCGGGTTTTTTTTTTTTTTTTTGTTAGGCATGAATATTTGCGGTTGTTAGGAGCACAGTGGGGTTCATCCTTTGGTTCTTTTTTTTTTTTTAATAAACTATTTATATAAGACCCTATTAATCGGTACTCGCATTTAACACCGAGATGATTAACGTGAGTGTAATTAATTATACACATTCGGAATGAGAGATTATATATTCACCGAGATTATAAATAATTAAATGAGAGACCGAGCGTTGGTGATGAGGACACGGATTATTGATTAGCAGCTGCGCTGTATAGACCCGTTGAGTTAGAGCTCGGATATTGCCTCGATATTTACAAAATCGCACGTTTCAATTGAAATCAACGATTAATAGGAAATTAATAGGAAAATTCTTACCTGGACAATGATCCAGAGTTGGTGGTCGTTTCCGTTCGTTTCTTCGTAAAGCTCGTAGTGTTACCGGCCACATGCTTGGTCGTTTTGCCCGGCGGTCTGTTGGTATTCGTATTCTTGAAGCGTTCGAATCTCGCCTCGGCCTGGGACGGTTTCTTGGCGGCCGGTCCTCGTCTCGGTAATCTGTCGGGTACGCTCCTCACGGGGACATCCGGGAATTGCTCGTTATCCAGATCGTCACCGACTCTGTTAGTGCCGCTGTCGCTGTCGAATCCGGCCAAGTGAATCTTGGCGGTCGTTCGGTGTCTCTGGGTCGTATTTTCATTCGCCACGTCTTCGATATGAACCTTCGGAATAATAATAATAATAATAATAATAATAATAATAATAATAATAATAATAATAATAATAATAATAATAATAATAATAATAATAATAATAATAATAATAATAATAATAATAATAATAATAATAATAATAATAATAATAATAATAATAATAATAATAATAATAATAATAATGGTCAAAGCTGGGCAAAGTACCGAAAAGTAATTGAAGTACTAAGTACTAAGTATCGCAAGTACTTTAGGAAGTACAAAGTATTTTCCGTAATTAAAGTACTTTTATAAAATACGAAGTACAAAGTACTTTTTCTTGTTGATCGAAAGAGGCGGAGTTCCACGGGTACGAAATTTAGAGAGGAATTTTCAAATCGGCCCTGTTCGGGGTCAACATTTTTTCAAAACGTCGAAACTCTTTGGTTTCAATCTTTGGTAACAGACTAATCGACTGGACGACGACGACTGAACCTTGGGGAACTGAGTGGAGGTTGATTGGATGTATAACAACTAAATCTAGGACGTATGGAGCTAGTACAGTGGCCGAAAGTGAGAAAGGCCTCCATTTTATGCATAAAAAATCGTATTTTGGAGATTTAAATGAAAAATATTGGGTTGGGAGTAAAATAATTGTTATATTCGCGATCCGCGGGAAAAAATACGTCGAATATAGACTTGAAACAAAAGAAATCGATGAAACAACGATTTTTCCATTTTTGGGCCACTTTTGGAAAAACGTCGATTTTGGTGATTTTCAAACGTTGATAACTAGGCTCCCAATGGAGCTAGGAATAATCCAAGGTGCCCATCGTGTTCTACGGGAAAAAATACACAAGATAGGATGTTGACCGAAGTTTTGGAAGCGTTTTATCGTGCCGTTTGAGGACGTTGAAAAACGCGAAAAATGGTCTCGTAAGGCCTTGCAATTACGGTAGCCTTGCAATTGCGGTAGCCTTGCAATTTTTTGACATTTTTTTTTCTTTTTTTTAAATTAATTGCCACGTATTTCGACGTATTTTTTCCCCGCTGAGCACGAATCCACTGGCCTTTTCGGGGCTAAAGTACCGTGAGACATTGAGAGTCTCGATTTTATGCGCGAAAAATCGTGTTTTTGTGATTCAAGTGGAAAATATTGAGTTGGGGGTAAATCGCTTCCTCGAGGAGTTCAGCTATGCTCAAAATTGTCCAAGTACTTTGGTCTTAGTACTCAGTAACAGTACTTAAAGTATCGAGAAGTACTTTATGATACTTTAAGTACCAGATAAGTATTCATGTACTTTAAGTACTGCCCAGCTCTGATAATAATAATTATAATAATAATAAGTTTATTAATTGTCCGATCGAACTTACTTCGCTGCGTTGATCGATATGGGGGTTTCCATTGGCATACCGGGATACCTCATCATTCTCGTCCCCAAATTCCTCGGGGTCATTAAACCCCTCGGTCGGACCGCAGGATTCCCGGGTAACTTCCTCGTGATACGAGACAATCGGTTTACCACCGTTTATATTGCTGTTCGCTTCGGAGCGCACGGTCCTTCTCGTAACGACACTCTGGCGATTGCTCATCGGATTTCCATTCTTCGTAGGCGAAGTAGACGACACAACGACGTTGCTTGTTTGCTGCTTGCGAGAACGATTGTCGAGTGGCTCGAGGGGATAACTCTTGTCGATGCCCTTGACCGACGTTTGTCTTCTCTCGTCGAACATTTGTCGTACCTCGAACAAAAAATTAATGTTCGTTCACGATGAAGTAAACAGAATTCCGAAAATGAGATGTCCCGGCTCGTAGCGGCGTAAGCAGCGGGGCAAAACGGAATTACGGGGCAAAATGGAAGCGAGTCCCTTGTTTGAGACGACACTTTTATGTTTCGCCGCACTGAAAAAACAATACCAATGATTCGAGTATAATTTGCTTGCGCGCTGCCAATGAAAACAAAACATTGTTTAAATTTTCCTTTCAATTCGCACAATTCCATACCGAATTGAAACGATAACTCGTCGCCGCAGTTTTTTCAACATCATATGGAATTGTAAGAATTGAAACTACAGTTGAAACAAACATTTGTTTTTTCCTCGGCAGCCGGCAAGCGAATTTTGTTCCAGTCTAACAATTGGTAGAAACTGGTAAGTTCTGCCCCGGTGTTCCGTTTCGCCCCGATCTGGTGCAAGTCATCCGCTTCCAGTACCTTTCCACCCCCTTGGGAATTGGTGGTCGACTGAGTGGTCGTACTCGTTCTCGTTACCGTCTGATGATGATGAGTCGTCGTACCGTTGCTACCTTGGCCCGAGCTGTTGGAACAATTCGATCCAGCGCTACCTCGCTGAGCTACCTGATGAGCCCGGAGTTGCTGCTGATCGTAGAGTTGCAACAACTTCTGTTCCTTCTCGATCAGCTGACGCTGTTGAAACCTCGCCTGAAACACGAAAAAGAGCGCCGAAGACGATTATTCCGGTGTCGACCGCGTGGCCCGAACTCGTTTAGGACTCAATACACTCCGAGGTGCACAACGTATAGCGTTGACACGTACGCTGATCCGATTTAACCTGCTCGACTACTTTAATCCACTCTGGAGTCAACGAACTTCATGCTAATCTTCGTCATTTGTATGTAACGCGAGGATTTGCCGAAAGCCTCGTTGCTTATCGCGATTAATCACGAAACGGATCAACCGTCGATTGCCCAGCAGGACTGCGAGTTCGAGTTTCCGGAATACGAGCTTGAATCCGAAGCGGCAAATCGGAGATCTTGACTATCGTTGCGAGAGAGATTTATTCATTAATCCGCGCGTCCATGGCCTGTCATTGGTCACGTGGACTCCTATCGGTACAGACCAAAGTCCGCGCAGACCCTCCACTTAAGGTGGGGCTAAAGATCAACATTACCTCAAAATATTCCTGAAATGTTATTCTCCGAAATGGTTTTGTGAAATAAGAAAGACATTGTGGGGCTCACTGCGTATTTTATTAACGCTGTGAGTCACAAAATACGTTTTTCATTTCGTAGAATCGTTCCGGAGAAAAATGGATACAAAATTCTTACGCTGTCTATTACGCTCATACGTGTTTAATCTCTCCTTAAGTTGAGTTAAAAAAAATAATAATTTCAGACCCCAACAAGTGTGAAGGTAAGTGGCCAAAAATTGTCGATTCCGAAAAAATTGTCCGCTTCGGACCCGGACCATGAAATTCTTCAACCGATTTTTCAGATCACATGCCATGTAAAAATTGTTGAAAATTTTGGTAAAGCGAAGTTCCATCGAACGCGGTATTGAATTCCACCTCAGCTAATACTTTGCTTCTTCGCGAAATGTCTACCATCTCCGAATGCCATGAATTACAGTTTTTGTTACCGCCCGAGTGTATTTCACCTCGCCTTAAGGCCAATCGATAGCAAAAACTGCACAACAGTCGAATAGCAAAAAAAAAAAAATATTAATTATGATTAACATCTTGAACGAAACGCACATTAAGAGCCTTCGTCGGACCGTCGAGCAGTCTCCAATAATTTGGTCTTTCTCAGAAAAGTAGCGTCGTAGAAAAAAAAATTGATTACATATTCTGCTCCGGACTGAGCCTGGCTAGGAGACTTTCGTATCGATTCATGTGGAAAAGTGTCGGACCCAACCAGTGCTCATCTATCTACAATCGCCCCACTAACACATAATAGTTCTACGTAGTGCGCGTAATACGTCTACCTCGAGGCAATGCTAAACCGGCACTTTTTACACCGCTCTTTACCATTTACAAAACATTTCGAAGCTCGCTAGTTGCGCTGATGTCGCCGCCACAATTGAAGGTTTAGTGAGTGCGTTAGCGCGAAAGAGCGACCCTATCATCCACTCTGCTCTCCGGTTTATGCATACGCGGCTCGTTAAGCCCCGAGCGTACGAACAACACGAGTTAAAAGGTTGTTCTCGTTACCGCGCTATTTTTTCGTACGGCTGTAATATCGTTATCTCCCCGTTTTACGGCCGGTATCGTGAAAACGTGCCGGCGAAGTTGTACATAGCAGGCGGGAGAGGGTGATGGAGCATGTTGTGTTATAACCGTCACAATACATAATTCCATGCATCGCGCCAACACGGAGTAATTTGTATGAGGGACAATCGTGACTGCCAGACTCGCATGTGTGCGGGCCGCAGCGTCATATCGTGTCTATATCGCGCGCTCCGCTCATCGATCCACGCTCGGGCAAACGTGTAAAGCCCCTTTTTGTGTTCAGCATGAAACACGTATGTGTCTCACCGCTGAGGACAGTCGGACTGTAGATCGGCTATCCGTTCGGCGCGACACGATTCCTAAAAAAAGAAATATAGGTGACCGGGTAACCGGTCACAGGGCCATCGGTGGAAACGATCTTGAATTCCTTCGCCGATCCGACGAGAGAATGAAGCTGTTAAGAGGGGGGAACGGCTCAGCTGCGAAAACGAGATATATTCTTTATGTGGGCATTTTTTTTTTTTTTTTTTCAATCAACCGATACACTTTCGTAGGAAATCGGATTCAATCGAAGATTCGAATGAATAATGTTTGAATGAATGAATGTGGCCGTGTTGGAACCGATTTTGTCAACCGGGCTTTTCGTTTCCGGTTCCCAATGTGAATTCGTTTTTGGGAAGCGTTTATTGATACTTCATTGACAAAAAATAATCATAATTCGGATGGCGAATGTGCCCGTTTTGCCCCCATATACTTGATGACTCGGCGAACATGTATTAATTATTTAGATATTATATTGGAATTTCAGTTAAATAAATTTTAAAAATCATTCTTTTTGAATTTTTCACGAATACGGACTTAAATTTTTTTACACGAATAATTCAATTTGTATCTTATAACAAAAAAAAATGTGTCGCAATAGTTTGAAACTTGTGATTATCGCCGCGCGGCGTCGGGGTTCTTGCCGTCCGAGAACGACGCCGAGCACGACGAAACGAGAATCGAGAGTAAGCCCGAGTCGTGCCGTCCAGCGAAGGGGGATAGAAGGGAGTTTTGCTCTTTAGATGGTCATGTGTGTCAGAGTTGTCTACCCGGAGCGAGAGCTCACTGTATACACAGACCGCGTGCTCGCCTGTCGTCATTTAAGTGCTAAACGTAATATATACTTTAAAAACCATCTGGCCAACTGCTCTCTTGAATTCACACGCCAGTCTCACAATTTAAAAATCATATATAAGAGATGTCAATTTAAACTCAATAACGATGGAGACATTTCATTTCATCGCAATTTATCATCGACTTATTATATCCGTCTGCGGGACAATGCGCAGCTCCGATTCGTACGATCGATGAATTTATGTATAACGGTTCATTGAAATCGATTGCACGAAATTTTGTCTTTATTTCACTTTAACAACGGTCGAGGCATTTTATTTTATCGCAATTTGTCACGGACTTATTATATGTATTTGCGGAACAATGGGCAGCTCCGATTCGTGCGTTCGATGAATTTATAATGGTCTTTATTTCATTTTGATAACGGTCGAGAAATTTCATTTCATCGCAATTCATCACGGATTTATTATATGGCGAATAATATATAAGAAATGTCAATTTAATTTCAATAACGATGGAGACATTTTATTTTATCGCAATTTGTCACAGACTTATTATATGTGTTTGCGGAACAATGCGCAGCTCCGATTCGTACGATCGATGAATTCATAATGATGTTCATTGAAATCGATTGTACGACATTTTTTCTTTATTTCATTTTAATAACCGTCGAGACATTTGATTTCATCGCAAATTATCACGGATTTATTATAACTGCCCGTGGGACAATGGGCAGCTCTGATTCATACAATCGATTTCAATGAACGATTATAAATTCATCGATTACGCAACGAGGCAGGGTTATGGAAATTAAAAAAAAACACACACACACACACGCACACAGAATCACACGTACTTTAGTAGTGTACGGTACCAATTCTTTGATATTTGTGGTTGCTGACGCGAGAACCTGGGACGCCCACGAATTTTCACCGTCCAGCATCGAGACCCCGCGAGGTCCCGCTACTTGCGATCGGATCGCCATACCTTCGGCCGCTCTTTTTTCTTCTTCTTCCTTTCCATCTCTCACCTCCTCGGGTCGTTTTTTATTCGACTTTCTCGACTGCCGAGGCAGTCGTCCTTTCTTCGCCAAGCTCGTCGTTTTTAATCGACGATCCACTTCCGATTAGCGCGTTACTTAGATACTTTTGTCTCTCCTACCCCGTTTATCGAGCGGTTCGGCACTAGTTCAGTCGACGATTATTTTATCTCTTTAACGAGCCCATCAAACGCTGACAACAATTGAACCGCGACTCTTTAGGTCTGAGGGCCCGATTAGCTGCGATTCGATTCGACGTAAGAGTTTTTCGATCATTCGATATCGACGAACTCCGAAAAATTTGAGAATTTCGACTTGCACTCTCGCACCTATCGATCACGATACTGCGCGAGAACGATGTCGGCGCGTGTACCTATCGGGGATTAAAGTCGCTTAGCGCGGAACTCGGTCGCCGAGACCGCAGGGTCAAGTTTAATTCCGTTGAGCTACGAGGCAAAAGTTAATACCGTCGGAGATACCGGCGTCAAGTACAGTCGAGTGTTACGAAATTTCGTGAACGTTCTCGGGCGAGTTTCGAGCACCGGCCATCGGGAATGAGCTCGGTGCGCAACTGTGATATCGCTTGTCGAGGCACATCGAGGGTTGCCATCACAACTGCAACGGTTACACGCTGAAAAGCGTGTATTTCGCTCGACAACTGCCTAGAGACCGCCCTTGGAACGCGCATGCGCTCACCGACTATGATTCTACCCTTAGAATCGCTCGGGCAAGCCGCGAACGCCGTAGCGCTCGCTCCATCGGGGCGACTCGCGAAACGCCGCTAAAACGAGAGATTTGTGTATCGTCATTTCAGCATCGAACAATGTGCACGAACTTTAATCGCCGCATCGCGTGACACGAATCGGAAGGACGTACTTTCGGTGTATAAGCTTTACGAGCCCTTGCGATCTTGGTCACGCGACGCTGGCTTCGATTAATAGGATTCTTGCAAATGGTCGACACCGAAAATTATGTCATTTTCGCTTCCGAGGAGAATTCCAATGCCAAATTACTATTTCGATCTTAAAGACTTATGCTCGTGATCGTTATTTGCTTAATTCCTGACAAACAAATTAAACGTCCTCGGGAACTGGCGTTTACTTTTTCTTCAGAATTTTCTAAGCCTCAGGCTCTTCAACATATCGCTGTCAAAACGATCATATTAGACAGTAAAAAATCATTTCGTAAAATCGGAATACTGAGTTTCATAAAAATAATTTTGTTACATAAGTGACAAACTCATTTGTTAAGGTTTCAATACACTAACCTGTCCCCTTATTTCCCGTGGCATTGACAATTTTAGCTTGTACTTTTTTTTGTACAATTAGAAACCGGTTGGTGAGATCGGCAAATTAACAAACAAAATATTTTTGACGTTCGTGGGCAATAAATTGTTCTATAAAGTACAGATTTTTATTTTACTGTGTACATTGGCACACGTGGAAATTCGATCGCCGGATTTAAATACTATATATATATATATATATATATATATTGTTGTAACACATAACAATATAGTTTCGAACACTGTACAGCTATCATGGTTTGACTAAGCTACTGTTTCTACCTTCATCCCCGTTCTGCGCGCCTAGTTTGAACTTTGGACATACGTCGATTATTTGTACCGAGCGAAGTTCTCAAAGTTTTAAAAGGTTATCCGAGTGACCCAGTAATTACCCGTTAAACGGACAACTGTCAACGGTTTCCTCAAACGTCGGCGGTTCGAAAGTTTCGTCGATATGCGAAACGGTTGTATTCAAATTACATGCTAGAGTACTGTGTACAGATTTGTCGCGAGGGCCCACGCTGGCTTCCTTTTCTTTTTTTCTTTTTAAAGCCTCATTGAATTATTCCTCGGTGAATGGACACGTGGTTGTATCGGTTTCCAAAAGCATCGCATATATATATATATATATATATATATATATATATATATATATATATATATATGTATATATGTACTGAATCGCAAATTATGGAGAGACGACTCATCGTTTCTCATTTTCGCTTATTCATCATCATTTACGAAATCTCAATTGTTACACCGTGATACTGCCTTTGGCGATGGTTAACTCAAATTCTTTATCGCCATTCGAGCCTTGACTCTCGGCGCGTGCTTGACCTTATCGAGAATTCCGTAACTGCAGTAAGCGCGCATGTTGCAAATTCGCGATAACGTATTGTTGCTTCGGCGTTGTTAAATGTGCTTGCCGTTGCGATAAGGCCTCAACATGGGAAAACACATACAATCTATTGCAGCGTACGATTTATTGGCGAGACTGTTAAGGATTTTTGCAAAATTAGTTACGAGGTCGCGCATCATCTCTGAATTTAGAAAAAATTCATTAATGACCAACCGATGTATTTGAAAATTCATACTTGTAAAAAAAAAAAAAAAAAAATGCACGCTTAAAGGGGTTAAATGGCCCACATGACTTACCAGTTTTATCGAAAAAAATTTTTGGAAATATTGTTTCGATCAACATTAAACGTTTTACATATCTACCTCTTTTAAATATCAAATTTAGGATAACAAATATGAGATAAAGTTCATTTATCGATATATCGTAAACACCAAGAAGGTTCAATTCAATGTACCGACAATTCATTTAAACTCTTACGGTAATGTTTTATGCATCAGAACTTCATATACTCTTTACAAATTTTCTCACAGAAACATTAATTGTTTACAGTTGAAACTGTCGATCACTTTATGAAAAAAAAAAAAAAAAAAAAAAAAAAATGTAATAAAGAAATTAATAAATTAAAGTCGAGCTCCGTTTTCCCCGACGCTGTTGAGATTGAAAAATTCTGAATTCGGTCACGGGAAGGATATTACCGTTCGAAGGACACGGCAGCAAGGATCGCGAGATACACAGGGGCGTGGGTTTTCTCGATCTTCGGCGTGCTCCGAGCTACCTCGCGCGCCTCGTGTGTGTACATAAATTCATGCACACCAGCGTTAATCCTACGCGTCGTGGCCGGCAGCGATATTCAGGTGACATTACATGACTCGAGCGGGAGAGCGAGCCAGAGTGCGTCCGTCGCGGTGTTGTTTCTCTCCTAGTCGGCCGCTAAGCCCACGCGTTTCAGCATCTAATCATTCGCTCTGAATCATCGCGGCTCTCTTTCCTCGAGAGACTCCGTAATCGCGCACTGCCTCGACGCCTCGAAACGTCCCGGTTATGTTATGCCTAAAAAATTAACCGCCCTACTTGACCGTTGACTCCGTACGGCCTTTGCCATTTCGCAGCCATTTTAATGCCCGTACGTAGCTCGTAAAATTTGTTAAAACTTCGTTCGACCGTTCTCGCATTTGGAGATGAAAATAACGCGACCTCGCGTTTCCGAGATTTTACGATCCGATCGCATCGAACGGACGATCCGACCAGCGACGAGAGAGCTGCGCGTGCAATTTTCTTTTTATTTGTTTTCGTCATACTAGCATCGTGCATTTTTGCGAACGAGCAGTTTTCGATATAGCGAAGTATCGATTTCCTAACGTAAAGGCCAGAAACAACCACTTTATAAAAAAATGTATTCAAGATGTCGAAATTTGTCCGCCGTCATTGTTTCTACAGTGATACATTTCTGCTATGAGCTAAGAGCTCTCACATCAAATCTTTTCTAAAATCGGCCTCGCGGTCGATCAATTATCGATCCTCCGAATTGATTTCCTACCGATAATCGCCAGAAACGACCACTTTTCACAAATCTGAAGGTATCAAAATTTTTGATATCTTGAGTACCTCGGTTTTTTCCCAACTCCACCGAGAAGCCGAGATATCGATGTTTGGTAATCATGAAATCGACGTTTTTCCAAAAGTGGCTAAAAAATTGAACAATCGTCGCTCACTCGATTTTCGTGTATAAAATCGAGACTTTCAATGTCTCGCTGTAGTTTGGGCCCAAAATAGCCAGCGGATTCGTGTTCAGCGGGAGAAAATATGTCGAAATATGTGGTAGTTCATTTTAAAAAAAGAAAAAAAAATTTCTTCAAAAAATTGCAAGGCTACCCCTTTCGAGTCAATTTTTCGCGTTTTTCAACGTCCTCGAACGGCACGATAAAATGTTCCTAAAACTTCGGTCAGGATCCTATCTTGTGTATTTTTTCCCGTAGAACACGATGGGCACCTTGGTTTTTCTCTAGCTCCATTGGAAACCGACGATTACGACGATCGTTGGGAAACGAAGATATCGACGTTTGAAAATCGCGAAAATCGACGTTTTTCCTAAAGTGGCTAAAAAATTGAAAAATCGTTGTTCAATTAATTTTTTATTGTTTCAAGGCTATAATCGACGTATTTTTTATCGCTCATCACGAATATAACAATTATTTTACTGCCAGCCCAATATTTTTCACTTTAATCACAAAAATACGATTTTTTATGCGAAAAATCGAGACCTTCCTCACTTCCGGCCACTGTACCAGATCCATACGTCCTAGATTTAGTTGTTATACGTCCAATCGACCCCCACTCAGTTCCCCAAGGTTCATTCGTCATAGTCCAGTCGATCAGTCTGTTACCAAGGATTGGAAACGAAGAGTTTGAACGTTTTAAAAAAATGTTAGCCCCGAACAGGGCCGTTTGATTTGAAAATTCCTCCCGAAATTTCGTACTCGTGAAACTTAGCCTCTTCCGACTGAGAACAAAAAGTACTTTGTACTTTGTATTTTATCAAAGTACTTCAAGTACGTAAATTACTTTGTGCTTAAAGTACTTGCGGTACTTAGTACTCAGTACGTTAAAGTACGTTTCGGTACTTTGCCCAGTTCTGCCCTGAAGTATCCATTTCCTACCGATAAACCTCAAAAACTACAACTTTTTAAAATTTCATCATGCAATTTTAATTTCTGAGTGGCACATTACCGCACCACACCAAGCTTCTTTCAACTTACTTCAATGATCGAAAGATTTTCGATAACCCGAGTCATCGATTTCCTATCGATAAACGTCGGAAGTGACCGATTTTTTTTTTGTTTAATCTCGAAGGCAAGCCACCGCGAGTCGTCGAGAGCCTCGTCTTTTCGTGTGTCGTGTGGTTCGGGAAAGTAGAGCCCGAGCGAGCGGTAACACCATCGGCAGACACAGGAAGTGACGTCAGGAGTATTACGGTGAGGATACCGGTGGAAGGTTGCGGTTGACAAGCCAAGCGTCCATTATATGCCTCGCAGTAAATCCTATATCTATACCTCTCCGGTCTTCATCGATTTTACTGTACGCAGTCATGGTTACAATTCGCAGTGGGTCGCGCACACGAGACCGGCTCTTCGTCACATCCCATATGATTTTTTTTTTTTTATTGCTCCTGAACCATATCTGGCGCTGAGAAGCAAAAGGGCGCAACTCGTGCGCCCTTTAGCACGGGAGATACCGCCCTTTCGTCGCCCGGCAGTCTATTTAAGTCCCACGGTCCGAAATCTCGCATCCAGCTCGACGACTCGTTTTGTCTCTTTCCTCCCACATATCAAGGACACGGTCGGAATGGCGCTGCGTGTCTGAAAATTAATCCAACCGTCACGTCGCCCATCCCGCATCGGACACGCTCTTTTCGTGTCCGAGGCTCACAAAACTCCAGGGAGGGTTACCGTGCGTCCGTAATATTAGCTACCGGTGTTTGCACGGAAAACATGGGCGTCGGATGCTCGTCCGTACATCTCCGAGGGTTCACCTAATTTGCGTGAGCAAACTACGTTAGACGACCGGCTCGGAGGCTTCGCCACTCCGAGCGGCTTTCCCGCCTCGTTAATGCGCGGGGAATTAATTAACTAATTGACGCGTGGAACAAGAACGCACGGAAAGATATACAAAACGCTGGAGAGGGCGAGTTACTCAGTGAATAAGCTAAAAGTTAAAAGACACGAGCTTCTATAAAAAAAAAAAAAAAAGATAAAAAATTATGCGAGGGTAAAGACATAAAATTGTTGAAAAGTTAGACCGTCATATATTTAAAAAAAATTAATATACATTTAAAATAATATAAATTAAAATAATATACAAGTATATTATTATAATTAATATACTTTTTTAAACTCATTTTTTACCTCATTTTAAATACTTTCTATAGAAGTAGACCGACATCAAACAATGTTCGCTATTGAATCTGTTGAGAATCGGTCGAGGGGGTTTCGGTTTTGTGACATTTTTAATCCTTCGAAAAAATAGCATTTGCACTCTAACTCTTATAATTTTTGTGATATATGCCTAAAAAAATTCGACGTAATTCATAAAAGTCGAAAATTGAAACTTTCATATAGCTTTCTCATAATGTTCTATTATTGGCAAAGTTTCCTCCACGAGGAAGCCAAAAAAAAAAAAAAAAATCGAAATGGCTTTCTCAGGCTTTCTATTTTCCCTTTTATCGAGGAAGCCATATGAAAATTATAATTTAAAAAAAATCTCACGATATTCAATATCAATTACCAAATTCTTATGCATAAAGCCTCTTAAATTTAATACGCTGTATCGAGGCAATATCGATTGCCCGCTATGCCGAGCGCTCGTCACTTATCTGTGGACATAAATTAGTGGCTGACACGGGAGAATGTTGCTCCCGGATTTCGAGAGGTGCTAAGAACGTCGGACGTGCGGGTAATCGAGATCTCTCGATGAGTCCTCACTCGGAGGTTCCGGCCATATAAATTGTCGCTCTTCGCCGGACTCGTCCGGTGGCTCGGCTCGCTCCATTCTCGAAGGCGGGCAGCACGCGCAACAGAAACGACGATGAACATCGAGGTGATTTTTCGAGAGCACACAGAATCGAGACAAGTGGGTCGTTGCCTAGGCCGTACCGGTCGAGGCAACATGCCATATATGCGACGCTCATAAAAGTGTACACACGAAAGCCCAACATTCGTCGCCTCGACAGTTTACACGCATGTGTGCGCAAAACACATGCGGCGCTTGCGTCTCCCGCAAAGATCGAATGGCCATCGATCGGCGTTCTATCGGTTGGCTATTCGCCCTCGACAGTCTTTTACCCTATATTCCCGGTTCTATAACGAGTAATAGAAGGAGAAAAAAAACACGCAAAAAAAAAAACAATCTTTTACATCGATATTTCGCGAAAGGAAATCGTATAAATTTGTCTTCGACATATCGAGAGAGTTCGATCCAATTTCGATCGCGACGCGTTATTAGGCGTTATCTCAATCGGGGACTCACCTGCAGCATCTCGAGACGCGAGGACGCCTGGGGCGCAGCCATCCTGCTCCGGTGGAAGCGTTCACCTTTGGCCCCCCTGCTCGCTCGTGCGCGCGATTCCGATCTGCCAAGGGCGCCGTGAGCCCGCTTATTAACACCTGAAACATGTTATTAATTTTTTTTGTTTTTTTGCACATAAAAATAATCCTCTCAGGGTGCATGCGTGGTGACTGCAAATTTCAGGCGCCTCTGAAAATTAAGGTGACGAATCACGCGCCAATAAAACGTTATTGACACTCAAAGAAAAATGTTAGTACAATTTTACGTCCTGCTAATTTTTTTCAATTCGTTTTTTTTATTAAAAAAAAAAAAACAACAGATTCTAACATCGCGAAGAAAAGGTGTTGTAGGAGTTTGTGGACTCGTGTTTGTTAAAGCTAACGAGCCTTTTCCGACCGCGATCTTTCCTCTTCCCAGATGTGACATAAGCGATAATTAATCAACGATACAATTATCTTCCAAGTTTTTTTTTTTTACCTCCTCGCGATCTTTCGATAATTGAACGCCCGACCGCCCACGCCCTCGTCCCGGCCCACAGTTTCTTCTCGAACGCGCGTTCTTCGCGCTCGGTCTATGTTGATTTTCCCACCGACCGTAAAGGATAGTCCCCTTAACGAATTTGCAAATGAAACGCGCGCGAGACGAATCTCATCTTCCGGCCTATTAACTTAACGAACGTGCGCCACTGCGCGTTACGCGTACGCACCGCGTGGGTCGTCGTATTAAGCAATGCGATTCGTTGAGCAACGCTCGTCGATGAGTAGTGACTTTGATTTCTCCATAATAAGGTCGAAACTGTTGTTAGTTTCTTTAATGTTTTTTTTTCTTTCCTTCCCCTCATTTCGTTACGTGACTTCAATTACGCGCCGGATAAATCCTTAGACGGGCTGCTCTATAATTAACCTTGCGACTTGGTTCGTGACCATTTAAAGCTGAAAGGCGGATTGTGCGCGCCTGCGGCTTTCTCGCGAGTCTCCGCGCTCTCTCGGTGTGCGTGTTTGCGGCTGTCGGTGTGAAAGTCACACGGCGAGAGCGTGCCAAAGTTGACTTGTCTGGAGCGCGAGGCGTCAACGGATGCTGTCTGCCCGGGTGCGTGTCTGCTCTCCTGCGGCACATGGGACGCACGTGGTGCGCACCGAGAGTGCAGCGAGAGAGAGAGAGAGAGAGAGAGAGAGAGAGAGTTTGACAGTTAACGGACCGATTGCCGCAAAGAGAGGCGTTTATTTTTGTTTACTTTAATATTTGCGAAAAAAGAGGAAAAAATAAAAAAAAAAAAAAATGATCTTTCAATTTCACTGACAATTATCCGACGAAATATCTTTGACGTTTATTCGATTATAAGGACTTACCAGCAGACTCGACGGCTTCGTCACAGATCGCCTTTTTTTGTTTGTTTATTATTGTTATTTTCTTTGGCGACTCTTTATAATTTCAATACTCGAGGGTCTTTAATGTTATCAGAATATTTAGCAAAATGATTTTGTGAAGTTTGGCGCGCCGGGTCGTTGAGTTCGAGCCGAATGTCTCTCAAAAATAAAAAGGGCGTGTTGCCGAAGTGAGGACCGACGTAACACTGACGGTCCTGGCTTCTCCCTCACTTCTCATCAGTTCCGAGAGTCCGCCGGCCGTGGCGAGTCCTCGACTCCCTCCTTCGCCTCGCCTGTATCTTTCGTAGAGCGTTGTTCTCTCGTTCGCCTCGCGGAGGCGAAACTTCGCGGCGCTCGACGGTGCGAGCCTCGCGAACGCGCCCGCTGGACGGAGAGAGAGAGAGAGAGAGAGAGAAAGAGAGAGAGAGAGAGAGAGAGAGAGAGAGAGAGAGCACCGTCGAGAGCGAACGGATTGCCGGACCGAGGAGAAAAGGGTTATCAACCTCGGCGGCTGTTGCCGTTCAGCGGCTGCACCACCGTGCAGATTAAACGGGAAGGTCTTTTCAGACCTCGCTTTTGCATCTCGGGATTCATCAAGCCACTGCCCGAATAAAAAGACTCCTCTCTCTCCTGCGTATAGATGGTCCGTCTGCAATAGTCACATTAATTTCATCCAATTCGAAGTGGGGCAAAGATTTTTTGGTATCGCGTCCGAGACGAGTTTCTCGCAATTTTTGCATCCGAGTTCCATATTGAAGCCAATTTTATTCCAGTGAACAGGAAAAAAAGAGCTTTGGACAATTAACAAACATTTCAAGACGAAAAGTTTACCATTTTTTTTTGTTTCCTCTTAATTTTACCTGCTTTTGTTTGGCACCAAACCGTCTTAAGAGATATGCACTAGCATAGCTGCGATACGGGTGCATATCTTATTGACAGATATGCACTGGCGGTGCATCTTTGTCAATTTCGTTGAGCAATCGGTCGACTCAATGATTTTTTCTATGCACTGAGAAAAAAATTGGTAGGATTAGCCAAAAAGTTAATTTTGTTATCGTCTCCGAGACGAATTTCTGACAACTTTTGCATCCAAGTGCCATTGGAGCCAATTTTATTCCAGTGAACAGGAAAAAAAGAGCTTTGGACAATTAACAAACATTTCACGAAAAGTCCACCATTTCTTTCCTTTTAATTTTACCATTTTTTGTTTGGCAACAAATCGTATTAAGAGATATGCACTAGCATAGCTGCGATACAGGTGCATATCTTATTGACAGACATGCACTGGCGGTGCATCTTTGTCAATTTCGTTGAGCAATCGGTCGACTCAATGATTTTTTCTATGCACTGAGAAAAAAATTGGTTGGATTAGCCAAAAGTTAATTTTGTTATCGTCTCCGAGACGAATTTCTGACAACTTTTGCATCCAAGTGCCATTGGAGCCAATTTTATTCCAGTGAACAGGAAAAAAAAGAGCTTTGGACAATTGACAAACATTTCACGAAAAGTCCACCATTTCTTTCCTTTTAATTTTACCATTTTTTGTTTGGCAACAAATCGTATTAAGAGATATGCACTAGCATAGCTGCGATACAGGTGCATATCTTATTGACAGACATGCACTGGCGGTGCATCTTTGTAAATTTCATTGAGCAATCGGTCGACTCAATGATTTTTTTCTATGCTCTGAGAAAAAAATTGGTTGGATTAGCCAAAAGTTAATTTTGTCATCGTCTCCGAGACGAATTTCTGACAACTTTTGCATCCAAGTGCCATTGGAGCCAATTTTATTCCAGTGAACAGGAAAAAAAGAGCTTTGGATAATTAACAAACATTTCACGAAAAGTCCACCATTTCTTTCCTTTTAATTTTACCATTTTTTGTTTGGCAACAAATCGTATTAAGAGATATGCACTAGCATAGCTGCGATACAGGTGCATATCTTATTGACAGATATGCACTGGCGGTGCATCTTTGTAAATTTCATTAAGCAATCGGTCGACTCAATGATTTTTTTCTATGCACTGAGAAAAAAATTGGTTGGATTAGCCAAAAGTTAATTTTGTCATCGTCTCCGAGACGAATTTCTGACAACTTTTGCATCCAAGTGCCATTGGAGCCAATTTTATTCCAGTGAACAGGAAAAAAAAGAGCTTTGGACAATTAACAAACATTTCACGAAAAGTCCACCATTTCTTTCCTTTTAATTTTACCATTTTTTGTTGGGCAACAAATTGTAATAAGAGATATGTACTAGCATAGCTGCGATACAGGTGCATATCTTATGCACAGACATGCACTGGCGATCCAAAAAATTGGTTGTATTAACGGAAAGTTGCGGTGATATAACTTCAAAGCTGTTGTTTGTTTGGTATAAATAAAGCATTGTTTTTTTAAGCCATTATCTGCTTCGATTTATTCAAAGTTTGTCGATTGAAACAAACATTTTTGTTGCAACGCGAAAATACACCTCTGAACGGATTTCACCGCGCATTTGCCTAATCCAACCATTTATTTTTCTCAGTCTGTGCGCTTCAACGAGAAACGAGAAGTTTATGAAAAGTAGTGGCTTACAAAGTAAAAAAATCTGCATATCTGTTTAACAGGGAGAAAATTTGTAAAGTTATTGTGAAAAAGGTTGTGGACGTCATAAGTGGTTGGAAAGAATATTGTCACTTCTACTTCACTCCTAACTTCGTACAAGTAAGAATTATTGGTGGAGTTGAAAGAGCAATATATTTTTTTGGTAAAAGATTTTTTTTTCATTATATACATTTTGTTCACCGTATATATGAAACCTGCAGCACCATCTCTGCAAGAGAGAAGTGGGAAATAAAAAAATTTTCAAGATTTTTATGAGTCATACTACGACGTGACTGTTTTGGCAAAAATTAGAAGTCCCTTTAATTCGATCCTGTGTTTTATCCCTAGAGCAGCAATATGCTAAGCTCAATGTTGTAGCAGTCGCTGCTCGAGAACTTCAAACTATATATACGTAACAGGCGTTGTGTAGAGTCCATCGGGCCAGCGGCTGCTAAATATGGTTCTCTCGCATCGTTGCGAGGATCCGAAACGCGTCACTTGATACGCGACGTGATTCACTATCGACACTGTAATAATAATTTTTTTTTTTTTGTATCCCATTACTTTTCACAAACTTCTCGTTTCTCGCTGAAGCGCACATCGAAGAAATCATTGATTCGACCGATTGCTTAACGATATTTACAAACATGCACCGCTAGTGCATTTCTGTAAATAGATTACCATTATTATTTTAGTGTCACGAGACTCGTGTTTCTCATCGATAATCCCTTCCTTTTCATCAACTTTTCATCAACTTTTCATCAACTTTTCATCAACTTTTCATCAACTTTTCATCAACTTTTCATCAACTTTTCATCAACTTTTCATCAACTTTTCATCAACTTTTCATCAACTTTTCATCAACTTTTCATCAACTTTTCATCAACTTTTCGTCAACTTTTCGTCAACTTTTCGTCAACTTTTCATCAACTTTTCATCAACTTTTCATCAACTTTTCATCAACTTTTCATCAACTTTTCATCAACTTTTCATCAACTTTTCATCAACTTTTCATCAACTTTTCATCAACTTTTCATCAACTTTTCATCAACTTTTCATCAACTTTTCATCAACTTCTCGTTAAAACACACCCAGAAAAATCATTGTTTCGACCGACCGCTTCGCCATATTTACAAGAGCGCCCGGTTAATGCATATCTATAAATAGCACCGTATTACAATTTCAATATAACGCCCGATCGTCAGTTCACTCCAATTCACCGACAAACGCGTTAATTGATAGCGTTGTTACCTCATTGTCTTACAAATCGCTAACGGTTCTGCAAATTGCTCCGCTATACGATGTTCCCATCGGGAGATCCATAATTGACTCGGCGAGAGTTACGATTGCTTGTACTTGTAAACTTGTCTCGTAGATTTATCGCTCGAGTGTGCTTATGCAAACGCGTGCCTGTGTAGCGTCAAATGCCTCGTTCACCCGCCGCTCGGATATATTCAGCAGGTGAGTAAGCCGTCGAGAGCATAAGATTATAATACCGATTCGGAGAGAGCGAAAATCGTGCAGGTATATCGCAGTCGTAGGTTTGAGTTCGGGTCGTAGTGGGACGGGTTAAGGTAGTTTCCATCGGAACGACGCCTGAGAACACAGTTCCGTCGCGGTAGCGCTATCGCTGCGAGTTAGATGTTTCGTCCTGATTCTATAATTTCGCCGCTCGCCATACAACACGTACACAGCTGTATTTCGGTATGGTAAGTTATATCGGTCTCGGTACTCGTGGCACACGACGTCTATCGATCGGTTATAATTATCGCTTTCGCGGGGGACCTTTCTGCAGCGGGTGGCGCACAGCTTCGTGGAAATGCGCTCGACCAAATTGGGCTAGCACAGCGCTCACCGCAAAGCGTACCGCGAGTTGCCGAACTGGAGGGTTGAATTGAAGTGGCCGAGAGTGGCGAAGGGATTCGCAACTCCGGATCGCAAACTGTATTGACGGAAAGCTGGCTCGTTATGCAGTTCCGGTATTAAATGAGGAAACGTTGATGAGGCTTTCCTCAAACTTGGAAGGGATCGCTAAGCACACTGTTTACCGAGGGATGCTGCGGAAATTACACGGAATGAGAGGGGGGGGGGGTGGAAAGAAGTATTTTCAAGTATTTAATTTGGAAGTTGGAAAGACGGTCTCTCGTGGTCGAGCGATGTGGACGTAAAAGTTGGGCGAATGGTCGTTCGTGTTTAACTAATAGCGGTACTTTGCTATACCAGCGGGGCATTGAAGCATGGGGCAAAACCGACCACTGTTATCAAATTTTTTGCGAAACGTTTTTCAAAAATCTCCCGTCCGACATTATAAAGAGAGTTCGCTGATTTGACAAACATTTGTTGTCCGAAAATTTTCGCAATCTGTTTCTCGTTCATTTTGTAACTATGTAATTATAATGAAAAAAAAAAGTGCAATTTTCCGTTTTGCCCCGGTCTCCGCTACTTATGACTGCGGTCGGATATAGGACTCTCGCTTCACAAAACAGTATTATACTGAATTTACTATGTACATGTATACAGCGTATATATCTACTTTCGGACGAGAGAGCTTCCTCGCTCCGGCTCCGGCGAGTCCGGCAAACTTGTTTTGAAGGGTTTCAGCCGCGGCCAGTATAGAAACGGCAGTGGCGAATGCAGACTCTCCCACTTCCTTCTCATATTCCTCTTCTTCGTTTCACCTCTCTCGTCCGGATCCGAGGAAACTTGCGGCCAGCCAGAAGCAAATATCTCCGCTTGCTAGCCACGTAAATTCTACTTTGTCTCTCAGTTATTTGTCTCTTATGTATGTATATATATATATATATATATATATATATATATATATATATATATATTTGTTTTTATCTATAGTGCGCCGGTTGTTTATTCCAGAGGGTCTCGACGTTTCACAGTTCAGAGCTTCGAAGCTTCTCCGAGACTTCGTCCCAGTTTCGTCTCCCAGAATATCGCACGATTGATCGATGCGATTAATTTCATGCCCGATTATTCATGTACGAATCAATAAAACGTTACTCGATAGAACGGAATGGATATATGGGAGGACGAAACGGGAACCCTATAAGTAAAGGTCCTTCGGATAAGTCCTGAGTTATGAATCGGTTACCAACATAAAAATGAAATTCGTCATTGATATTTCGAGTATCTTGGTTTGGGGCAAAAATGGGGGCAAAATCTTGGTCTGGGGCACAATGGAGTAGGGAAGACCGGGGGGAAAATGGTACAGCGGGGTAAAACGGGAAAGTGAGGGCAAAACTCAATCTTACAATAATTTTTGGATGGCCCATTTTGTCCCAACGATACATCCGGTTGTTCGAACCCGTTTTGCCCCACGTCCCATCATCCAAAAGTTATAGGAAAATTGCGTTTAGTCTCATTATCCCGTTTTGCGCCACTTTCTCACCCCGGCACGAGAGGTGACATTCTTCAATTCGTCCCGATTTAGAAGGTAAGGCAAGGTGGGTCAAAACGCACCAGTGTCTTTGATTTGAGATGAGAGGCTATTTTGTGCATCAAGAAAAATCGACGACTTGCTCTCCCTGCGTTGTGGTAGCCAATATGCGCATTATGTTCCGTTCCCATTTTACCCCACTCTCGCCACTATTTTATTGAATTATTCGAAAAATTGTATGGCACCCCAATTTGGCCCGTATTTTCAATTTGCCGCGTTCCCATTTTGCCCCAGAGATGAGGGAGCAGTGTCGGTATATTACAGAATCGGGATAACGCGAGCGCAACCGCGACCGTGTTGCTCTCCCGAGGGTCTCTTCTCTCGCACGTACTATTATATCCGTACTATCTCTCAGTTCTCACTTTGCCATTTGCTTCTTTCGCCGTTCCCTCTTCCCGTTTCATTCTAGCCCTCCTGCTCCCCCCCCCCCTTTCGATTCTCGAAGAACCATCGATTTCAATCTCGAAAATCCAATTTTCGGAGTCACGTACCGCGCGCCACGGCTATCGGACTGTGGTGCTTGCGCGGGCGCGAATTTCTGGCATTCGATTCTTGGCACGACGTCGTTTCCGTTTTTCGTATGTACGTACACGAGCGTAAATTTCCTCGTTCGCCCGCTCGGGGACCCGACAGTCGCATGCCCACCGCCCGTCACGATAGAAGAAAATTGATCGAATTCACTGTATGACGACGGGAAATTTCCGATATAACCTCCCGACGTTCTCGGTCAATGTTTTTTAACTTTCCTCAGTATAAATCATCTTCCACTATATAATCCTTATCGGGAATGACGGGCCAACATTGGGGATCAATCCAGAGTTACTTATTGACTATTTGACTAGAAAATTTTATTGATAATAATTTTTCCGAGGGATCAAGAACAAGTGCGTTCTGGGGCAAAATGGACTGCTCTTCGAAGTGACCATCACCATGAGAACTGATAGTTTTATTACATGTTCTATTGTGCCCCATTTTACCCCAGTCTCCCCAGCGATTCGATACACTTTTCGGAGAAAACACTTTGGTAACTCATCCTGCCCCACAGTTTACAGTGTTGCCGATTTCGTCCCCGATCTGACTTTCCTGTATCGAGAGCGCCAGCATTATTCATCCAATCACCGATAATGAGATCGATTTCCGTCGAGTCCGGATACTTGCACAATAATGTATTGTAATTTTTGATCCAAGAGTTGAAAGGAGCTCGCGGAGGGACAAGCGGGGTCCTTGAGGTTTCGTAGAGGGAGGAAAACGCCGCGAGCGTGACGTCCCGCTCGCGTCTACGAGACCGGAACCCTCCGCGGGATAAAGAAGAGCCTCCAGACCGGAAGTCCCCTCGCCGGGCGCCCGTATACCTCGCTCGGGAATCCTTTTCTTCGATCATCTCTTTTGTGTCTCCCACGGAATTTTTACAACTTCTCATGTGTCCATCCAACTCGAGCTATTCGAAAGAATGATCCTGTTGTTATTACACACATTATACATGTAACTGCATCAGTGCGCAGAGAGAAGGATCCGTGGATACTCCTCAAGAGGCACAAGTGCATTCTACGAAAGACACCACTTGCAGACTGTGCCCCATTCCCCTCCACATACGGGAATTGTAACGATAGATGATAACTAAATGATAACAATGTAGACAGACTAGCACGTTGTTGTTGTTCGGGTGCCTCGCGCCCCCGCTATCGACTATGGAATTTAGAAACCGGACATTTAAAGATCGGGAGATTTACCAGACATTCGTCACTTCCGGTTGATAAATAAGATTTATGTACATTAGTCAAATGTGAGAGCCTCTCCTAACACTCTCACCGACACCTCACATAACAATCATGGACACTCAATGACACTCACAGCTCTCGAAATGTGAGTGTCCTTGAGTGTCGTTGAGTGTCCTTGAGTGTCCTTGAGTGTCCTTGAGTATCCTTGAGTATCCTTGAGTGTCCTTGAGTGTCCTTGAGCACTATGTGATTTAGCCATGCGTCATGTGTCCATGTGATTTGGCCAGATTGTCTATGAGAGTGTCTAATGGTTTTGTATTTGATTTTTAAGTAGATAGTGACGAAAATTACCATAATTATAGTGAACATTTGTGTGAATCTCGTTACTTATTGAAAATCAGCAATTTTTCAAAGGCTAGTCTTGTTTTTACTAGATCCATGGACACCGTTCCATGTGGCAATTCCAATGGTGCGCGTATGGATATCTTGGTAGGCCGTGAAACAGTCATATACTATAACTGCTACACGCAGTTTCCTCTCAACGCGAGGAGTCCCCATTGGGGAACACGTTTTCGCATGTACCTGGAGTGCAATAACAGTGGCCACTCTGCTGGTTACACCGATGGGCTGCCGCTGGACGCCTCGCACCATCTCTCCCGTTCCGGTCATCCTTGTCCTCCTGCTCCTGCCGCTGCTGGCGATGGAAATTACCAAATGTCCGCTGCTATAACCCTTGAATTTACTGCCCGGCCGTGTTTGGACACTCCGGGAACGGAGAACCGCTACTTTAGGGTACCCCTCTGTCGATTTCGATGTTAAAACAAGAACAAAAAAAAAAGGAAAGAAAAATGGAGGTCATATTCGAAAGGTCGTAACGATCTGCAAAGCGATCGTTAAACGAACGAGCCACTTGATCGATTTGTCCCCCCCCCCTTTACTTCTCATTCCGTTAATTGAGCTTTGAAAAAAGCCTTCGCCCATGTGTGCGTGTGACAATTCGAGTTATTGCGGCGATCGCGCCGGGCCGACTATCAGCTAACGGGTACGAAAATACAGAATTCTGTTTTGCCGACCTCTCGTTCGCCGATAAGTTGGCTGGTACAATTTTTTTTGTGGTGCTCCGGACGACCATCAGGTGGCGCTAGTCTTCGGTGTGCGTCCAGCAAAGCTCCCGCTCCGCTGACTGCCGGCAGTTCCGAAGTTTTACGGCCCCGATATCGTCGAGCTGTACTACTTCGGGTCGGCCCGATAACGGCTTTTACTACTTTAGCGCAGATAGTAAGCCGCGGTGGATGGGGCAAAACGGAATGGCCAAAACATAAAAGCCGTCTCGGACGACTTCGAAGCTACCCATTGAATGTTCACTGGAAGGAAATGAGAGTCGTAACGATCGCTTTCTGAATCGCGAGAAGAATCGCGGCTCGGGGGGGGGGGGGGGGCGAGATGAAACGATTATGAAATTCGCAAAATTTACCGCCGACTCTCCGAGTCATCGATTCGATTTATTTTTAGCGCAAAAGGTCAAAAGCAACACAGGCTGATAAATAAATCGAGAATCCGACGTAGACCGAGAATGACAAAACCATTAATCGATGCCAATGACGCGCGACACATCGGATAAATTATTTCGATTTAGCCGACCCTCATTTCTCGTCGACGTACTCAAAGGCGGATTAATCGAATCGCTCATCAAATTGGGACACGAATAATTGTCCGCGAGTGTGGGGCGAAAACAAAGAGAAAAAAAAAAGGAAAGAACCAAGGTCCCCTCGGGAAAGCGAAAAAAATCGAAGAATGCCCGATGATAGCCCACGAGAGCGGAAGCCCTATGTGGTATAATTTTTGGTTTATTTTTGTTTTTATTGTGAAACGCCATTCCCGCGCTCCGTTCCCTCCCTCGGGAAATAGTGAGCGAGCGACACTCATAGCTCGACGGGGGGGGGGGGGGGGCGGACAAAAAGAAGCGCGAACATTTTTTTTTATACGCGCGTACGCGACGGCAACTATGCGGGTAAGGTACGAAGTCTATAGAGTGTGGAAGAGCCGAGTAAATTGACACAGAGGATAACGAAGCCACTGAAATATTGTGCACGAGTAGGCAAATAATAACAACGGGACAGGGTAGACGGCCGGCGCGGTGTTATAATTGGACGAGGAATGAACGATACGAGAGGGACAGAGGGTCTACGGGGTAGATTGTATGCACGTCAGCGGTAAAGTCGTCGGGCGCTTCCCTCGTCGTCCTCGTCTTCGCCGTCGGGAACGTGATCAGCTTGACGACCGGAGAATTAGTTTCCCATTTTCTCAAAATCTCAACGAGTACACTGTCGCAGGGCTCCGTTAACAATTTTCCTCCGGTGCTCTAAAAATTTTACATTACATTATCTTTTTATATTTTTATCGTTGCAGATCCGTCGTCCGTTCGATGAGCGCGGGTCTTCGATGTCTACGGAACGGTAAGTCCAGGACCAAAATTGAATCTCCTGATTGCTTTTGTATAATTAAAATTAGCCGATGTAAGCTCGAATGTTTCAAAGCTCAACGAATAAGCGACGAAAGTCGATATGAGAGACGCAAAATTCGATAGACTTGCGCTCGACGTGGGCATTGCCGTTTAGTCGATTTTCGCGAGAGCGGGGCGAGACGGACTACTTTTACCGATTGTTATCTTTTTATTTCGCGGTAATGCAAGAACGGTTTCATCTGGAATTGAAGATCCGTCTTGCCCCGCTCTTAGCTGTGTAAAATCTAGACACAGGCTACGTTTTATTTTTTATACGTACATACCGACGACTCGAAGCAATAACGTATCTGCTGGGAGAATATAGGAAACGGATATTCAACGTTGGAAAACCGCGAGTTCTACCGAGCAAAACTACCGTCCGGAGCTCCACTATCTTTCGAGACAATAAATCATTTTTCCAGTTCACGAGAACTGGAGAGAGCTCTCCGTGCGCGCTTGCTTTCGTATAACTCTTACATCAATAACATATAGACACACAATATCTTCGGGAATACATTTACTAATGGTACGCTTTATATAAATACGATTATGTCGGTGTATCAGTTGCTCTCGGAACTTTTCCGATAATAGTTCAAGAAAGCCTCATTAAACATCGTTAGCCCCCTCATAGTCCATTTTACCGCCGACATATAATTTCGCTCCACTAAAAAGAAAAAAAATAATACTCGATACCGGGGCAAAATGGGCCGCCGAGGCGAAATGGGGCAGTGAAAATTGAGGCTAATGCGAGCCGTAATGGGCCACCCCAAAATTATTTTTAAAATAACTGAAAACCTGTAAGGAGATGAAAAATCTTTCGTGGGCGATGACAGAAGTAGCGATTTCGTAAAATAGGGAGGAGAGGCAAAATGGGTAAATTATTGTATGGCTGTATTATTACGCATGTCAGGAATGTATTATTACGCATGTCAGGAATGTTTCCCTGTCGGAACTAGGAGAAATATCATAACTTTTCGTGGGTCATGGCAGAAGCAGAGAATGCGACATTGGCGTTTATTGGTGGGTCAACGCATATTTAATATGCCATAGAAACCATTAAAATATTTAATGCTCACAAAAATCGTACTCGAATTGATTAGATTCGTCTGGACTCGGCGAACGATACGTGTGACCAATTTCTGTACGTTGGCACTGTATTAATCATTCTGTCGATTCAGAATAATATAAACCTTCATAGAAAAGGCAAAGCGCATCTTCTAACAACGCATCTTTTAGCGAAGAATCTTCCGACGTCACTTTTGTTGTGTTTACAATTATTCCATTGTTTTAACACTTATGTGGTGAGAGTTGAACCTTCGCGTTATTCTAACTTCTTTCGGTATGGCGAATCCGTAAAAACGGCCGTCCTGCCGCGAGCTCGAACTATGCGAAGCCTAACTTCGTTTGCTACTGGTAACGATTTGATGTCGTACGAAGATATTGCAAAAACGCTTTTTGCCAATAGTTTGTCCATGTGCTCGTCTGAAAACGAAGAGAATTTGATGTCGGCTGTAAACCATGATTACGTTTACGCAGAACCCAACAGTCGTACGAGTTGCAGGGATGGAAAATATTCAGTGTCCCGAACGTGAAATAGACGGTTCGATACTTGATAGTCGGCAATCAATTAATTCGATGTTGATGGAACTAAGTTTTGGGTTACGTTGATTACGCGAAGTTTTGGAGGTATCGAGTACCTTTACGCGGGCTTCCAAACAATACCAATGAATGAAATGAAATAACCCATGGATAATTTTGAAGTTCGTCAAATGTTAACAATTAATCGAACAAGGAACTTGTGACTTATGTTGCTTCTTCATATAAAATCTAATTATGGAATTGCGTTTCGAATGAATTCATCCTCTTTGGTAGTTTACTTTATCGCCGTATTGGGATAAAATTAACTTTCGAAATCTACACAAAATTATCATAAAAGTTGATGAGTTGATTTTTAACCGCAAGAGTTACAACAGACGGACCGAGCTGAGAAGCTATTCCTTTTTTAGCCCTATGAGTCAGCAATTCGATATTTATATGGAGAATATAGTGTTTGGAAGGGCTTCGAACCCCTGGGTGACAACCGATAGTCAATACTGATTTCCTCGTAGCACGAGACTAGCATAGTATAGATAAGTGGACGAATTTAGGTGTATGGGGGGTCCAATTTAGACATACATATTTTTGTTTCTGTGAAATCTACCGCATCGCAAGACTTCTGGCATTTTGCACGGTAGGAAGCGAACTGCGGCGCGCTGCTGTATTGATTGTGTAACCGTTTGAATAATAGAGTTACAGAGTTTGCAGCCGATTGGTTGATTAATAACGGTGATATCAGCATTTATTCATGGCGGGTCCAATTTAAGCGGTCCTACCGCCTATTTTATTCTACTGTATTCTACTGTATTCTATTGTCTATAGTAGTAAGGACTGAAAATCATCGACGACGACCATATTAAACCCCATTGCTCGAACTCCAGACGCGGCTTCCGGCTGGTGCAAAGATAGGATGGTATTCCTCTTCAAGAATCCACTCATCCAGTTTTCGCCAATTTCCGTCGCTGAATGGATGACGAATATTATTTTGGTCGGCAAGCTGCTACGCCAATGTTCGCAATTCTGAACTCGACAAGCCAAAGAGATGAGTTTCCATATAGTCCATACAGATAGTCAACCACTTGTTTTTCTTGACCTGGGCTAAATATTGTGTTGAATCCTCCCAACGCTGGAGAATAGAATGTTGCTGTAAATTTGAATTTACGTGGTACGGACGACTAATAGAACAATCGAAATGAGCATGTGAGTCAATGAAATAAAAAAACATTTCAAGAGTCACTAGACACGAGATGGTACGCACAATTAGCTTTGTTAAAAACAAATGTTACCTTTCATAATGGCCAGTTCCATGTCCACATTGGCGCGATCAAATCAATTGGGACAGCTGGTTGAAAATTGGTACAATAGTAGAGGCGTCACGTCTCGTCATTCAGCAAAATTTTTATGCAGCTCGAGGTCAATTTGGAAATTTCACGAGATTTTGAACTTTTAAAAAAGTGTCCGTGGTATCTCTAACTAGGGCAAATTTAGAGCCATTATCCTAAAACTGCAGACCAACATAATATTTTGATCAAAGACCGTTGGCAACGAAAGGTTTTTTTTCCTTCCACGTTTTTAAAAATTTTTAAAACAATGTGGAGTTCGTCTGTAATGCTCTGCGTGGACCGAAATTTTCACTAGCCCATTTCGCCCCGGCGGGTCGTCTCGCCCCGATCTGCCCCACATCCTATTTTGTCTCGGAGCTCGCGAAATTAGTTAGACGCGTATAAAACACAGGAGATAAAAAAGAAACCTGCAATACCCCTCGCGAACTTTCTTCACTTTTATACTCGTAGGGTTTGCTCGACGTATTACACCCTGCCGGATGTCCGGAGGCCGAGGCAAACAGCACCAGAAAGACCTAATCTGATCTCCGCACTCACTTCCGAAGCGCTCCTCTCAACCCCGCTCTCTCTCTCTCTCTCTCTCTCTCTCTCTCTCTCTATCTCTCTATCTCTCTCTCTCTCTCTCTCTCCCTCTGGCAAAGGGAAAATAATTGATGCGAATAAGATTGCCGAGGCGCCGATCTTTTCCGGATAAACTTTCTAATTATCCGGCTTCCTCCCGCTCCGTTGTCGGGCTCGTTCGCTTCGGGGCCACCCTCGCTACCGAGCAAAACCTTTGGCCTTCGTCTTCCTTCCGCACCTGCTACGCTATATCGCGCATTCGCTCTTCTCCGATGCCCTCCCTCATCCCCCCCCCGCCATTCTCTTCCTTTATATCGTTTACTGAAATCTAGGAGCCGAACGCCGCCCCGCGCCCCAACACTGGCCGGGTCGAGTGTCCCGAGGCTGAACGCCCCCCCCCCTTCCCCCAGCCACGAAACTTCCTCATTTCACTATATAAAACCGAGAGTAGGGCAAGAGCCGAAGACAAAACGATTAATGCCGAGAGGAATTAATAAAAAATTTCCCCTCAGGCGCACCTGTGCTTGCCCTGGCCACCAACCAAAGGAGACTTCATCATTCGGATTATAGTATTATATGAGAAAGCTTTTGATCCACCATTCCGCGAATTTAGCTTGTTAATATTTATTCAGTAGACACGGGAGCGGCTCGTAAGAACATCCGTCGAACGAATTAGTTTCGACGATTTTTGTTTCTTTAATTTTATTTACTTTTATATCTATCGCGGTATGAAACACACTTTTAGATGTGCTGCATTTTAGTGGGGGGGTTTTTTTTTGTTATCCGGGAAGAGTCTTCTCTCTTCCGATACGTTGTTTTTAAAGCTCGAAGTGAAACCCAATACTGTATTTTGCTGTGTTTTCAAACACTCGGGAAAAAAAAAATCGGCGGGGTTGCCGGATCGAAAAATTTGTCAATTCCGCAGTATCGGAGAGCCAGGAGAAGGTGGCTCGAAAATCTCGTTGAGCGAGACTCCCATCACAATGCTCGCATACATACGATACGTATGCACTATTTTACACTCGCACATTCATTCTGCACTCAGTTTTTTTTCCCCTTTTTTTTCGCAATTGGCCTCGAAACACGTGACGGTACACCGCTCGACGTTCAATATGCGGAAACGTATTTCGCCTATGTTACGTCACATATTTGTTTTTCCATGTCTATCCCATCTTTTTTGTTTTGTTTTATTTTGCCAAAAACAATTTACGCGTATACCGTGAAGAGAAACAAAAGCCTCGTGTGGCTCTGCGGAAATTTCTGCTTCTGAGCACGATTGGCTCGTCGGTCGTACACGAACCGTTCGTCACTCGTCGAATGGGCAACGGCCATTCAAAAAAAAAAAAGAACAACGACAAAGCTCCCCGATGCTATTTGCCGTTAAGCATCGCTTTTTCCTGCCTCGCAGAGTAAGTCATTTTTACGTTTTTCCAAAAATCATTATAAACCATTTAATTCGGTTAATCTTTGAGATATCGACCTCAAATTTGACACACATGTGCACTGAAACAGTACAATGTTTTTCGTGCAATTCTCATGGAGAAGTATATGCGTACACAGCAAAAAAATGTGTACTTTTTACAACAACTTATTGTCAAGAAACGTCCACAATTTTTTATTTTTTAATTTTCTAGTTTTACAAACAAAAGTGCAAACTAAAAGTGACACGGCAATGGCACGGGAAATTAAAGGACATGTTCGTATATTCAAATAAGTAACAAACGAGCTTGTAACTTATTTAACAAAATTATTTTTACGAAATTTCGCATTCCGATTTTAGAAAATTATTTTTTACAGTGTATGACGGTAAAAAAAATGAGTAAGCAACGCGCACTTTTTTAAAAAAGTGATGCCACCATTTTTTTTTAATTTCTTCTCAATTCCTGGAATTCTCCCTTTTCTCGCTCTGTCACCGAGCTTTTCCAACGTTCTTGCGCCAGATCTGGGAACTCCCCTCTCCCGCTCTTACCGGCTGCAAAGTGGATCACGGAAATTGGATTAACGATGCGGTTTCCCGCACACTGGGAATCGTGCGATTATATCGAATGACAAATGACCCGGTGGTGGATGGCGGCTTCGGTGAGAGGGAGAGAATTGTCGGAACATCCCCGTTGGGCAGAGTGCAAACGTAGGTTCATACTGTTGCGAGAGCCGTTCTCAAAATTTCGTGAGACCAAAGGCGAGTACAAAACACGACCGCGTTTTCCCGAACCTCGAGAGCCAAGCCAGTTAGGTCCGGACAGGGTAAGTTTAATACCCGTCCATCGGCTCAAGTATGTGCCGACTTTCCCTGCCCGTACAAAACTTGTCAATTCCGAGCCGCGTCAGACGTCGCGCATAGACGTATAAATAGCTATGAAAATCAACGCAATTTAAGCATGCAGAAATATGCTCAATGTCAGAGTTCGGCAAATAGCCTAAGTCATTCGATATAATCGCTCGATTACCAGTGTGCAGGAAAACGCATCGTTAATCCAATTAATAAGTACTTGATGTCAGTGCCCAGTACTCGGAGCTTCAGCAATTAAGTTCCGTCAGTACACTGAGAGAAGGATCTAGTACAAACTACCGATCATCTAAGAAAAATTACCATAGCATATAGTAGTAGAGCACTGGAGCGCCACCTATGGCGAAAAGTCTCAGATTTTCCAAGAATCTTTAACATAATATCTACAAAAAATTCTTATACATCCGGTACTTCCTACCATAGATGGCGCCCTAGTTCCCTATTACTATGTGACAATGGGCAAAACTCGTAGCCGCTCTCTCACCGAACGTGTCATTTACTCCTTGCCGAACGCACAGATTCCCCGTCGGTCCGCGAACGAGCGCACTCGTGACTTCCTGCGTGCTTTCGAACGGTCCGCTTCAGGATCGCTGATGGGGATGGAACGATCGGTCGTTCCGACGTTGGGAACGCAGTGCCGGGCAGATAGAGGCGGCAAGGGGAGCGAATCGGAACGAGGGCAATGGCGGAAATGGGAAATGGCTCGATGCTGATGTTGACGGTGAAACAAAGTCTACGGGGCAGGAGGGTGCTGTGACGCTTCGCGGCTTCGCGACCGCCACAGAACACAGAGGAAACGGGGCTCCACGGGGTCGTCGGCTCTCCCCGGGACTGCAGCGCGGGATCGTGCACGAAACCGATTTCGTGTGCGTTCTGTTTTCTGATACATTGCGAATATAGGTAAAACGTATGTACATGCAAACACGTAACCGACGAAATCCCACACTCGCATAGGGAGCATCCATCGCTGCTCGTTTCCAATGAGTATAGGCGATGCATGCCCTTTTACAGTCTGCCTCTCTCTTCCCATTCCCCGATCCTCTTCGGTCCCGTTATTGAGAAGTCGTAGCAACAGAACGGCGTTGTAACGGAAGCTCTGGCCAAATCGAAATTGGCACCCCGAACGAGCGAAACAGCGCATTCGCCTACAACAGCGGTTCCACTGGACAATCCGGGACTGACGAGGGAAGTGAGAATCGACGATTTCCGGATGAAGCTGTATAGCCTAAAGAAAAGAAAAAAATTATCGACATTGCGATAATCGAGCAGAACTTTGCTCAGATTATAGATATAGAGTTACAAAGATTATTCCGTTTGTACATATTGGAAAATTGGATAATTGTTATCATAAATAATAATAATAATAATAATAATAATAATAATAATAATAATAATAATAATAATAATAAATCGTTTTTCGTCGCTACGTTACGCACATACAGGAGCAGCATCGAATACTCGCTTCCTCCGAGACCGTGCGAGTATTCGTAAAATGATGAATTGCCAACGCTTGTGGAAGCGTTTGCTGCGGATGCAGAATATGCAAGTCTATATCCTCCGAAATTTCAGCTTTCCGGCGAGAGAATGGGAGAGAGAGAGAGATAGAGAGAGTTCGTTTCTGAATCTGGAGGCGATAACAAGCTCCGGAAATTGCGGAACACCACCGTGTCGACTCTTCGTCTTGTCGAATAGATGTTCATCGATGAGGACACGTTCAAGAATAGGTCTCGTTCTCATCTCTCTACCCCCCCCCCCCCTCTCACACTCCCTTTCCCCTGCATGTCATTAGATTTCTGTGACCCTCTTCACGTGCATTTATCATCTCCGTACACGACGTCGGACTCCACGGGGAAGAGAAATAGGAGGGAGCATCTTCACGCTCGTGGGCGCGAGATGAGGTGGAAATTGCTATCACCTTCGCGATTGCTTTTTCCCAACGGGAAATGAGATGTGAGCACACGTGTCCCTTATCGTAAAAGTTATCTGATTCGAAAACTTTATTTTTTTAGATTTATTTTTGATATAATAATTTTTTTTTTCCGTTATGCACAGGGAGGATGCGACAGGTTAACTCGGCGTATTCGAGTTCGACACAGCGATGACGTAGAGAGCGAGTTATATATTTGGTTTGATGCCCATACGCGCGGGGAGAGATCTACGTCCTGCTGGATATTGCGGATTACACGTGGAAGCACGTGTGCCCCGGGAGGTGGCACACCCTCTCGCTCCGCTTTTTTTTTTCTCTTTTCCTTCCGCGCTTCTCGCAAGCTCGATCTTTGGGTCGTGAGGCTGTTCGCGATGGCGAAAGTGGTTCGCAGGCTGCGCTCAGCCCGCTCTCTATTCTATCCGGCTCTTCCTCTACCATTTCCTCGCACATACATACATACATTTATATGTATATATGTATATATACAAAAGTATATATAATATATATATTTTACTCTATATAGTTTCTCCGCTCTGCTTCTCTCGTTCGCTGCGATATTACGTAGCTTTCGAAAACTCTTGAAAGGCTCGAGGTGCCTCGTCTCTTCTTCCTTTCCATGTTTAACTCTATAGTGTGTACTTTCCCCGAGGAAAGCTCCCGCATCCCAGTCTCGAATTTCAGAATTCGGAGGGGGGATTTTTGCCCGGTATTAGGCACGTCGGCACCCTCGAACTAAATATATATTTCACATATGTCGGTCGGCTTTACCTAGATATCTGTTTTTTTTCTTTTCAATCTCAACCCTTTCGCAAATTTCGAGCACCTACCGTATATTTTTTTTTTCACTTAAAGTTTGTACCTCATTTGAATCTTCAGAACTCAAAAGGGGAATTTTGTTGTATTAGAAACGTTCACACCCACGAACTAAATATATATTTCACGCATGTTGGTCGGCTTTACCTACATTCCTTTTTTTTTCGTTTTCGATCTCAACCCTCTCGCAAATTTTGAGGACCTTCGGTGTACTTTCTTTCACTCCAAGCTTGTTTCTCATTTGAATCTTCAGAACTCAGAGGCGGAATTTTCGCCTAGGATCAAGCGCTTCTACACCTAAATATATATATTTCTAAATATATATTTCACACATGTTCTTTTCTATTTCAACCCTTTCGCAAATTTCGAGGCCCGACGCAACACTTTCTCCGGCTCAAATCTCGTATATTATTCGAATAATTTACCCACTACTCTTTGACAAGTGACTCGGCCCTTCGGCGATTGCACTTGAAATTCCGACAACGCGACGTCCCACGAATGATGGTTACAGACGTAGCGGTGCAATGTCTTTTGTCGTGGAGGCTGCCAATGGCAATATTGAACGGCTGTGCTCTCGGTCGCGCTCTCGCGGATTTATGCTTTGCCCACTGGGCCGATAACTACCGCTACTGTTACCGCTGCGGACCATCGACGTGCCCGGCAAGGGTATAAATGTGCTGTCGAACACGTTCGGATGCGGGCGGCGTTCGTCTCGATGTAAAACAGCGGCTGGCCTCCCCCCCTCTCTGTACAGTTTCGGTACATAGAAACGCCCAGGCAAGGATATAACTCCGGGGGGTTCGGGCGAGTGCGAAAGCTCCCGGTGCCTCCGGGCAAAACGCCGCCGCTGTACGCTGCAGTTGTAGTACCAACGGAGCACAGTGTGCCGCACACTGTGCTTATACAGTATATAGCACACGGGGAGTGCAACTGACAGGCATTGGTGCGGCTTTGATACTCGCGGAAATCCAATTTCAAACGCGGAATATACATCGAACTTCTCTCCCTCACTTCACTCGTGCACCCTCTTTAGTACACGCATGCATTTTGGATCGGCAGTCGCGCTTTCGGTTATTATGTAGCGAACTGACTTTTCGCATGGCTTGATGACGATGCTGTCACTGTTGTCAGCTTCTTTAGACGCGCGGGTCCTTTGCATTATAACGCGAGAGAGCTGCTAACGGAACGGAACGAGAGACGGATGAAAAAGAGGGTTCATAATAATCGTCTTTCTCATTCATCCAATACTAATTAAGTTTTTTTTTTTATTTATTTATTATTACCCAGATAGAGGAGACCGGGGCAAAATGGCACAGCGGGGCAAAACCGGACAGTGAGGGCAAAACTCAATCTTACAATAATTTTTGGATGCCCTCCTGGGATGACGCCAGTGCTGGGACGTAACCGCCAGCCGGACCAACCCTGTCTCGGCGCGTGTCGCATGTAACGCATTGGTTTTCACGTCCGTTCCCGCCAGAAGTACCCAATCAATGCAACGCAAAGCCGGAGAACCTGTCGCGGTATTCGCCACCATTGGGACAAAAGTACAATTCAATTTCCATCCAATCGAAATGATAACCGGCAATGTATTCGCGCCCTCGTCCATCGGCCCACGGTTAAACACATCGTGCGCAGGGTCGGCGAAGAATAGCCTCGGCTGGAGAAAAAGGGGTGGCAGTGGGTCGGGCGTTGATAGGGAATTCGCAGGGACGAGGCAAGAGGGTAAAAATGCACGAGCCAGTCTGACTGCAACTGCGCCAGTAGCACAAGCATCGGTGGACGTATAATAAAACGTCGGATCGAATTGGCCACATCCGAATTGCACACACGCGATCCCCGACGTTTTTAGTGATTCCAGTCGGAGGATGGGAAGATAGAGCGGGGGGGGGGTGGGTGGGGGTCGAGGGGGTTGGAAAGATAATGCAACGAAATATACTACTAGACCACTACTACCGATAGTACGGCCATACACGCAGAGAAAAGCTGTACCGGCAGCAGTGAGCGAGCTCTCGGTATATTCGATTCGCCATTATCCTCTCGTCGTTTCCATCCCCCTCCGCTCCCTAAACCCCCTCGCGTTACCAAACCGCCCTCTCGTCGTTTTTAACTTTTTTTTCCACGTTCTTTCTGCCCCGACGTTCGCAAACGAAAAAAAAACATGCGAACTTTCGGCTTACCTGTGCCCGTGAACTGCCATACAGTGTACACTTCGTACACGTAAAAAGTGGGTAAAAAAAGTTTCGCGGTCGGGGCGGCAAGGGGGGAGGCGAGGGAGTGAAGAGGGTAAAACTAGATGATCCACGTTCTCGCTTCCTTCCTCCTCGCACCTCATTTGTGTATACAACTATTTTGGCGAGAGAATTTTTCCCTTCGCCGCTGTGCGTTTCGCCGTACGTGTTTAGGGTAGAGCGGGGCAAAATGGAACACCGGGAAAAATTGAGATTTTTTGAAAAGTTTGGGACATCGACAAATCCACGAGGACATTCCAGCCGGACCGAGACAGGACCATTACTGGCAGGCGTTGGGCGAAGACTGGCCGAAGCTCGGCCAATACTGGCCAGTGCACGCGTCCCTTTTGCCCCGCGCTTCCGTTTTGCCCCGCTGTCCTATATGCATATCCACTGTGTATATTTGCATCGCGGTTATAGTTCAGTCTGCTACGGTAGGATAGACGTCGGCGCACCGATCCGAAAGTTACAGAAGGTAACACCGCGGAAATATAGACGTGTATGTATGTATCGAAGAAAAAGAGCTGATAGCATTTCCTGCTTCGTCCATTTCACAGCTCGACAGACCGCGAAAGATTTTTCTCGACATCTACCCTCTCTATGTGTCTGTGTGTGTGGGTGCGCGCGCGCGCGCGCGCTTCATGGAGTTTTTCCATTTTCCACCGGCGAAGGAAAATCGTTCGATTTTCCTCGCCTCTTATCTCAATCTTCTTTCAATATTCCTGAATCGACAAATTAATGCTTGATCCGCTTTTCGATTATGCTCCGTTAAGTTCCTCTCGTTCGCCGACTGTCTCGGTGACAATACTTCGTTGGGTGTCTCTCAACTACTCTGCTCTATATATGCTTCGGATCCTGTAGTGTTCATTGATTTCCTTCTTTCCAGCGAATATCTTAAGTTGTTCTTTTATTTCTTATTTTTGAGAATACAGTAGAACCTTGATTAACCGGGACGCTCGGGACCGAAGAGTCCACGAATAATCGAAATCCCGGTCAATTCGAACTGGAGAGCGAAACTATATACAGCAGAAGCCCGATTAAGCGGGCTTGGATTAACTAGGAGGCGGATTACCGGTGCGTCTTCAGAGGTCTCTTTTTCATGCGCGAACCGCGGAAATATTAAACAGGTGAGAGATGAAAATCGAAATAAGTGCAAGAAGCAAACCAGTCACTGAGTACTTCCAAAAAAAGCTTGCGTTCTATTAGCGAAAAAAAAAAAATCCGCTTAATCCGCTTTCCGGGTAATCCGGGTTCTACTGTACCAAATTATTTGCGTGTAAGCTCGTCGATCGAGCTCGCGAAGCATAAGAATGGTTTGTCGATGTAGAAATCGAAATGCTCGCTTCTCGTCCATAATGGTGAGGCACGCCGTTGCAGCTCGTCGTCGTTGGTATCTACGATCGTAAAGTTCCTTTTTTTCTTCTCTTTTCCCGTCATATCACGCGGCTGTTGGAATGTACGAAGAAAATGAATGGGAAAAATTGAGATGGAAAAAAAAAAGAATGAGTGGGGTCAATGATATGCGTTCTTCCATGGGAGTCTCCAGCGACGCGAGAAACGTCCGCGTTCTCATAATCCCCGCGAGACAGAGAGTTCACGGGTCTTTTCCTCACCGATCGACGATGGATCGTCATATCGCATCGCACCGATCAACACCTCATCTCCGATTTTTTTTCTTCTTCTCTTTCCATCGTTTTATATCTCAATCCGTAATACCCGTATTTCCCGCTAACGTCGCCGTCGGAAGATGCCGTGGGTACATCGAGGTTCCCACTTTCCATCCTATTATTTCCTTCCTCAATGAGCTTTTCGCCATCTCCGAGCTCCCCTCGTGAAAGATAAAAGTAGAGCGTTCTCAAAGTTTTATTAGACGGCTCGGAATATATTCAGAGTACGCGGATGATGTCTTCGGGCTCAACGGGATATCCCCCGACTCTCTTTTATTTCTTACTTTTCTCGGTTCGCGAGGCTCCGCGCTGCTCCAGGATTCCTCGATAAATTATTAATCGCCGCACCGGGGCTCAACTCTCCGATCCCCCGCTCGCGACTCAGGCTTACGAACTGCTTATGCCGGACCACTTTCGGCACGTGACAATTACTCACATAAATTTACGTGCCCTCGCCAAATTTCGTAAACTCGACGAATCGTCGTCGAGAGCGCGTTTCGGTCGCTTATGTTTACCCCTCCACCGACACGGTGAATGGGTTTCCAATTATTAACGATGCGAACGCTCGTTCGACGATGTGTGGCAATAAAATTAACTTTTCATGCGTAAAGGTCTTCGGCGAAATTTCCGAGTCAAGAGGGTTCGCCGGGGTGGAGGGTGGTTAAGAGCATGTGAAATGCCGCAGTCGATAATAAGAGCTGTAATGCTATTTTTTTGGCGGGGTGAAATTTCAGCCTTCAAAGGAAAAAGGAGCTGTAGAATTGGTGGATGTCGTGGCTTTCTATTTGCGTTCGACAAGTTTCAAGACCTTGGAAAAAATTGCATCATAGTGTTTATTACCGACTGGGCGGCAGGAGTGTCACGTTAATAGGACCTTAATAGAGTATTAATAGAGCCTTGATAGAACCTTAAGGGAGCCTTAATAAAGCTTTAATAAAGCCTTAATAAAGCCTTAATAGAGCCTTAATAGAGCCTTAATAGAGCCTTAATAGAGCCTTAATAGAGCCTTAATAGAGCCTTAATAGAGCCTTAATAGAACCTTAACAGAACCTTAATAGAACCTTAATAGAACCTTAATAGAACCTTAAGAGAACCTTAAGAGAACCTTAATAGAACCTTAATAGAACCTTAATAGAACCTTAATAGAACCTTAATAGAACCTTAATAGAACCTTAATAGAACCTTAATAGAACCTTAATAGAACCTTAATAGAACCTTAATAGAACCTTAATAGAATGCGAGAAGCTGTTTCCGCCCGATCCTAAAACCACTGCAGATACCCTACATAAAATTTCAGTGATTAAACACGCAACTGTACTTTTTTTTGGGCCGCTGCCTCCTACACTATTTCTCAGCGTATTCGTAATATCCGCCTTTTTTATTCAAGGAGTTGCGTGCAAGTCGGGTAGCTTCTCGTGTACAGGTGTAATTTTCGCTATACCTATAACTGAGAGGTTTCATGGATCCCGACGCTTTTCTCGATCGCAGAAGTCGGACCGAGGAATCCCTCGAGGCACGCTCGCCCAAATATATAGCGATAAAATATGTATATATATAAAACAGTCCGAGAGATATTTATACACAAAGGTACGGACATACGTTCGTTCCATTCCTGTACCTCCGGCGCTCTTGCGGGTTTCGTCCTATTGACCGACGAGCTGGAAGGTGATGGACCTTTTGGGAAACGAACAGCGTCCCTGGGCGGCTATTCTTGACTTCGTCGGTCCAAGTTTTTCGCACATGCGGCGATCGATTTTCGATCGACTCCCGTCGGAGTGAAGTTACGCGAGTGCTCTCGGCGCGTTTCTCGTCATTCGAGTGAAACGATCGTGCAGCTGTCGCTGCTGCAAATGATCCGTAATCCGATAAATTCTATCGAAGCCAGAAATATCATTGCGAAGGGTCGGTACACGTAAAACCGCGAGCATTTCCATTCCCGTTGTTCGAAAGCGCATGACGGAGTTGCGTAAAGAAATTAATATTCGATTACTTCGGCTATTTTGATTTAGCGACGGAGCGAGCCGGGACATCGGCGATAAGTTCGCTGAGCGCTGTGCGAAACTTCGACCTGCAATGCGCAGTCTCTGACCGGAATCTCCGGGGATGTTTCCATGCATTCGCCAACGCGCAAGCAAACTTGGGACCCCGGTGGCCGCGGCGTTCAGGTCGAAGAGTCTCACCCGGGGGTTTTTATACCGTCGGTTATTCACCGGAGAGCAACGCGAACCACTCGAAACTTTGATGATGAAAAAGAAAAAGACTTGAAAAAAGAAATGAAAAAAAAAAGAAAATTCACCTCAACCCTCATCCAAGTTGTTTTCGAAACCAACCTGCAGAAATCGCGGACTCGATATTTTCACGGAAATTCTCGAACTCCGGGAGAAGCTCGCGCGAGCCAACTGAGAAAAAAAAAGGAGCTCTCGGCTTTTCCCGGGCGCATCCGGCGCGTAATGTCCTCGCCTATACACGAATTTCTACGCTCGTTGTGTTCGTACGCGTAAGTAGTAGCGGCATCAGAAACATTCGCGGAGGCCCGTTCGTCGAGTCTCGCGCGCACTCGGTCGACCATGAGCCATCGTCATTGTCGCCAGCAGCAGTGTCGGCAAGTTTCCGCCTTTATTCCGCTCTTATACCCCCCCCCCCCTCTCGCGGCCTCGGCGCTGACGCTAAAATTGCAAAAACTTTTTCGCCCTCCCTTCGCCTTGCACGGTGCTAGGAACCGTTTTTTTTTCTGTCGTTTTTGTTTCATTTTTCCATCTCGAGGTACGGGGGCTTCGGTTGTAGCTGCAACGCTGAGAGAAAGGGGGGCCGCGACGGGATGTGCAACGGGTTCCTTCCGTATAATGCCGGCCAGGAGTCGCGAAGAAGAGCGTCCCGGGACGCACGGACAGCCTCGTACATATTGTTACGAGTTATCGCCAAAGTTGCCGGCTCCATTTTTCTTCTCACCTCGTATCCCGGTTCAACCCCCCCCCCCCCCCCCTCCGCCTACGGACGATTTTTCGTTGCACTCTGCCCCCCACTCAACCCCCCCCCCCCCCCCGCCCCTTGGTGTTTCTCTCTTTCTCTGTCGTTCCTTCTTGATTCTTCTGTTCTCCTCCACTTCCTTCTTCCGTCCCGTTTCTCGTCCCGCCGGTTTCATTCCCGCTCTCGCACTATCGTTGCTTTGCATTGCATGTGTACGATGCACTTACCCAGAAAATTCGAAATTCCGAGAGCCGCAAGCGCCCCGGTTGCCCGGCAGTTTTGCCCGGGCGTTCGTTCCCGGACGCGCGATTCTTCAGAATTTACTGCCATTTTTGCGATCTGGGTCAGCAATGGCGACGTTTCGCAGTCGTTTCGGCTCTCGCCTCCTCTCCCGCTCGTCGGATCGAACGGGAGATGTTCCCGGATGGAAGATCGATCGACGAGAACGGGATCACTCACGAATGCTCCGCGATCTCTCGAGTGCGAAAATCGAAATAAGTATTATACGAAACCTCTCGCGTGCACGCCTGGTCGGGAATATTATTCCCACAAATACTCGGTTTCTCCGTGTTTTTTTTTTTTATTCGCACGAGAGCGGAGACACTTTTTTTACTCGGTATTTTTTTTACCAGCAAATATCGGCGTAGCGAGAGAAACATATTTTGCTTTGTTTATTTACGGTGCGAGCGAAGCGCCTCGGCGAATCATTGCGCGAATAATGCGACGACGAACTGAATTTTCAAGGATTTAGCTTGTAATGGATTTTTTGTGATCGGATATGATCCCGAACAGTCCCCTTGTCGCCGATGATCTTATATAACGTGATTGCATACCTCTGCGCCGGGGCTGATCCGATAACGAAATATTGGATTATAATGGGAAAAGATAAAATGATCCGCTTAGAAAAAAAAAGTCTCTTTCCTCTTGTATCTACGGAGCGTATAACGCACGTTATTCTATCCTACCTTTCATTCGATCAGTATCGTCGGTCGTATCGGTGAGGAGAGGAGTCGATCCGCCTCGTGGTTTATTTTCCTTGTGGTTCTCGAGAGGAATCGATGCCGGGAAATTGTATCCCACTTGATTTTCTCGGCGAGGCGGAGGAGGGGAAACAGCCATGGAGGACAGCGGCGAAAGGGCTTGTTACGAAGGAGTTGTTTGACCGAAGAGACCGAATGGAAAGAACGGAAAGTGCCGAGACGATCGAGAGAAAGCAAGTGCGAGAGTGGGTGTTGCTCTGGCAACACGTTCCGATTCGCCGTACGGGGATGCCGCGAGAAGACTACTTTGCGTTGGCTACTCTCGCAGCTCCGAGATTTGTCTGTTTTATTCTGGCGTTGCAACGTCATTTCGTTTGGCTTTGCTTCTCGTTTCATAGTCGCTCAGGGATTCGCGAAGAGCTGCCAGACAACAGCGATAAGACCTAAGTAAACCATCCAAAACCCCACATGCGATCTGTTAGGAAAGAGTTCTTGAAGAATCGAGCAGTGACCTTAAGATCGGTACTGCCTTATCCAGTTACATACGCCAAGTACTTAATAGTTAGCTGCCAATTGTCTTGAAGCTTAAATCGTTAGTATTTGCTGGTCGATGTCCCAAAGCCTATGCACAATGATGGATCCACCAGTGAACTCAAGATTGGTACCGCCTTACCTAATTACATACGTCAAGTACTTAATAGTTAGCTGCCAATGTATTGTAGCTTAAATCATTAGTATTTGCTGGTCGATGTCCCAAAGCCTATACACAATGATGGATCGACCAGTGACCTCAAGATTGGTACCGCCTTACCTAGTTACATACGCCAAGTACTTAATAGTTAGCTGCCAATAGTATTGTAGCATAAAACGTTAGTATTTGCTGGTCGACGTCCCAAAGCCTATACACAATGATGGAATCACCACACTGGGCTAGTATTGGCACAGTGTCAACCAGTGTTCACCCAGCGTCGGTCATCACCGGTTTTATCCATCTCCCACTAGGTCAGAATCGCTCATGGTAACATTTTTTTACAACTAAGATATCAAGATTTCTTAGTGGAAGCGTCACACAGGGCCAGCATTGGCACAGCGTCGACCAGTGTTCACCCAGCGTCGGCCGGCACCGTTTTTGTCACCGGGCATACCCACCACGGCAGAACCGCTCATCGGAACTTGATTTGCAGCTGAGATATGAAGGTTCTCTAGTGAGAGCGCCACACAGCGCCAGTATTGGCCCAGCCTCGGCCAGCACCGGTCCTGTACGTCATTTCCATAAGGCTTTCCATGGTTCCGTCTTAAGCGAGCTATATGAAATTGCATATAATTATCTCGGTCTCTCGGGTAACTTTAGATTATCCTCGACAAACAAATGTACCGTCATTTTGGAACTGTTCTTCCTCCGCACGGGAAACAAGCAGCCAGGCGCACAGCAGCCAGGTAGCCTGTCGGCTATCTACAAGGCTGCAAAGCCGGCCGCGACGAGGTGTACCCGGTGAACGTGGCCACTAAGCCATCTCGGACAGCAACAGAAACAGGGTTGAGTGCGGAGAGTAGTAACAGCCTGCTGACCTACTCTTCGGCTGGCTCGTTGCATGTAACCACTCGCAGTAGTAACTTCCCCGAGAGGGCAGACCGTGGTCCGGGCGAGGTGCGGGGTTCTCCACATCGAAAGACGAGGAGACACACGGCCGGAACGGACCACCGGTGATACATATGTACGTATGTATATACACAGTCTATGTACCAAAGTCGCCAGCGAGCTCTTTTCACGATTCCTCCGGCTCCCTCGCTTCCTGCGAAACACCGCGACTCGATTACCCGAGTAATATTTATCCTCCCGGTCGTGTAAACACGTCTCGCTATAAATTCGCACACTCCGCGGCTATCCCGCGAGCTTCCTCTCTCGTCTCTACTTTTTATCGGCACTCTCTCTCTCTCTCTCTCTCTCTCGCTCACGGTTCGTTCTCTTTATACAAGCTTCGGATGCCTGCTACCGGTCGAGTTGGCAAACAATCGTCGCGGGTGGCTTTCCGCGCGGGAGCGCCGAGAGGCGCGAGGATTACACCGCGATCCGTCGCTCGGGCATTCTCCGGTACGTTATAATACAGACGTTTCGCACTCTATTGCATCTGCAACGGGCGCCGCGAGGCAGGATAATTTTCTGAATTGAGAAGTCTTTTTTTTTCCTTCGTCAATTTAGAAGGCCTCGAGCTGTTCACTGGGCGACACTGGTCTCGGGTAATCCACGGATCGGTGCAGTGATTTTTTTTTATCGATGATCCATTGCTCTTTACCGGCACTTTGTTATTGCCGAGAATCTTCCTTGGTGCCCTTGCAGATTTTCTGTTTTCCGTGTTTATAGTTGTTCCGATGGACTAACCGAGATGGAAATAAGAGGTACGTGAAAAATATATCGTACAATCCCAAACTTTTTGGCGTATATCGCATAAAGAAATTTTATATAAATCTGACGTGTATTTCATATAGGTCGAAAGAGTTGAATATGTCCCGGACCACACAATTGATTTACGAAGGGGCTACTCGGGATGATCCATATTCACCACTTTTGCCCTGTGATCTTAGAACACATGTTATAGTCATATATCCGGCTTACAAAAGTTGACCCTAAAAAAAAAAAAATTGTAAATTTAATCTACCGAAGTGAAAATTTTTATAGGAAAACTGATATATTAAATTTAATGTACAACGGTCAGGAAAAATTGATATCCTTTCTCAATGAAATTGATATAAATCATTAACATTAAATTAGTTTAATAGTAAAAGCAAAGTAAATTATTAAAAATGAAGTATCCCTAATGTTTTTAATAGACGGAACATCAATTTTTTATCGCGATTGTACATAAAATTTAATATACGAGATTGCACATTAAAACTTGCAGTCCGGTATATTAAATTCCATACGAACTTTATTTACACTGCTTTCGACGAAAGTTCATGAAGCATATTTTACATAAAAGGTGAAAGTCGTGAATACGTCCCGTCTCTATTATCGCCTTGACCGATCCACATTCACCGTCTTCAGCCTACATTTTTCCATGCATGAAAGCCAGTGCACAAGTTCGCCATTTATGGCCCAATATTTCGGACAATGCTCCTAAACGAGCGAATTAATTGTCATTACGGAATCAATTAACGAACCAAGCGCGCCGCCACTGAGGCTCGGGTGTTGCGAGTCGCGCGCGAGAACGGCAGCGAACAGACGAGATAAGGCGAAAGCGGAGGAAACACAGATGAACAGAAAATTGAGCGAAGGCAAAAAAATGAAAATAAGAGAAAAACAGCAAAGAGCTGCGGGAGGGTCAACAGCCTGCTACTGCGTCACGTTCATCACGTCCGCGCTGCATCGTCCTCCAGGATCGGACGTACTTTCCAAGCCGGCGTTATCCCCCTCCCTTACTCTCAACTCGCAATTTTCCACCTTCGCGAAGACCCTCCATCCGTTGCTTTTTTCCCCCCCAAGCGACTCCATCTCCTCGCTCTCGGACACCGTACAGCGATGATGATCTCGTTCGCCCGCTCCACCACTCCGTTACGTGCGCCCCCCTTTTTTATCTCAGCCGTGCACCAACCTTTCCGAAAAAACTCGCCCCCGCATCTATCCGAGGCTCTCCCTCCGCGGATCGTCAGAAGCGGCCCGAAAGGTCGGCGACAACAAATTCCGAAATAAAATCTCCGCACGTCCGAGGGCCCGAGAGAGGTATTCGCCGGACTCTTCCGGGCAAATTTTTCTCCCGACCGCCCGGCGCTCGGCTGAAAAATTTTTCGTAAGAATTCCTCAGGCCTGCCCCGGCGCTGCCCCGAGTCGGGGGGGTCGGGGGGGGGGGGGGGGGGGCGAAAAATGCGGCGAAAAATAATTTCGCATCTCTCGAGAAGGAAAATCCCCTCGCGGCCGTAACGTGACTGTAGCACCTCTCGCGCCCCTCCGCCAGTTTTCCCTCTCGGTCGCCCGTCCACCCCCGACATCGAGCGCCGTTTCCCTTCCGCCCCCGGCGAACCCGCTGGCTCTCTATCGGCCCCCTCGCCGCCTCTTCCTTCGCCTCGCCCTCCCTCCCTCCGCGCCGCTTCCTCTTTCGTCTCGTCCAGAATTCTCGTACCGTTAAAACCCCTCCGATCCCCCCCTCCCGCCTGTCGCGGCCCCACTCCCGAAGGCCGCGCGGCGAGTGCGCATGCGCGCTCGGGATCCGCGAGGCGTCGGCGTCGCGGGGGCGTCGCTCCGCCACCGCCGCTCGGCCGGACGTCTGACGACGACGGCGATGTTCTCGTAGTCCAGGGGCCAGTTATAAACGGTAGCGCCGCCGAGAGGGTCTCGAGAGAGCCCGAGAGAGAGAGACCGACGAGAACGGGACGAGGTATCGAACATACCGGGGATGAAATTGAAGGGTTCGACATAGTGCGATATTGGGCCCGAGCCCTGAGACTGCTGAGCGAAAGGGGCGGAAAGACTTGCACTTTACAAGGCGGAAATCGAGAGGCATGCGAAGGGCTCGCGCAACTACCGCGAAGCCACTGACAACAAGAGCGAGGGTGGCGAACCAGTCGGCGCTCACCGGGAGGCCGTCGGTTTCGGCAGTGCATCACGGGAACGCGTCGTGTCAGGGACACTCCCGGCGGAGTCTCGGCTTGCGTCGCGACTGAGAACGGTCGTTCGAAGCGCTTGTAAATCCGAGGCCGGACGAGCCTGTCGAAGATAGCGCGAGCTGGCACGGAAGAGACTTGCGGTGAACGGGGGTAAAGGAGACTGTGCGGGAGAGCCGTGGAGTTCGTCGCGCGGAAGGGGAAAATAAAGGAGCGAGGGACAAAAAAGAAAATACACACACACACACACACACAGTCACACGAGAGATAAAATAAAAATGGGGCGATACGTGAGCGAGGCTACGAGCCGCGGATCGATCGTGAAATAACTTTGTGCAAGAAAACCGCGGTGAGAGACCAAACGAGCTCGCGCAAATAGGGCGAAAGAGCGAGAGTTTTCGCTAACGGATACTCCAAGCTGCGAGGAATCTCGGCCTCGTGGAACGAAACACTGTCCTCGAACTCTCTTCCTTCACTTCGTTTCGACTCTCTCCTCCTCGGCTTTCGCCTCTCATTCGTCAGCTCGCTCGTCGATTTAATCCCTCGCACGGACTCCCCTCGAAGACCTGCTTCGTTTTCGGACTTCGACAAGATCAGACGAAAAGAAAAACAAACAATCCAGCCCACCCGTTCTCCGGGTGAAAAAAAACTTGAGACTTCAGCGTCGAAAGAGAGTCATCTTTGCTCTCGATCGCAAGGATCTTCCGACGGGCCTTCTTCTTGTCCGCTTCGCTCCTCTCACCGTTTCCCGAATTTTCTCTTCACCTTCGTCGGTCTCGAAAGACGGTCGTCGCGAGTGTTGCGTGTTTACGTGTTAGTGAGCGTTCGCGTGTGCGTGTGTGCGGGAGTGTGTGCGTCGCGAGATTCGGAGAGTCGGAGCGCGAATTAGGAAGTCTCGAGAATCGGCCGCTCGTCCCAACGCTAAGTGCTCGTATCTGTACAGATATATCGACCATCGGCTCGGGGTGTGCGCGGATTGAGGCAAAATTCTACAAGGCCGAAGAACTGCAATTTCAAGCGACGAAATAATTGTTCGGCTCGAAAGGTCTTTTCTGCTAGGAAAAAAAAAAAAAAAAACGAAACGTGGAGTTTTGAGACGACGGAGCTTGTTTACGTCATCGGTGCGACTCGTGGGATTCGCGGTGCGAAACCTCCGCTCGTTCGGAGCCGAGGCAGCCGGCTTCGAGAACTGACGAATAATTCGCCCCTCCGGAGTCCGCAAAGTGGGAGGAATAATTGTCGGAGGAAAGGAATATAAATACCGGAACGAAGTTCGCGCGAGACGAGGAGACCGAAAGCGTCCGGAGAGAAAATAAAATAAAGGGGATAAAGGAGCGAGGGAGGCGAGAGGGCAGAGCGTGAGAGTTAAGGAGGTCGCGGGAAGGTCGCAAATACGAGAGATATTTCCCAGAGGGGTATCTCGCTCCATCTCCGGCGTGCGTGAGTATCGCCAGTGAATTTTCGGTCTGGGTCGAGGCGGACTCGTAGTGTGTAGCGCGCGAGGGGCGGGAGAAATTTACGAACGGGTGGGAGGTGGAGAGCATGTCTCGAGATAAATTTCGCTGAGAGAGGGTGCAATTATCGCGAGGGAAGATACGGAGATTTGGAGTCGGTCGATTAGCGCGCCCGCGCGGAAGGTTAAGTGAGAGCGAATAGGGAGGGTGAATTAAGAGAAGAAAAAAACCAAATAAAAAAAAAGAGAATCAAGAAGGAAGACCTTAAAACTGCGTTGAGGCGAAGGAGGTTGCGAATTTGGCGAGTTCGCGCGAGGGTTTTATCGGGGTGGTCTCCCGGCTATTTTGGTTAACCCAATTCTCTCCGCGGATTTGGTCCACGAGGTCGGAACCGAAATTTCGCGACGAGGGGGCTGAAGGGGCCGAGAAGCAAGGCGGCGGACCCAGCGGAGCGAGACTAACGAACGGGAGACTCGTTTCTCTCCCGCTTCGTTCATTGTCGACACAGACGAAACATCGATAAACGCATACAAGCGCGGAGTTTCGTCCCTCTCGGCTCGAACTTCCGTATCAACATTTGCGCAAGGGCGAGGGGGGAGGCGAAGGCAGCGAAGGGCAGCGTGCTCGCCGCTGGAAACCCCCCGGCGGCGCGATACGGCGATCCCTCGTGTACATAGAGGTGAGAGGAGAGTGTCGGGCGTGATACCGAGTAGACGCGGTCAGTCCCTTGGCTATCGTCCGTTTTGCATAACTGTATAGAGGAGGATCCTCCGTCCGCTCGCGCGCACCTCGACCGTCAGCTTCGGTCACGCTGCGCGTATAATTCCGGCCGAGCGTGCAAACAAGTCGTTAACATTCAGCATCCGAGCGACAGGATGCTCTAAAAAAAAAAAAAAAAACACTGACAGAGACATCGAGTGCGGTTTCGAAGTGTCCGAGTGTCAGGAATCGGGAGATAATACACAGTTGATTGCGTTAGACTTTGAGTGACAAAAAAGAAAAATGATGAATTACTTGCTGAGTTGTCTGTTGCTGCCGATCCTCGGCTTGCTCTCCGGCAGCGCGAGGTCCTTCGTTCTCGAGGGATCGTCGACGAGTTACGCACAGTTTCGCAAGTGGAACGCGGCGCTGAACGGCACTCTGGAGTTCGAGTTCAAGACCGAGCAGGGCAACGGTCTGCTGCTTTACACCGACGACGGTGGTACGTACGACTTCTTCGAGATAAAGCTCGTCGAGAGCGCCCTGAGGCTGCGCTACAATCTCGGCGGGGGAGCCCAGATCGTGACCGTCGGCCACGATCTCGGCGACGGTCACTGGCACAAAGTGCAGATCGCCCGAAACAACGAGAACACGACGCTGACCGTTGACGGGGTCGGCGCCACTTCGACGTCGCGCGGCAAGGAGTACGAGTTCGGGAGATACGCGGGAAACTCGGATGTGTACGTAGGCGGTATGCCGAGCTGGTACAACAGCAAACTAACCCTCCTGGCACTGCCGAGCGTTATATTCGAGCCGAGATTTAACGGTCTCATCAGGAATCTCGTTTACGCCGATGGCGAGAATCTCGTGCCTAAACGACAGGAGATGAAGAGCCGGGACGCCAAGGTAAACGAGACAATTATACGGATAGATTGTAGCGCACAGTTATTTTCTTACCCACTTTTTACGCTCCGTTTACTTTGTAATCAATGTTTCTGGATTAAAAAAAAAAAAAATTGACGTAAAAGATCTCTTTTGCGACATTTGCTGATAAATTTGTAAGAGATATTACTTCATTTCTTTACGAGGTAGTTTCGGGGCGAAAGCGGATTCTCGGTGACGAGACGGAAGGGTTAAAATAGTTACATTAATAAGGCATTAGGTCCAATTTGAAATTCGCTCAATCGCCGCTAATGGATAAAGGATAAATGGATAATAAACTCGACGGATCAAATATCCGATGATGCGATTCCGAGCTTCGTCGAAATTAACGAGGGTTAACTCGTCGGGCAATTCGTGCCAACCGACGGTACGTTTCGGATAAATTTGTACCGATTTCCGTTTCCCTCTCGATTCCTCCTTTCTCCCGTGCTCGCCGGGCCCGTGTCTCAGTATCGTAACCAAGTTCTCTGTCATATCTGTTATTCGACGTATTCATTAGGGTGCCTGCAGTGACGACAGTCGTCGTGATTCGTTCCGGTCGTCAGCTCAGCGTCTATCCGATTTTCGCTGGAGAGTCGAGTCACGCGCTCAACCCTTCATAAGTCGCTGCGTTAAAGACATCCCCATTTCCCCCCTCGATCCGCCGTTGGAACGCGTTACCCCCACTACGTCTCCCCTAGTTTCATCGGGCCGAGGTTTCGGGCTTTGTGACTTATACATGGTTAATAAAGCACGAGAACGAGTATAGTGAACGGCCGAGTAGATTGCACAGTCACTGTATTGGAGTATCATCGCGCACCGTTTCGTCGGATTCCCTGGAGGGGCGGGGGGGGGGGGGGGCGGCTTAAGCCCGGTGTGTCGCTTCGAAAGAGCTTTTACCGCACCACAGCAAGGGCGAGACAGATAGGAGAACGACAGAGGGAGAGTGAGAGACGCGGATAGTAAAAGAGAGCTTATCGATCGCGAAGACTCGTCGCGTCCATCGGACACGAGGTTCTCCGGGCCACGAGGGCTCCCCCTCCCCCCCCCCCCCCCCCTCTTGCGCTCCATCGCCCGTAAGAATAAAAAAGTGACCCGCCACCGAGCCACGTGAAACGACGAAATTATCGTCGTCCTCCCTCGATATAGTTTTCACCTCTGTCTTCGATTTTCGATACACTTTGGAATCTGGGGCTTGAGACTGGTCACGTGACCACCGATTGGCTCCGAAAAATCTATCTTTGGAGCGGAAAACAAATGAAACCAGCGGCAAGGAAATATATAGGAAAATAACGGGATGTAACCGGACTATAAATTCTGTCGCGCCGCGCTTACGTGCTGCATGTCCCGGGCTGCAAAGCGCCCCAGCCGAGACACACGCAGAGACAAAGAGGCAGTGCGCAGACAGCGAAAGCTTGATATATCCCTGATGCACGGCACCCGCTGCACGGACACGAGTTATTGGTCGGGATCGATATTTGTTCAACGATCCATGAGACGAGAGCGGTAGCCGCGCGGAGCGGTCTGACCGTAAACGGGCAACTCCACTGGCCCGGCCCCGGCGGAGGATTCGGCTGTCGGGCGACCGCTCGGACTATTCCGAATAGTCGGACGGTAAGGCAGGTCCCGCGAAATATCGACTCGAACCGACACTGGGAAGCAACCCTTCGACTACCCTACACGACCACCCAACCAACCTGAGCCCCGGAGCACCAGCTGCTATTTAATATTTATCGCGTGACCCGCATATACCACGCCATTTCTATACTACAACCAACCCCCGCGCCCCCCCCCCCCTCCCCTTCCCTCACATGGCGCACTCGCTCACCACAACGACAACGATCAGTCCACATTGATTCCCTGTGGATCCGAAATTCCAGCAAGTTTCTAAAACAATTCACTCAATTAACGCCTGAAAGGAACGTATCTGTTAAATTTATTTTTCAAAGCGGCCATATTAACGTTTAATTTGTTGTTTATTGATTGGCGTATATGAACGTCGCATAACGCAAAGATTTATGCGATTGACGCACAAAGTTTGCACAAGCGATTATTAAAAATGTAGCGATCGTGTAACCGGTGTCGAGCGCTCCGATTTCCTTGAGGCAGCTCTAGAGGGGTTAGAGGTGGGGATGGACAGCCTGGAACGCGGCGTGCGGGGAAGATAGTGAGCGAGAGAGAGAGAGAGAGGTGCGTGTCGCGTTATCTCGGGCGTCGCACGTTCGAAGCAAAATTTGCGACCTTCAGTTTTCGATATCTCAAAAACTAAGTGGTGAATTGCCTTCAAACTGTACCATGCTGCTTCTTAAAACACTTTCTTGATGGATATATTTTTTTTTGCGACATGTCTTTATCGAGTTTTTCGTGACGGCGGTTTATATGCTGAAAAGAAATGGATCTTTCATGTTGATCATGTTGAGTAATTCAACTTCAACAGCCATTATCTCCGGAACTAGATGGTGAATCTACTTAAAATTTGGCACACACCAAAGTTAGTTAATCACCTAGAACATATCCAAAATTCAGCTCAAAATCTTTGAATCAACCTAATGCTTGAGCCACCTTAACTCTTTTAACTATCAGATGAAGTAGGATTAAGAATATCTATTGGCGGTGTACGATAAGCTGGGAACTCGCGCTAGTGGTTTTACCGTTCAGGGTTGTGAGGCCTGAACTCACGCTAGAGGTGACAAAGCCTCGCTGATACCGAATGCCGTATGGGAAATTAATCACTCAATTAATTCTAGAATATAAGAGTTCGGGATGATTGAGAGAATGGATTAATTATGTGAACACACAATAGTTTTATTCGATAACAAACATAACAGATATTTACTTTATATCACTGCATGGAGTTAAAAAAAAAATGAACTTGCCTATAAGTTAGTTGAAGATTTAAGTACTGCACTTATGTATTTCTGGTAACGCGTACGGAGCCATTGCAAGTGCGACTGTTCGTTACAAGAAACTTGTCGAACTCCCGTCTTTTAGGCAGGTAAAAAGGCTTTTCGCTCGACACTGATTCTTGCACGAAGACGCATCGTACACGAAGATATGCGTGCTCATAATTTGCGATTACGTTTTCGTGACTCTTTTCGCCTTTTGACCATTATTTTTAGTATCTTCATTATGGAAGCAAATCCGCCGCATCGTCAATATTATATTATTATTGCTCGCGAAGGTTCAACGCATCGTATTGTATTGAGGATTCGTTAATCACTTCGTCGAGATAATTTTACTTTCTACTTTAGAATTATTTTTAAAGAACCGAGCGTTTGTCCTTCGCGACGGAACAAGCCAGGCTGGACGCAGGCTGCCTTGTTAATTGGCAATGCTACAGAAATAATTGTCAACCTTCTTTTTAGAACTTAATGGAAAGGCATGCGAAAAGAACATACGAGTAACGTAAACTCGTATTCTTACTTGCTCGCTTTCCTTTCTCATCCGTCAAAAGCCGCGGAGCTGTGAAAGCTCGGGGAACGGAAGTGGCGGAGGCGCGGTAGGTAAGAACTATGTATATAGGGCCGAAAGTGCTTGATACGTCGAGCGTGCGTCGCCCGTTTCGTGTCTAGACCGCGGGATTCGGAGTGGGATCGCGAATGAAGGAGGGATATAGAGGAATTGATAAAGAACGAAAGAAAGAAAGTAGGGAAGAAAGAGAGTTTTGCGGAAAAGCCTCGAGTCACGCGTGACGGTGAAAAGCTTTGGCTCACTTTCAAGTGCATCGCACACACTGCGTGCTGCAGTCGCACGCGAACAAAACTCCCCTGTACGATGAACTTTGTGTGCGGCTTTTCATACCGTCCGCGCAGCCACATCGGGGTGGATAGACGAGCGGGCGTGTGTGTGTGTGTGTGTGTGTGTGTGCGGTCTCGTTGCTTTTCTCACGCACACGAGAGACGACGAGCGGAGGCAACAGAGCACTTGGCCCTTTCGCGCAATCCCCACCCGGGCAGTCGCCGCGAATAGCCTAGTCGACGAAATTTATCGATTCGCTCAGGCATCAAAGCGGAAAGCTGTATAGCTGGCAAAAACGAGGATACACAACGTAGGTACGCGGAAGCCGGGTCCACGCGTAAATTTTACGAATAATAACGGTGATGGACCTTGAAAAAGGTCCGACAAAAAAATTAACAAGAAAAATGTTTTTAAAGTTTTTTTTTTTTACCCTGTTGTCTTTTTTTCGCCATCGTGTTTGGACTCTCGGCCATAAAAATTTATTTCTATCATTCCCTGCCGTTCGCCCTCGCCCCCCGCGCCGTGCGTGTACATTTTTTTTTCATTTTATTTCACACAAGTCGCGTATTGGAAAAAGATCGACGCATGGGGGGGGGGGGGGGGGAGGAGCGTTAGCCGTTCGTGCTGCCAGCTGCAACTGCAACTGCAGCGTCAAACCTCGCTCCGTCGAATCTCATCAAGGCTTTTGCTTCTGCTACTGGCCGACTGAACTGCGGGGGATTTGAATTAATGCTCGTGTTACTCTACGGCTCAGCGATTCGATGAATTAATTAGTGAAGAACAAACGATCGGCTCTACTTTTTTTCTTTTTTTTTCGATATCTTTCTTCTTTTTTTTTAGTGACTAGTCCAGCCCTGGCTTTATGATTTTATACAGTCAGCGGCTCAGAGAGATAACGAATATTTTACGTACTGTACAGTGTAACTTTCTGCGGCACTGAAGCGCGATAAAATTGGGTATCAAAAACCGCATATGGGAGACGATGTAAACAGTTTCAGACTTTCACGGTATTGCGGTTCAAACGTGGAGCTCATTTGCACAATCGTACTGTATGCTAAGGGTTTCTGTAAAAAAAAAAAATGGTCTTTTTGTTAAACGAACAAACTCCCCCAAAAAATATAAAAATATAGAATCTCGCTCGCGCAATAACGTTGAAATATCATTTTCCGCCAACATGGCGTCAACACGTGAAGGGTCCGGCCCGATTACGGCCAGAGTTAGCTAGTTTGCGAAGCCTTTCGAAACCCTCGAGTATTCCACTTTGACCTGCTCTTTGTACGAAAAAATGCTCGCTGTGGTAATAACTTTACGCTTTTGTTGGTCATTCAAACATTTTTACCACCGAGGTCGAGCTCGCGATGGTATTTTTTTTTTTTTTATATTCCACACGAATATTTCCCCTCCGGTTCTAAAAATCGACCTGAAAATCGCCCTGAAAATCAATCGTTACGCGTGACCTGACCCGGCTCGAAGTTAAATCGGATAACGTTACTATTTTTAGAAACCCGATATGCGTCCACGAGTGGAGCATTTTACATGATTGGGGCCGAAAAAACATCGATGATCATCATGCTCCTGGATTTTACGTGGAATATTGTGTACTCGTCAATACCAAAATAAACATAACAAAATAAAATAATCGATATTGTTTATCCGCCGCCCACCGCCGACTCGAATCTTTCTCAACCCTTCCGCGCTCCAGGCCCGTCAATCTTTCGCTTCATTATCATATTATTCGCTTATCCGATTATCGGATAACCGGGCAAGCAAAATATGTACCGACACAGTCAAAAAATTGATATTGCATGCTGTAATGAAACCGCGTTTTTGTATTTAAAAAAACGCTCCGTTACACAAATTTCATGCCGATCAGTTTATTAAATTCGAAATGCCGATGAGCAACGCCACCGAGAGTAGGGAAAAACAGACGCGTATTCTCCATTTCGAATTAGCCTTTTCGTGTTTCGCGTAAAATTTGTACAACTGGTCCGTTTCGCCCCGTCTAGCTCCTGCTCGCCGGAAAAAAAAAAAATTTATACGGTAGATATTTTGCAGCCTCGCGGAATCGATAAAGATAATTTATTCGTCGATCAGCCGTCGCGACAATAACACGCGTACCGTAAAGCTTGCCCTGTCAGTTTTTCTTTTGCATCCTCACATCGCATTGTTATTTCCACACGACATTCGTTCGATCCGCGAAGAAGCATTCGTTCGATGAACGACACGCATAACGCAAAACTGTCCCTGTCAATTTTTCTTTTTCATCCGCGCACTACATTGTTATTTCTACACGACATTCGTTCAATCCGCGAAACAGCATTGGTTCGATGAGAAAGCCAGACAGGGGCGGAGATAAATTGAAACGGTCTTAGCGCGCGGAGCCAATAGAGGAAAAGATCCTCCGAGCTCGTTGTTAGCCGAACCGTGAGATCCCCTCGTGACCCGAATCTCGTTGTCCAGGAATCGACGAAGGGTGAAAGAATAGCGAAGTAGGGGGCGAGCATGGAAACAGCGGAATCCAGCCAGTCAGCAACAAACCCTTAAAGGTTATGAGATTTTGTCTCTGATATATATCTTTCAGCCTCTTCACGGTTCCCGCTTGCCTCTCGCGTTCATTCCTCCTCATCTCCTCCGTTGACCTTTTCTGACTTCGATACCCTCGACAACTTTTTCCATCATCGTCCCAATGGCGCTCGAATGACAATTGACTGCGAAAACAGCTGAAAATTCGGACGATAACGAATCTTACTATCATGACTGTGCTATGTCGTTGCTCGAAAATATCGAGGATCGCAAATTTTTCGAAAATGCTTCTCGGACCAAACTTTTGTCGTTCGGTTATCAAGAAGGTTCCCTGCAGTGGCGGGAAGCGGGTAGGCACAGTTGTGCTGCGCGGCAAGGCATGCGGCGAGTGAGCGAGCGGCCACGCTAGCCGCTTCATACGCTCCCTCAAACTATCAATGATATCTGTAAGAAATTTGCGGTAACGTTCGAATTTTAAACTACAGTGACATTCAGAAAACTTTGACGAACACAAAGTATGTTTTTTATGATTATAACTTGCGTCTAACATATGCAAAAAACGTAAAACGTAAAACATAGTGTTCAATTTTCTACTTTTAAACGTAAAATGTCACAACTTTGTGGTTTCATGTCTCCGAGACTTCGCGATAAATCCCTTGGAAATTTCCCGTACGTGTGCATCAAGGTTACAACCATGTTATGAAGAAAACTTAGATTTTTATCTTGGATTTACTTTTATCACCGAACCTCCTCGAAAGCCTATATCCAGTGGATCTTCCCCGGTGTAATAATAATAATCATAATGAAATAATCTTTTACTTATTTCACCACCATCTCAATATTCAACAATCGATATCAATATCATTCTCGGGGTGTTTACCATTCACAAAACATTCTCGGGGTACATCCCGGCGGGTATCGTAAATCGTGGCTACCGCTCAATCGTTCAAATCAATAATTATATATTATATTTATCTTCTCCGGTATAATGATAAAGTAATAATAGCAATAATAATAATAATAATAATAATAATAATAAAAGATCCGTCACTTATTTCACCACCATCTCAATATTCAACCATCGATACCAATATTATTCTCGGGGTACATCCCGGCGGGTACCGTAAATCGTGGCTACCGCTCAATCGTTCAAATCAATAATTATATTCCACCCCACGTTTCACCAATTAACGACGGCGCACGCCTACCGTTCGATTGCATAATCGTATATAGTACACGCATCAATAATGTTTATGCAGATTAACGATCCCTTTAGCCAAGTTTGACGAGAAGGGTGGATGGTCATCGTTTGGACGGGGCGGCGGGCAGAATGAAATTTACACACGTTCCCGAAGTCCCATCGGGATTCTTGTGAAATTACATAAGCCTTTCGCATCGGGCATTATTCGACTGATTCTCTGCTGGAAATTCGGTCCGTTGGAAATTTACGCGATCGCGGTCTCTCTGTCGGTGGTGGTTGTCGCATGCGCCGCTACAAAGCGTTCGTCACTTTGTTCCTCCCTGTTAACGCTCAATTTTCTAACGAATTGCTCGAATCCAATTCCCGAGCAAATCCGATCGAACTATCGAGCTTCCGGTCCGGCACTGCCGATTAACCGGGGCTTTTCCGTTCGGAGCGTTTCATAGAGACCGTAAATTAATTCCTCCGCGGGACAAAATCCGATAGTCGTAATAATAATAACCCCCCCCCCCCTCTCTTTTCTCACCTTCCCTTCCTACTTTTTCATTATATTTTATTCTTATTATTATTATTTTTTATTCGACTCTCTTATTCCCGCAATCGCGCCCCACGAGCGTCATACATACCGCTTTCGGTCCGTCCTCCCACGGTTCTACCAACGGGGCCCTTTTGCTTTTATTGCCGAGATCCTTTTTTTTTTTACTCATTCGAGGATTTTCACCGACAAAGAGACCGGGGCGGCGGGGGGAGAGGGCGAGAGACGGAGACAACGCGCGAATGAGCGGGAGGGGGAGGGAGAATAAACGCGAGGGCGACGATCGTTTTGGTCGTTAGTGCGGTAACAATGTGTACGTAGCCACTGTACTAACCTATTCCAGAGTCGAATAAATAAAAGGAGATAAAAGAAAATTTTGTGGACGAAGCTTTTCGACCGTTTTCACCGCAACTCCTCATTCTCTTCGTTGCATACAGAGGAAGACCGTGCGACGTTTTGCGAAGCTCTGTTCCTCAAGCTTTGTCTCCCCCCCCCCCTCTCCTTAACTCGTTCGCGGTTTTCAAAAGTACTTCGGAGAACTCTCGTTATCACTGGAAACATTGCTGTTATTATTATCATTATCCGTCGATCTACGAAATTGAAGAAAAGTTGGTGCAGGCAGCGAGTTTGGAGTAAAAATAAACTGGGCCGTGAGAGCGCAGCTAAGGAGTGGAAAAAAATTACACATTGTGGAACTTTATTGGCAAAAAAATTTTTTTGTTATGTAAATACGGGCTCGAGGTGGATCTCCGGAGCTTCTCGTTTACATACGCCGGGGAGATGTAATTTCAGAACACGTGATCTCTGTTACGCTTTCGCGAGGCGCTGTGTGTATGCGCCGAATGTAAACTAACAGACCGTCAGACGCTGCGAACTCAGTGCGTGACGCCAAATTCCTTGCAGTATCTCTGTCTCTGTGCGCACGCGACCTTGCTGCAATGAACAAGGTTCCGACGTCGACGGTATCCTCCACTTCCGGTGCGCCGAAATTTTACTCTCGCAGGCAGCTTCGGCCCGAAAAATTTAATATAATAATAGTAGTTGATGAAATATTAAAAGTTGGAGTTAACGAAGTGAAAATCCCGGGTGAAATTCTGCCGTAACTGGGAAAACGGCACATTACTCCGCGCTGGTTGCCATACGCCAAAGTGGCATATCGGTCCTTCTGCCATATCGAACCGAGAGCGAAGCTGCCGGTCTTTGAAACACTAATAAGTAATGGATAATGCTACTGTTTCCCAGAGAAACATAAAAAAGTTTTCTGTGTCGTCACTAGCGGTTGAAAAATACAATTTTCAAACTGGAAGTGACATCGCAAGGAAATTTTTCAAATTGGTTATGCCAATTACCGAATAGAATCATTCATAGCTGACGCATAATTAATTACTGAACACGTAATTAATTCTCAACGTATATTTGTTTTCTATGAATTTTTCTATGACTCTTCTGCAACTATTATTTTATTACTGTATTTCATGGATTTTCAGTCAGTTGCGTCAGTGAATTTGGTCGACAATTCACAGAACGTAACACAATACCCATACTTGACAACCTGAAAATTGTTACATAAAACCTGCACACACGCAGTTAATCTTCGAACTATTAATTGACTGCGCGTCAATCAATTGATTGCTTCATAATACTATTTTAATTATATAAAAATAGTATAAACATTAAAATTAGACCTGTCCAATGCCGCAGAGAGTAGAAGAAAAGTTCTCCCATTGGCCCGAGCATTCAAAAACCATATTAAAAAGTATTAGCATTGTCAAAGTATTGATATTATTACTAATATTATTATTATTATTAGGAATGCACGGAAACACGGGACTCTTATTATTCTCTAATTAGCTTTCTCAATTAGCGTTACAAGGATCGTTGATCTCTCGATTATTTTACACCACATTATTCCCAGTTGACGAATACACCGGTCGAAATTGTGGATTGAAGGGGTTAGTTGGATTGTAAGCGGCACGTTCGCGGTGCGGCATTCATGGCGGTGGGAGAAAGCCGACGGGCCGGAAGCCTGTCGGCATTTAGCACGACGCCGGTTCGGTGGCACGAAAAGAGTGCCCGAAAACGTTTTCCGTTTCCGGTACAGATCCGACCATATTCTACGCCGCCCGGGACTTCCGCAGTCGTCGCCGTGGCCGGGAAGGCTTCAACCCTTTCGCCTCCTGACGCCACCCAGCACCCCGTCACTGTCTACATTTCGAATCCCCGAGGGGATTTTCAGCGACGCGATTCCCACTTCCTCCGTCTCTCTCTCTCTCTCTCGCTCTCTCTCTCTCTCTTCGTTCCAGAAAACGTCTCCACTGTACTCCCGAGCTCGTGATCCCTGACAAAGTGAATAAGGAGCGTTCCACCCAAAAGCGAAACTAATGGCTCTGATTTCTGTGTGGGAGCTTGCCTCTCTTAACGAAAGAACGAGCTATTTCTATTAAATAAAAATCCTGAACCAAATGTTAATTTATGATCTCTCAACTCCGATTATGCATACTTTATTATTAAATGAAATATATGTACATATTTTATAGAGGCTGAAAAATAATGGCAATTATCCCCGTGGTGAAAAGTATATGCGAAAATATGTTTTCGTGCATATGAAAAATACATCATTTATATACAGAATATATTAACCCGCGAAAAATTCAAAATTCAACCCCAAGGCTTAAGTTTCAATAGGTTCTTAAGTCTCAATAGAGGGCTGGGACGAGGTCGAGTCATGCTAGTTATAATTTGAGTCGTTGCTTGTATACCGTTATGTATTTATTATTGTTACTAGCGATCGGGCGCTTCGCGCCCGACGCTAGATTCGTTTATGTTATTATGATCGATTTATGTTATTTATTGTTGACAATAAATGACAAATGCTTCGTCTATTGAAACGCGATCGCCGGATAATATATTCTTAAGGAACTGAATCTCACCTCCGATTCAAATTTCGAACACGAATATACCAATTATTTTACTGTCAGCCCAATATTTTCTACTTAAATAAAAAAAATACGATTTTTCATGCATAAAATCGAGACTGTCAATGTCTCACTGTACCCCACTCCCTCCCCCCTCCCCCACCCCACTGTACCCCTCACTGTAGTCCAAACAGGGCCAGCGGATTCGTGTTCAGCGGAAAAAAATACGTCGAATATAGCTGTGAAACAACAAAAATCGAGAGAACAACGATTTTTCAATTTTTGATCCTCAGCTGAGGATTTGTTCAAAAAAATTTTTTAGAATTTTTTCGTTAATGAAATCGGTTGGGAAATATGCCACTTGAAAACAATGGCGAAGGTTTTAATTCGATATCTTGACATTTTTTTTTTCGAAAACCATTCTATATGCTAACAATTCGAAATTTTGGTTTGTTAGCATATAGAATGGTTTTCGAAAAAAAATTTCAAGATATCGAATTAAAACCTTCGCCATTGTTTTTAAGCGGCATATTTTCCAACCGATTTCATTAACGAAAAAATTATAAAAAATTTTTTTTACTCAAAAAATGGTACCCTTACAATTTCTTGAAGATAATGGATTTAAAAAAGAAAATACCCCCTTCCCGTTTTTCCACTTTCAGAATGGCAATTTTTTTTTTTTTCGAGATATCGAATTTTTACCAGCGCTATTGTCTTCAGGTGATCCATTTACGCATAGTCTTAAAACAGACTGTCAGAATTGTCACAGGAACTGATCGAAAAACAATCGACAACGAAAAACATATGACTACCTACAGACACGAATGACGTTAAATTCATTCTCGCGCATTAATACACTATATATGTCGGATATTTTGTATCCAAAATAAAGTTTCAAATGCCAATCAGCATATTCTAACCTTTCCTGGCACGTCAACGATAAGCCGATTATTTGCCAGGACCAAGAAATGTCGAGGTGACATTTTGACAGGTGACAGATTGTAAAACAATAGACTCTCAAAATCGGAAATCGAGCGTTTATTGGGACCCACTGGAATCCGAATCGAGCGGCCATTGGGAACCCATGGATGACCTTAGAACTTTATTATATATAATTATTATATATAGTATAGTAGTCTTATAGATAATATAGTAGTTTATCGTACTGTCGTTGACTGAAATGGGATGCGTTTTGAAGCCAAGGGTTTATACATGCGACTAGATATTAAGCTGTTGAATCAAATTTGCGTTTATATATTTTTTGTTAAAGGAGCAATCCGTTCAGTAATGAAACAATCAATCAATCAATATAATAAAAATAATTTTTGCGCATACGATATTTTCGTACTCGGCTTATCGATGAACTCGAGCCAAGGGGGGGAAACGAACCAGCTTTCGCGTTGTATCTCATCTATAACGGTATACATTAGTCGCAATAAATGTCTCAGCCGAGAAATATATGGTGCAGGACCGCGTGAAGCGGTGCAGGGCGTGTGTAATTCGCACAGGAGGGTAGAATTGCCCGGTGGTCATGAAGCGCGGTTGGCAAACGGGCTTCTAATCACAGGGCGTTCGTGGTATCACGTGACGTGCACCCTTCCTGATTTTTTAAAGTAACTTTCCTACTTTCGTTAAAAGCTGGATCGAAGTTTCGGACCTCGTTGTGTACCGAAAACCTCGAGGCCTCCGTTGCATGTGTAACGGCGATATATACATATATAGTGCATAGGCCGTTGATTAATCCGGCACGAACTTCCGTTTTCTCAACGAGTCTTCTGCTAAATCGGTAGATCGATCTACGTCAGTCACACGGGAGTGGTATATTATTTCCTTTGCTCCCGGTTATTGTTCTTCCGTTGACGAATAATTAGCTTCGGGACGATGGCCTTATTTAAATGAAAAAAAAAAAAAAAACGATTAATCGTTCACCGAAAATCCAGAAACTGCTACCATGAACAACATCGCCAGGTATATATATAAAAAAAAAAAAACAAAATTAAACAACATTTTTATAACCATACTGGTTCACGCCCACGATGAATTATTTTTACTCCCATCCACCCGAACATAAAGAGGTGAACGAAAAATCGGGAGTAGGTATGCGAGGTCCGCACAGTCTCTCCCGAGTCGTCCCGTCGTCTCGCGCTCTTCGCGCACGTTTATGAATTATTTCGCCTCATGAATAATTCAAGCCTGTTTGCGTCGTTCAGCGACCGACTACTATTTCTCTTCCGCGACTTTTGCTCAGGTACAAAGTCCTATATATATATATATATATATATATATATGTCCCGAAGCTCAACGAAGTCCGAGGGAAGTGTAAGACTCTGGATGCTGTCACGGGGCTCGAATGATGGAGAAACGGACGCGACCGGCGAGAATAAAGGGACCGTTCGGATAGTCGAGAAGAAAGGGATCGTGAGGATAGGCGAGAGGGAAAATGGGGGGGGGGGGAAATAAAACCGTTGGAGCATTAAAGAGCTGGCTCATATATAGGTGAAGCAGTATCAGGACGAGACACAGAGTAAAGAAGTTAAAGAGTGTAAAGATGTCTCGGGGTAACTACTTGGAATATTTATGGGCTGAAAAACTCTGCCGTACCTTATCCTACACCCACCTCACAGAATGTAGGTGTATCCTCGGTGTCTCTTCGTGCGCCCGATATCACGGAAAACGTGATAGAGCAGAGTGTGCGATACAGTGGAACGGGAGAGGACGAACTAGTTATATCTTTGCTTCTATATCAGTTTAATCTAAGAAGGTTACAAAGCAAGGATATAAGCGAATCCAAGAATCTCTCAAATGGAGCTTTTTCCTCGAAACGAACAAACCTATATTCTCTCAGTTTTCGAACGCGGTGAACCGGAAATAGTTTTCAGACTTTTTTTTTCCGGTGGGTCGCGCTCGTCCCCCGAGAAAACTTACCGAGACTTCTTTTTTAATTCGCGACCGTTGCCGACTAAGAAGCATTATCAATTTTTATCAAAACCGTGAAGAAAAAAAAAAAAAAAAAAAATTAATAAAGAAAAAAATAAAAATGCGAGACGAAACGAGATGGAGAGATTCTTCTCGCCTTCTTCTTCGGCTCTCGAGGGGCTCCATGAGCTTTCGCAGAGAAGCAATCCAATTCGGGACAAGGGGTCAATCTCATGGCTCAGAGAATAACGAGCTTTCCGCATCAGTCGAGAACACCCGCGCTCACGATGCACATTCCCCTCAACTTTTACCGCTCTTCTTTTTTTTTTCTCTTCCTCCCTCCATCCCGTCTCCGCTGCCGCTTTCTCTGCGTCTCTTGAAGATCACCCTCCCAGACTCTCGAGTACCGAGAGCGTGAGGAAAGTGCAAGGAGGTCGCAGCGGTAGTTGCGCAGCGCCATCAGCACCGGCACCACCGGCGCCGGGTTGTACCAGACTTTTCCTCTAATGCACGCTATTAAATCTTCTTTCAAACGCGCCTTCCCTCATCCACCGTTTCATTCGGCGTTGCCTCCCCGCACTCCTCACCCTCCACCCCGCCCATGTACGTGCCGAGCAGTCTCTCACGAGCCTTCGTAATAGGAATTTAATGCGACGTGTATATAGCAATTCGGAGCGCGGAGAGGAAAGAGATACTGGGAGAAGAGGACGCCGGTGCGTATCGAGCTGAATGGGAGGGACGGCTCGGGCAGATTCGAGCAATTATTTTTTAATCATCAACCACTCGGCGCCTTTCCTCTTTGATCAAGAATCGCGAATTGTTTAATTTTCATTCAGAAAGTACTTTAATTTCTCTCCTTTTTTAATTTTCACTCGGCAAGTACTTTAATTTCTCTCCTTTTTTAATTTTCACTCGGCAAGTACTTTAATTTCTCTCATTTATTAATTTTTGTGGTTCAATTTATTTTCGATTAACATGTTATTTTTTTTATTAATTTTTTTTTTTTGGTCAGCAAATATCTGCCGACATCATCGTTTCATTCGTGCACGAGACTGTGCGTGACCGCACAGCGATTATATTTTATACTTTCGTTGGATCGATATTCGCACCGTTATGCGGAAGCCTCGTGAAATTCGAGGCCACGAGAGCGGACTGCGGGCGTACACGGGGAAACGTGGGCGGCCTCGCGGAAATCTCATGAATTTCGTGCACGCGCGAATGCCACAACGAAACAGCCGACCGTCTCCCGGTCGATGTGCCAGTTTCGTGACTTTGGTGTATGGAAAGGAGGGGAAAAAAAAAAAAAAATTCACGTCGCTGAATAGAGTCAAACGCGACGTTCTCGACGATGTTTCAAGGAAACGGAAAAATGAAAACACTAATAAAAATAAAATAGGCAACAAAGACCCTTTCGAGACTATCCCTTTTATAATTCCCCTCGGATAATGAAATTTACCTCTATCAGTTTATTCCCCGATATCGCGACTCCCCTCGAGTGCATCACTCCACTTCGAGGAAACTCGGAAAGGCGAAACTGCATATCATAAAATGCATAACGAGGGAAGACTCATAAAAAAAAAAAAGAAAAATGAAAACGAGGTCAAGCTCTTGGGATCCGTCCCTCACGGCCGTTCAAGCTCGACGACTCTGATAGCTTCATTCCTCGAATTCTCACATCTCTTTCGCTGTATCCGCGTTGCCTGTACATTCAATTGCAATTTCATTACTATTCCTTTGTCGAAAAAGAAGAAAAAAAAGAAAAAAAAAATGTGGCCCGTTATATTTTTACACAAGACCCGTGGGTAGTGGAATATTACATACGAATGGATGGATATTAGAGTCGGCGGATAATATTATCTCTGTGCTCGTCGTCGAGTGTTATAAAAGTACATACTATATAGAGGCACCAGTTTTGTACGGAAAATATAGTACGGGCGGACAATCACCGAGACTATTCCCTTCGAGGACGCTTCGAGAGTGGAGTTACGATGCCATTACCAGAAAGGAAAAGCCCTCTTCCTCCATCTTCCTTCCTATTTCGTCTCTCCGTTCGCCCGTTCCATCCGTTCTCCGGCGAAGAAGCCATCAGCGGCTGGCCTGTATCCTTCTCCGCCTCCTTCATCGTCTCCCTCGGTTCGTCCTTGAGGATTAGGTCGTCCGCTTTTCCGCACCCTCCGAATCTGATCTTCCTTGTTCCCTCACTTCTTACGATATCTTCTCTCCCTTGCGATATCTTCCCGCTCTCGCTCGGTGTCTCGCCTCTCGCGCGTCCGTCCTCTTCCAGGCGCAGAGCTTAAGAGAGTGGAGGCGCCCACGAAGGGAACGTCTTTCAGCCTCACCGGGTTTCACCCTCCTCCTCCTCCTCCTCGTCAGCGTCATTCTTCGTCACCGTATCCACTACAGTGGATGCCGCGAGCGCGAAACAGGACTTCATCGTTCGGCCTTAGAGACGCGAATTCGCCAGAATCTGATTCCCCCGTCGCTTGTCCAGAAGGGTGGAAAAAGAGAAGGTGAAACATTTGGGCGAAGATCGATAATCGCTCCGCGTCAGCTTTTTTACCGTAGCCCCAAGTATTTTTCCTCAGAGCACTCGAATCTTGCCTCGTAATGAGAGGTAAAAAATGGGCCAAGTGGCACGGTTCTTGACCACTCGAGTCCAATTTATGGTAAGATGTTTCCAATACGATTAACCGCACATCGAAAGATGAAGATTGTAAGATTTCAGCGAACTAATGTTCCGGATGATTTACATTCGCTAAAATTCCCGCCGCGTAATTATTATCGTTGCAACGTCAAAGAGACATGTTTGCAATGAACTTTCTATAGGGTGAACCGGCCAATGAATGGACAGTTAAGCAGACGAAAAAGCCAATGAATAGACGTTTTTTATGCACGTGCTCTTATGGAAAGTGTCCATTCATTGGCCTTGTCCATTCATTGGCTGGTTTACCTTCGGGGAGAGCGCGGCAGAATGGGCGCCTCGACTAAAAATACTGATTGGGGCAAAACTGGCACCATCGTAACTTTCTTATAAACGACTTATATCAGTTTTCTGACGTTGCTTGCATAAGAAAAAGGCGGAAAATAAGTCAAATTCTTCATGAAAAGAATATACATAAATAGGAAAGATGGGGGCAAAACTGGCACCAAGACTAAAAATTATAATATTGCCTTATCCAAATACCATTCGGTAATATTGAAGTTTTTCAGTGCAGAGATTGCCAGTGACAAATTGATCGGAGTTGAGACCCTCATGAAGAATGTGCTTCCTCGCAGTTTCCGCAGCTTTGGTGTCAACGATACAGAGGACCAGTGCTGGCCGTCGTTGGGTGAACACTGGCCGACACTGTGCCAATGCTGGTCCTGTGTGGTGCTGCCAGTAGGGAGAGCTCGTGGGCCGTTTTTTGTTTTCCTTCGTCGCACACGCCCCTTTCTCAAGAATCCCTGCCGCCTCCATCAGTCCCATTGAAACGGAAGTCTACGTGCGCAATTGCTGGTTTTACCGGGAACACCGTACGAGCGGCTGCGCCGTACCTCGAGCCAACCATTTTCGGGTTGTCGGCTGACCATCTAGTTGGCCTTGATTTATTTTATGGTTTTTCGAACGAGAAAAACGTTCGCCGGGCGAACTATATGTGCCCGGCGATCGGTGCACAACGTAAAACATCCTCGTTCCGTGGAATTAACAATCCTTCGTAAACAACCGGTTTGCGAGTTACCAGTGCCGGTCCGATTTTTCCCCGAACGCTTTTCCCGTCTTGTACATGGGTTCGCACATACAGAACGACGATACAAACGCCACCGGGTCGAAACCTCCAGACGTGATATATAACTTGCGTATGTACCGTACATAACGTTTCGAATACGAGCTTCGGGTTTTAAGACCGTAATTTCGAGCTCTTTTCCGAAGACTTTTTCTTTCTTGCTTTCTCTACCGGCGAAACCCGTCTCGATTACTGCTTTCGCAGGATACCCCCGGTTTCAACTCCCCGCTTCTTTTCTCAGCGAAGCTTTCACTCCTTCCCTTCCTCGTCTCGAGAAACTCGAAGCTACCCCGTACGTACCGGAGACGCGAGAGGTCGACGCTCCGATTTTTTTTTCTTTTTTTTCCCTTCTTTTTTTTTTAGTTCGCAAACCTCGTCCAATGTTCTCTCGAGCAGATCATGTTGCCGTTTTAACGAGCATACTCGAAAACCTTCTTTACGCGAGACCTCTCGCTTGCTCACATTTTGCAAACACACAATCGGCGTACACCCGAAGCTCGAGAAATATATTTCAAATAATATTTATTCCACGGAAGCATCATATTTCTCAATGTTATTTATTTTCCTTTCAGTGCGGAGGTTTCCCGTGCGTCGAGGCGGTCGGCCAGCGGAAGACAGCCAGGGTAAGTGTGCCCCAAAGGGTTTTCATTTTTTTCCTTCCTCGTCACTATTATTATTATTATTATTATGATTATTATTATCATTATGTATATTATCGCGGTGCATTATGTGTACGCGGCTCGCTAATGAAGTCGGGAGGAAAGATACGCGCGAGCGAAAAAAAATTCTCTGAGGGAAACAATCATGGAAGGTATAACATAATAGCCGCTACATGAACGGAAAACTTTATCCTCTATCTTCCGTATATATTTCGGTGTTTTCGTTCTTCAAAATAACCATCGAGCTGGATAGTAATACGAGGCTGGTAATGGCCAGAATTTCATAACCCTCAAAGTCCGCAGCCCCTTTCATGTCGAATAAAATAATTTTTTTTAAACCGTTCTATACTTTCGTGATCAAATTTTTTTTGTGAAATTACAGCTTGATGTCAGGGCTCATTTTTTTGTAGCCAATTTTGCGGAGAATGAAAAAAAAAAAGAAAAATAAGAAGATCGGCTCGTGCGAAACGTATTTGTGGGTATTCAGGCGCCTCCTTACGTAATCAAATTACGCAAATCCAATTGATGAAGTCGAGATAGGTCGACATGGTGGGTGAACGAACGTGTTCCTCTTACACGCTGCTTGCTCTCAGAGTTTAGATTTTCAACGATAATAATAGCTTGTACATGTACCGTGAAAACATCTGCGACCTGTGTATAACCGGATCGCAGCGGGGTTCGCGTTTCTCGCGATTGAGTTTTCCGTCTCGCCTTATACTTATAGCGGTTTGAGCGGAGCCATGCATTTTCATTCATGTCGATCGAATGACTTTGGGCTTCCGGTTACTGGCGCGCGGATGGGGCGATTGTTTTTAAACGTGCGATCGGACTCTCGCATCTGTAAAGTCATAAAAGTTACGTAACGCACAAAGTACAAAGAGCACATATATAAACTCAACTTTTTGGTTTAAAAATCAAAAAAAGGGATATCCATCAATAAACGACACACATCTCAATACACGAATATAAAAAAAAAAATAAATAAAAGTAGGCGTAAGTTCCAGATATCAGTTTCACCAAACACCGTAACGAAAAAAAAATCATAATATTTGTCAGGACACGAAATCGTAATATTTGTAAGGACACGAAATCATAATATTTGTCAGGACACGAAATCATAATATTTGTAAGGACACAAAATCATATCTGTATTCGACGTCCCCAGAGAGAAAGAGACTGGTACATCGCTGAAATGGGTCGACTGGACAGAGTACGACGTGAAATGCGATCTATACATTATTCGTCCTTGAGCACGCACAATAGGTAACTTTGAATTTCCCCGCCGAGACGCGTCGTTACTACGATCGCGCGAGGATTTAAAATTTGCTCCACAGCTTACACACCCTAGGGATATTCGTGATCTCCGGAGAAATAAAAGTTGATACGACATTACTCCGATGATTGTACTCCTGATTATAGGATAAAAGCGGTGAATATGGTCCGGTCCGAGTGTGAGTGATTCACGCGATGATTGGAGTGGGCCATTTCTCCGCTTTTAACCCTTTGAAAAATATTTGACGGAATTGAAACGGCGGTCGCTCGTATAACTGCACGATTAATTATAGGGGACGACAATCTCTGCTGCAGAATTTTATAATTATAATTTTTACAATTAATTTTATAACAATTTTACGCCAATCATTCCATGATTGGTAACTATCGTTAAAAAATTTTGATTTTGGTAAGAAAAATTAAACACATATATGTGGTGTTTAATTTTTCTCAAATAGTGACCCGAATGAAAGTGGCGTTGGGAGATCAACCGCTATATACCAGATATAACCACTATATACAGTTCAACGCCAGTCCCGATAACCCTTCGTCGTTTTTCGCTCGGTTCGAATCTCTTTTCTTATGGAATCGACCGAGAGTGAACAGCCAGTGGCTTCCGGGCGACCGGATAACGCTTCTCCCGACGTGACGATTTTGAGCCGAAGTTTCGCCCAAACGGCCACCGACGAGATTCGTCCTTGGAATTCAGAAATATCGTACTGAAAAAACGATTATCCGAAATCACGCCAAAGTATGGTATTCTAAATTTCCAATTCACGGCCCAGTGGCTGATAACAGTTAGCGTCAACGGTTCCCAACGTCCTCCTTGCACGCCGTGCGGAGAAATCGTGGAGCCGTATTACTATTAGCTTCCATGTGATTAGCGAAATGCGCTTGCGAACGCAGCACACAAGAACGCTCCGTCTCACGCAAATACCGAAGTGCATGCGAGGAAGCGTGCATGCGTGCATACATCAACCCCCCCCTTCCGATTCGGGACTGTAATTAAGCGCGCCGTGCATGCGTTATGCGCGTATCGGTTATGCGTACCTACACGGTTACACACGACGGGGGAGGCTGAGAGCAAAGGATATGGCTGGGATAATCGGAGCGTGCTTTGTCTCTCCGCGATCCATAATACATTGAGGAGCGTAACGGCATTACGTGATCCGCAGAGAAAGTGCGACAGGTGTTAGGCAATATGGGTCCCGCGTACACACTCGCAAAATCGAGGCTGCGGGCCACACACCCGGAAGCTCCCAGCCAGGTGCACCCTGGCACGGAGATTGATCTCATGATTATGGTAAATTGCAAAATTTCGATGCGTCGTATAGCAACGAACGATAACCGAGATGGTTCATATCGGGACCATTTTCGAAGGACCCGTAACGAAATGCACGGTAGCTCTAAATCCAAGCTTTCACGGATATGCGCATCGTAAGTACGCATCTAAGAGCGGGGCAAAACAGACTATTTTTACCAAGAATTCACGGGACATAAAAAATGCCGTTTCATCGCAAATTGACCGCTTTCGTTTTGCCCCAGTCTCTTCTACTAATTTACCTGAGTACTCATCACTTCGGCACTCAAGTACGACTTAGTGCTCAGTAATTCCAGCCCTTGTTACTTCGATCAGTACTTTAAGTACTTGAAGTATTTATCCAACTCCGATATATATATATATATATATATATATATATATATATATATATATATATATATCAACGGCTAAGGATCGAAAGGGTAAGCCCATGTTAAAGTATATGGGTTACGCCCTTTTGACTCTCAGTCGCCGATATTGTAGAGACGGGCGAAGGAGGTAAGCGGATTCGCCAAACGGTATTAGACTTTGCGAAGCTCCCGCTTTCTTTCGTTTCTTCCGAGGCAAGAAGACTCTATTGTTTTCTTGTCGGGAATAAAAAGAAAGAAAAAGAAAAAAAAATGAACTGGGTCAAACTTGTCTCTCCTGTCGTCGGGTAATATCGTCGAAGGAGATAAAATAATAGTGGGGCTTCGGGTGCAATCCTTGACTCCACTTGCAAAGAATATTTCAATCCCGCAACTCCGAACCTACTCGTCAGGAGTCTTTGAAGATCTTGTTTGAAGAGAATAAAAAGTAATTAAAAAAAGAAATAAAAAAAAGCAACGGAAAGTATAAATTCAAGGTTCGCCGCTCAATTTATCCAGTCATCTTTGAGAATGAGATCACGGCAGTGAGGGAAACCGTGCGGGGCTTTTCTTCTCTCTATCCTTGATGTTCGGAAACACTCCCCTGGCTCGCGCATCGCGTTTAACCGCAACCGGAAACTGGGTCAAACGTACTGTGGATAGAGCGAGGTATATATATATATGGCATGCATATATATATATATACATCTGAATATACGGAGAGCGAGAACTGTTCGGAACCGCCTCATCGCAGCCACGGGCTTGTGCGCCAAGGGAGGATTCTCTTCCTCTTTAGAAGCTCGAACTATGGTCGAGCAAGGGGACCGGAGTAGATCGACCGACTGCGTGCATGCCACTAGCAGGCAAACACCCCCGGTGACCGATAAATCTCATCCCCGTTATACTGGGCCGATAGACCGAAGCTGCGTTAAAATCTTCGAATGTGGTTTCCGCAGGGGCGTTGAAGTTCTCTTCGGGCTGGTGCTAAACTTCGATTTCCTCGGGTCTCAGGTGTCCCCGCTATAGAGACTCGAAACTGTTGCGTCGACTCTCTTACGTCGTCCGGCTATGTTTAACTGCGAGTACCGAGTAATTGCGGGGATAAAAATGGCCACGCGGAGAGACACGCCAATGGCTGAGAATATACCAATCGATTTGGTGAGGCAAGGGATGAGATGGGAGCGATAAGAAAGAGAGGAAAAAAAAGAGCCCTAGTCACGCGAGTCAAAGTCGACCCTGACCCTGTCGTTGCCCGTTCTTTCGCTACCGGAACCAATCGGGGAAAGAGCGAGGAGCCAAGGGCCAGGGGGAAAAATATTGGGTCCACGTCGCTCACATCCTCGCCATTGCCAATTGCATATCTCGTGTGAATAAATAACGAGATGATCGATCGATTCGCCAATATCCAGCGCGCACCGCGGAGAGAACCGGGTGCGCGAGGAGAGACGCGGCCACAACTGCAGACACGTATAGCGCAAAGAGAAAAAAATAAATAAAAAATCGGATTTTCGCGTCGAATCGTAGCTCGGTCGTGCTCAGCGCGAGCCTCGGCGGTGAGACAAAATATACAATACAAAATCTCTTCTCCCGCGGGGATTGTTCGTTGCCTCGGAATTATTAAAATTCAATCTCTCCTACGGTTCGGAAAAATTCGCAACATGTCGGCCCCCGTGTAGATTCGCCAATTTCGGCAGGCCGCCATACTTTGTCCCTGTGCCATTTTCCTATCGGATGAATTGAACGAGTGTAATTAATTAATATATTTATTCCGCGAATACAATTATTATCGGTGGATATCTGTTTCTGTCGTTGCCGTAATTAACTGACTGCGCGGACCGCTCTGTTTCTACAATTTAATGGAAAGTACATATTCTCTGTGTCGATTGACCTGGCTCGGTTCCATCCCCATCCCCCCCTCCCCAACCCGTATATTCTTTTCATTCGTCCGACAACGATACACCGGCTGCCCCGTATTTCGAGACCCGGTGACGATGACGTCGGGTGCTTGATTCTATGACAATTGCTCGATCCTAAATGTCCATTAGCTGGGCACGAATCTTGCCATTGTATAACTTTTCCATGCAATTATTGCATGGTGTTCGCTTGACATACGCATGCCCTCCAGTTAAAGATTTATGCTTGTTTAAAATTAATAACAATAGTAACAATACCGCCGAAAGTACGATGTAAACCGTTAGAGTCTCTGCTCCAATCAGAGGACTCGTCGTGCCACTGTCACATCGAGATATTTTCAGTTGGACGATTTCATCCGCCGAACTTTCTCCGGTTGCCGACTGCTTCGCAATGGCGGGACAGCCTTTGCCGGGGTAACGGTCCCGTCCGTTGCCCTTCGAGACCTGGCGACGATCACGTCGGGTGGTTGATTCTATGAAAGATGCTCGATCCTATATGTCCATTGGCTGGGCACGATTCTTGTCATTGTATAACTTTTCCAAGCAATTATTGTGATCGCTCGACATACACGTGTCCTCCAGTTAAAGGTTCATGCCCGTTGAAAATTAATAACAATAGTAACAATACCGCCGAAAGTACGATGTATCATGGTGAACCGTCAGAGTCTCTGCTCCAACCAGAAGACTCGTCGTGCCACTGTCACATCGAGATATTTTCAGTTGGACGATTTCATCCGCCGAACTTTCTCCAGTTGCCGACTGCTTCGCAATGGCGGGACAGCATTTGCCGGGGTAACGGTCCCGTCCGTTGCCCTTCGAGACTCGCGCAGACACTTCCAGACACAACCCAACGGAATTATGATGTGCATTATGCACCGAGAAATTTGCATTTGCCGACGCCGGTGAACGGGAAAGGGGAGTGATGCGCTGGGACAGTGGAGTGAGGGGCGAAGACGGTTTCGGTGGAGGGCTTAAGATGAAGAGATGCGATGGGAAACGAAGAGGGAAGCCAAGAGGATATAGAGGTAGTGGCAGACTCCTTGACATCCGTCTGCCACTGGGATGGCTGAAATTTCTCTCGCTCGGGCGGCTGCTCGTCTCGCTGCATCACCGTGTTCCATCCCGTTCCCCGTAGGAAATGCATCTTATCAATGCGAATGCATAATTCTGACGTAATGGACATTTAAGCACTTCGCCGCATCGAGAATTCCGTGTACGATCTTGACGCTAAGACTCTCTCATGTATCTATCCGAATAAGACTGCATCAGTTGGGGGAAGAAACCGATATGACTGTGGATCATCCCCAATGAGATGCGGGCGTAAGGTTTGGTGCTTACGCCGTAACTTCATGTGGAGTCGGCGAAAATGTGAACCATCATTATGAGGGAAAACGCATCGTGTCCCATATCCGCGACAGTTTCGTCCCAGATTTTGCATTTCGCAACTTCCCAGGTGCGGTTTTAGAGCCGGGCAGACGTTGGACCAACTACGACCACCTGAGTTTGAAAGTCGACCCGTCTCTAGTCGCCAATGTAGGCCCGACGACCAGTTACCGTCGGGATGATATCATCAGTCTAACGTTCTCAAACGTTATCAAACAATGTTGGCTGCCGATGTCCAGTTAATCTCGAATGGAAAATATTAATAGGCAATAAAAAAATATTTTTATCGACGCGCGCGACCTATAAATGCTTTTTTCATCATCCTAGGATTGCATTTTTCTAGTTTTTATCTTCACACACTGGAATCATCAGAATAAATTTTATCGTTGGCAATGGGAACTCGAAGGTCGTTCGCCGTCGACAGCGAGCTTCGACTTGATATCGTCGAACATGCATCATTACGACGATACGCCAACGCCGTCTCAACTCTGCTAAGCAGCGTCTTACCAACTATCGAGCCCAACGTTGGAGTGGTTGTCAATCGACAGTTTAGCCAATGCTGGGCATTAGTCGAGATCCGTTCCGAGGCTGCCAACCTGCTGCCGACTAATTAATCGTCGGCCGCATGCCGAGCATTGGCCAACCGCACCTGGGTTTGTTGCAGTCTCGCGACCTCTTGCTCCTATTCGCCTATTCGCTGCGCCGTTAAACATTTCATTCGTAAAACTAAGAACAACAAATAATGGTTCATGTTTGTAGAAAACAAATCGTCGTTACCTGTGCAAATTTTTAACAAATACTCGTGTACTCGCGACTGCAGTTCGACGAGCGACAACAGTGATTGCGGTCGGGGTGTGGTCGGCCACGCGTCGATCTCTCCCCTTGAATGGAAACTGAGGCAGATGCGACCAGATAGAACTGCAAATTCGTTCCGTGCCTCCGTTTCTATTACCGAGTCCGTGAAACGCATATCTTCCCAATGGGAATGCTTAATACCGGCACAATAATGCTCAGAGCTACTCATAGCTTCGACGTCGTCATCAGGACGACCCATTGAAAGCGCTTCTCGTTCTGAAAGCCGCACTGATACCGAGGATTTCATCGATGAGTAGATGTTGCGCCTTGCGCAGTTACAATAGGCTCGATCCAGCTCGTTCGTTACGTTGTGCTTATCCATTTTGGATCACCCGATCCTACCTGCGCTGGCTCACACACCATAGCCTAATAATCATCAATGATGACGGACCTGTTCGCTACTTCTCCAACAACTGTAGGGTATCGCCGCTTTGTAGTTCTCTCCTCGCGTATATCACGGTAGAATCGAACAATAATTAATCGACTCACTAATCTTACCCATATGACAAATATGGTAACTTTGCCATTCTGTATTCACGCTGATACGAATGGAAGCTTACGCTTTTGTATTATGAATTCTGGAATCTATTATGTACGGGCTTACACGGAAGTTCGGAAATTTGCTGAATTTCGACGGTATGTAAATTGTACGTTCGGCCGGAATGTACTGAATCCCCCCCCTCCCCTCCCCCGAGACTTTGACCTCAAATGATGATCGATACGTCATCGATGTTTAATCCCAGGTCGTCGCGTTTTATTTTAGTTTCCTCCCAGATTTCGCCAACGACCCGCCAGCAAAGGCAGCATATGTCTCTGCATAACGAGAATAAGCAATAAGTAATAATAAAGTGCAGTGTCAACAATTATTCGTTCGGAAGTTGTAACATTGATATCTTTTAATGTACCAGGGTTAATAGTTTTCCACTTCTTCTACCATTTTCGTCGGGTATCTTCCTTGTCCCGATTCGATGAATGGCCGGCGCATCATCTACAATGGTTCCTGTTCCTCCTCCAAGGATTGCCGGATTGCCTCAGTCGATGGAATATCGCAATCTGGGATGTCGACTGTCAAGACGTGCGAGATCCATTATACGAAGTGCATGCACCAAGCCGGAGCAAATTGTGCTTCCCGGCTAGTGAACGAAAGTTGCTCTCCTCTCCCAAGACTCTTTCATCGAAAGCTTCGGATCTTGGATGAAAGGACCGACGGCGAGATTTCCTCGTCTTGCAAGGAAACCCAGTTGCAATCTCTCTTCCAGCGATGCGCTTCTTTTTCACTCTCAATCTCAATCCGAAGATTCTCACACTTCAACGGGAAAAACGTCATTCCGAGATTCACTACCGTCCGTTTGACCTGCCTTTCCGCTGCACCCTCTTCTTTAACTTCGATACTTCACTTGATTCTCTTTCGATGTAATGATGGACAAACATGCAGGTTACACATACACGGTAGTATCCCACGTTGGTAGCATAAGAGTGCGATACAAACACACCAGTCATAAGGTAAAAGTGGAGAATATGGAACCGTGTTCCATTGATGTATGTGTTAATGGTGGTGGGCCATATTTGCCACTTTTACCCTATACTAAGACTCAAAATTCATAAGCTTGATTTGTGCTCGGCCCGGTAACTCGTATCTAGCTCAAGAAATACCTAGACAACATAAAGGTGTAAACACGCTTATAGTAAATATACATACAGTACGTGATATATATATCTATACGCTGTATAGCTAGATGATATTCGCATACAAACCCAGAGGAGTTCAGAAGCAGCAGCCACTTTTCTTCCTCGCGCTCTCCACTCCTCCTTTACTGTGCTGGCCTTCCACTATCTCACCCTCAGCCTCCCACCCTTTCGCCTCTCGCTGTACCAACGTCTTTTGTACACGTATATATATTCGGTGAGCTGTTGGGCTATATCAGAACGAGCACCAGAGCCAACCTCCACCAGTACCTCTTCCATCACGACCTACGACCTCGCCTGGACCAGCCCTGGCGCTCTCGAGTCTCAACCTATTTTCATCTTGGTTCGTCGAGAATGGCCGGAGACGCTACGGAGAGCGAGGTTAGAGGTGGCGTTATACTTGCGAAGGGTCGGACACGATTGGTGCTTCCTCCTTTTCCTTCGTTTCTTCCGGTTTACTTCGCTGACGAAGCCTTTTTCGACTTTCCCCACATTGTAAGGCGCCTCGTCGAGTCGCGGCTCGGAAAAACAATGACGGGAACGAAAAGTCAAACGGTGGTCCTGATGTCACGGTAACGGCTTTCATCCCCTCTTTCTCGTGAACAAATACCTTTCAACTATCATTTTTCCGAACTAAAGGGTTTCGCTGGATTTTCAGAAAAGAGTCTCCCACGTTAATGGACCTAGTGGTCGCCGAGTTTCCCTTTGATCTATCGAAAGCTTCGAGCAGAGCATGGTACCTAGAGAGCGGGAGGTAGCAAGGTGGACGTCGTCCGGACTTGCTCACCATTGGCTCGCAGCGACGTTATTCCCTTGCCGGATGCTTTCAGCCGAAATACATCAATGTCCCATGCGGGCCGGTGACGTGCTTAGTGACATATAAGTACCTTCCGACCACCGCGTGCCGGTGAACTTCGAAACGAGCAACACGACTCGGCTTTGCCGTGACGTGAACGTACGTACGAGGCGAGTTCTTTGACGTGGTTTTCCGGTTCTCCATGCTATGCTACGGAGAGCGAACGACGACCACAGGGTTAATAAGCTCCACTATGTGGATATAATGACCACCGCGCTTCGTTGTTGTGATATTAAAAATAAAAATCGGCCAATGTCACCCAGTAGCAGCCCTACGGCTGCTACTGGGCGACTGGGTGGGATGTGTCATTCCCACTAGGCTAGTAACACAAAAAACCCAGGTTTGACGGTTTTACGTCCACCAAACGCCTTCAAGATCAACAATCTACTTTTCACCAATTATTGGAGTCGGAACTTATCTTATGTTCGTTTGAACAGCATCGATCAGACGCTTCCTTCGAAATGTTTATTTCTTTTTCTTACACGTAGCCCAACAATCTTCTCTCGTTTTAGAAGCAAACGAAGTGCGGAAGGTCTCGGGAACGCGTGGAATCCTTCGTTACCCGCGGCTGGAAGAGTACTAGAAGCCCCTTTCATAGCCCCCGCGAACCTTCTGCCGGCCCGCGAACTTTCCCGACGCGAGGGTGGAATAGAACTCCTGGAACTCTCAGGGCTACCGGCGCCCCGTGCCCAGAGCGGTGGAATCCGGTGCGATGCCTCCTTAAACTTTCAATTACGCTCGCAGCTCAGACCAGCGCTATTCACGTACACACCATCGCTTTGGTATATACCTATTCAAGCTATCGAGTATAAACTATAGCGGCAGAGAAAAGAGTACAGTAGTGGTGCGGTAGCGCTTCGCGGATATATCTGGTAAGCGTAAACGCCGACGCTGGAGCTTCCCCCAAAGCTTTCTCATTCCCAAAGGATCAGGCACATCTGATTACTGGTAATGGGGTTTTGTTCTAAGCCTCCGGCAATACCCCTGTTATACGCTCAGACCTTCCTCCCAGTGGCCGAGAGACCCCGTGGCCATCCTTTATGGCATCAACCTCCTACAGCCGGTTGATGGCTGTGTAGGAGGGCAAACAATAAGCGAGTTTCCATGAAATCGTAACTCCACTGCAGACTCAATTTTCTAGAAACTCTTAAAAAATAAAACATTGAAAAGTCAATTGAGCAAACATTTCAAAAACGATAAACCTAGGTACCCCGAAGAGCAACGGAATATCGGGTTTCCACTGTACGTTTATCATTTTTTTACTCTACTGGAGTAAAGCTCGGGCAATAAGAAACGGCGATTATGCCGTTTCGTCGGATATCGATATTCCTGCTGAGCCGTACTAAATTCTACGGAGAAAAACGTTTCCGCAATGACTTCTACCGCAGGTACGACGTTTCGAAAACCGATGGAATCTCCCTCAGGCATCGCTTCATATAATCGACGCACCACGTACCGCGAATATTACCTCGTGGTAAACGATAGGTATAAGAACCATACGAAAGAATTTTAAGGTAACATAACAAAAATTCCCCATCTTCCGAAAAATAAAGAAAAAAAAAAAAGTTTGAAAATGACGTAAAAAGATGACAAGTCTATCGATAATATTGGCTCTTCACCGCTTCATTATATTTCACTGGTATTGAAAAAGCGCCTGACGCGTACGAAGAAAAAATTAAAACGAAAGTTGCATATACCCAATAGAAAGAAGTAAAAAAAAAAAAAAAATGAAATAGTGGGCATAGATCGTGAACTGTGAATGACGCGAGTTGCATGACGGTCGCCGGCCGTTTCGGCCATGTCGCAGGTTGTGTCAGCGATATTAATTGAAAATTTGTTTGTACGTCGGTGGATCTGACTGTCGGATCGGCAGATCGCACGGGGGTCGTCACGATGCTCTTCAGCGAGATCGATTCGATATCTGTTCCATTCTTCATCAATGTATCGCAGTCGCAGCCGTGACATTAGTCGATTGAGAGGTGATCAGAAATCGAGAAATTGCCGAATTCCGTGCGGGGGACGAAAGAGTTGTGCGGCGATGAAGCTGTTGGATGCAGACACGATTCGTGGACAACGAAGGGAACTGGCAATCGGGTTTATCGCAATACTGAATCGGGATAGCTATAATGCCAGGTCGAGAGCTTCGGATAATTGGGAATTGGATTTGGAGCACAAAAATAATTGATTCGACGGAACCGAGGAGCTGCAGCCGAGAACAGCCGATCTAACGCGGAGCGGAGAACGTTCACGGGATATGCGTACAGCGGTGTTCCGGTATCCGATTGTCGTTTAACCTACACTGTGAGAAATCTGCGGTGGTGTGAGTGGTAAAAAAACTGGTGTTAAAATTAACACCATTTCACAGGGAAAAATTCACCGTACATATGATAAACTGGTAACGCGGTATACTCTAATAAATTCCCATGCCAAATTGTATGATGAACCACGATCTCCCTTAATGGTGTTATTTTCATATTTTTCCAACCCCTAAACGGTATTTTTTTAGTTGAGCATCGACCCCTTTACCCCATTTTGGATATTGGATTTTTTAAAGCTAGTAAATTACTGCAACCAATTAACTTGATTGATCCAACAGCAGAGGACACCAAAAGTGCTAGTAAACAATTAACACGAAACATTGATCTGTATAAACGTGTAATGCTTTTTTTATCACTCAAATTTGCTTTATTATCGTTTTTTTACCATTATACCATAGAAACCTCGAAATAAATCATTAGCTCGGTAATGAGTATTCGAACCTAAACTCTGCGATTCATAGTTCACGATCTTATTCACTCGACTATGTTTATATTGATAAATATATTTTTTAAACTCATATATAAAATTCACGTCTTCTTGAACATTATCGTATAAACTATTTATACGGATGATTCTTTAAGGGAATTGGTAGGTTATGAAGCATGTTTTTTTTTTTAAATGCGTGGGCTAATATCTGCAATTGTTTCGAATCTGCTCCATCTCTCCCTGTCAATAAATGAATATGCCTTCATTAATTAAGCAAGTAAATACGTTTGTCCATACGTTTGTACCATACTAATAAAATAGAAAATGACTTGCATGTAGTATAAAGGTGCCATACTTGAATTTGACATGCTACGGTTCGTTGCGGCCTTAATTTCCGATGGTTGTCCGAGACGCGCGCCGAACTTGGCTGTTCTAACAACTATAGTTGGTTGGGGTGCCTATAAAATTCGTTGTCCATCCCTTTACCATCGTGAATACTATCTTAGTAGTTAGACCAACTATCGAATTAGTTGACTTCACTATTCGCGTTAACTCACTATTAACGCTAGAAACTAATGCTAGGTCATTGTCGTAAACATACCCAGCTAATAAAGAGTTAGTTGACACAATCAAGCATTTTTTCCGTGTGCGGAGTTACTGTTTTGCATTCCTATTCATAAACTTTTTGAAGTAAATTGGAAAATGTTTGGAAAGCATTTGTTGTAAATTGTACAGAAGGCCGACCAGCACGTCATACATCAACCACTAACTGTAGTTTCAATTATGCTTTCGCATAAACTTCTCACGGGGGATTTTCAATCTCACATCCGCGTGCGTAATGTGTATGTAATATTTTTAGAACCTCGGTCTACCGAACATTTTGGACGAATGGCGAAGTGTCCGTGGATGATACCGTTGGAACTTTATTCCAGCACGTTCGTAAGTCGCTAAACGAGCTCTCCTGAGCTCTGAGGCGATGTTCCGCCCGTGGGCGCCAGAACGGATTTTACGGTGCTTCGAGGACCGTCTCATTATTCTCGTGGCCCATCGTTAAAGATTTACGCTTGACGATACTGGCGCGCGGTAGCGAAACCCTGTAGTTCCAGTCACTGTCATACACTTCGTTCCTTTCTCGGGGTTTGCTGCATCGCCGAGCGAGCCGACTGTGAATAGTCGCGCAAACACGTGGACGAGTCGAGATGCTCCAAACGAAACTGCGGAGCAAACCTTTCCACTCCCGACGCCAGTAAAATCACGGTTAAGGCCCTCTCCGGGTTACACTAGCTCGTTGCCGACGTTTGTGAGGACCGTGTACTTCGGCTCGAAGTTTAAGATACACATCCGTTGCGAACTCGCAACGCAGAGTGAAGAAGAAAATAAAATAAAATTGCAAGTAAAAGTAGAGCAGAAGGAACGGGAATCGTTGAGCAGGGAGAGGATGGTCGAAGGGTCCGACGGTACGGACGAACGGGGAATGCAATATCGGTGTGCTGGAAGTGGGGTAGGATAGGGAAACCCAAATGGGAAACGGGGTACGGCATAGGAGCGGAGAGGCTGGCTACTGTCGGACGCCAAGACAGGCGGTCGGACCGCCTATATTAGTAGGAAAGAGCCTCGGCCGAGGGAGAGGAACGTTTCGAGTCGATGCGAGGGTGGAATAGAGAAACGTGGATAACAGACGCCGCGGCGTCTCTGCCCCCCTCCACCCCCCCCCCCCCCCCCCTCCCTCCCTCGCCGCTACGTCTCGCCTCTTTTATTTGGCAATATTAAAGTTTTTACAAGAATCTTTATGGAATAAGTTTTGGAAAATATTGCGAGAGGCAAATCGTCTCGCCCTTCGTCCGTTCTCATTTTTGTACTCCGCGCGGCTTCTCTTGGAGATTTTTATTTTGTTTATCTCTCTGCCAACTCGAAAGAGGTCCGGTTCACTGAACCAGCCCATTTTTCGTGCCCCCTCGAGGTTCGAGTCGCCATTTTCGCACGACGATTTTTTTGTTCATGGAAACAAAATCAATGAAAAATAAATGAGCTGGTCAATTGGTTTTTTTTTTTTTATCGCACAACGCAACATGGTTGTCGAATGTATGGGCGCTTATCTCCAGCAGCTTTGCACACCGCCGGCAGTGTTCACTTTTATTTTTATATTTTCGTTTTCAACAGCCCATTTGCCATCAGAAATACATGCAAATCCACGCATTGTACAGTGAACAACAGCAGGAGTGACGGGAGACAGCGGGTTCCGGGGGTAACCAGGCGTGAAACAGACTTCGACGAGACTCGCAAGAGGGCGAGGAAGGAAAGATTTTGCGGCGGGAGAGTGGATGGAGCGTGGATAATCCGCGTACTATATCCTACTTTTCGAATCGAATGCGCCAGCTGCTTCTGTGCCACTGAACGGGAGGAACCCCGGATCTCTAGCCGAGTACAGAGGGGGGGGCAAAATCTTTTGCTTTCATTGTGTTCCGGCTGAACGAGTAGCGACCCGGCTTTCGAATGCGTATGTGTGGGTGTGTAAGATAAGGCGTCGGAGAAGGGAGCGCGAAAGACTTACTGTGCTATTCAAAAAGTTAGATTCGTCCAATGAATCACTGTTGAGAGACTGTTCAAAGGCCGTCCGCAATGTAACGGTCCGAATTGAGCCTAGTGGACACTCTTTTTAGCGTGTCCTGCAACGTTCCTAGCTTCACTGGTGATCGGTTTCAGCGTCTAAATCAGCAACCGCCCAGATTCTCAAAAGGTCGCCCTTTTTGAGGAAATCCCTATCAAATCCCGATCGGAATCCGATCGTAAGTCGAGACAGCCCAACAAATTTCTTCACGGCTTGTAACGCTGTATCCCGACTCTCCCCTACAACCGGCTCTGCGTGACGCAGTTCGTGAGCTTTTATTCCCGTTCGCACCGTAGTCTCCGAAGTTCGAATCTTCTCCTATTCCAAGATCGAGCACCGTGCATACATCGGGGACACCGAAATGTATACACAGCTCTAAGCACACAATGGATCGCCCCCAGAGCTGAAAGCCTGCGAGCTTTCGGTACAGCCCGAGACGGATCGGGGTCGGGCAAAAGCTCTGTGGGAAACGACTCATTACCGACAAAGACGATTGTAACGACGGCCGAGAGATCAGTGCACCCCCCGTTGGATTCCTCGCAAGAATGGGAGGGTACCGTCGGCCCGATACAAAAGCGACAGTGGCCCGCTTAATCATGGCACTAACTACTGTCTATCGTTTCATCCTCGCCCTCCCGTTTTCTCACCCTCGTCTCTCCGTCAGGCTCTCGCTCGTCGAGCGCACTCGATTTGCATGGAGAGTGCGAAGGGAGTTCGGTGCTACACACAGGAAGCTCCCGCCGCAGCTGCGAGCTTTCGGTGTGTACATCGGTATGCGTCAGTCCCGTGTGTCTATACATGTGTGTGTGTGTGTGTGTGTGTGTGTGTGTGTGTGTGTGTGTGTGTGTGTGTGTGTGTGTGTGTGTGTGTGTGTGTGTGCGAGCGCGCGAATGTGTCTCCGCAAGTACCACGTACCAAGCGTGCATCTGCATACCATTATGCAGTTTCGTGTTGGCCCTAACCATCGACAACTACGTCCGCGTTCCGTGCTCGGGGCTTCAAGGACCACGACTGCTTCGAAGCCGGGATCTGTACGTTGGGGCGGATACAGGAGCCACACAGAGGTGCACGACCATGCACAAAACACTCGATATTAGGAGCAACGTCCGATTCCCAATCACTTAATACTCGACGTTCGATAGTTTATACATTCGTCGTCGTATCGGGGAAACGCAGATGGCAAATACGCCGGATCCTGTACAGGGTGGCGTGTTTCACGAAGGCGGAAACTTCGTAGTCCGTGGGCTACGATCATTTGGTAATCATGACCGGAACTACAATTCCCGGGGTCTTTGCACGAGTCTCGGGCTACCTGTTCTCCACCTCTGTGTTTCCGTAGCGTAACGTATTCATTCGGCACCGTGATGGCGCGTGGGTGTGTGTTTGTGTCGCTCTTGACGAGAAACTGTCGAGGACGTGGTTAAGGGTGCAGCGTTGGGCGGCTGAGGGTGAGGTCGCGAATGGGTATGGTTGTGTGGGCGCGCGAGATAGGAATGTACAGGCTGGCCTCGTTTTCTCGCCGGGAGGCTTCTGGGGGTGAGAAGACGCTCTGCGGTACGTTTGCGCTCGGGGAAAGCTTTACTGTACCGGCTCGAATTGGAGTCGAATATAGTTATCCAGCCGGGGCGCAGGTATCTGAGATAGAGACGCGGGATAATCGAGGGCGCGCGAAGTCCCGTTCGGCCGAGGCTACCTTCGGGAGAAACTCAATATCTCAGCTGTAAAGCGAAGTGTCGATAAACAGTTCCGAACAGGTATAAACTCTCCCTAGTGGAAGCGCCACGCAGGACCACTCTTGGCGCAGCGTCGCTAGGATTGGTATATCGTGACGCACCGATGAAAGCGAGAGTTCCTTGCCGGACCGGCGAAACGGACAAATGTTGTCGAAAGGGGTGCACAGAATTGCGAGACACAGCTGCGGCACAACGTGGAGGAGAGCTTATTTAGAATGCATAAAAGTGCGCCACGGCTCTTGACACACTGCGAACGGCGGCGAAGGGAGAGATTGCACGACGCTGCGGAATGCGAGTACCGAAGACGAGGTTGACATCGCGCTCCAGTAGCTCGTGTCCTCGTTACGTGTAGTGCAGCATTTCAGACCCCACGTCCAGGACCGACCGGCGGAAGGTTTTCAGTTCTCCAACGCGACCGCGGACTCTCGCACGTCTGGCCCTCAACGGATAGCACAAATATTTCTAGTGCCGGAGCGACGTGACCGGCCGCGGAATTTCACAGGGAGACGTAAGCCGGGGAGGGCAAAAAGTACATAAGAGGATGACAAAGAAGCTCGGACCGGGCAAACCGTCGGCTCGCGGTGGACACAGTTATTATGCATCCCTTTCAATGGTCTGTCAGAGCCTCTTCCGGATTGTATGTAGGGGAGAGCGGGCGAAAATGGGACAGTGGGGTAAAACGGGATAATAGGACAAAACGCAATATTCCAATAACTTTTGGATGGTAGCGGTGATGGCAATTTGGGAAAAGGGGTTGAAAATTCGAATCGTCCGAATCCCTATCGTTGGGACAAAATGGGGCATCGAAAAATTATTGGAAAATTGAGTTTTCACGCACTGTTCCATTTCGCCCACTCTCCCCTAAGTAGCACAAGAGAAACCCAAAACATCATGACTTACAAATCTTTTTACGACTTCCTGAAGCGGCAGTGGACCAACAGAACCGTGTCTCTCGATCGATTCTCATTTATCACCGGAGATGAGATGACAGACGGGGGGAAAGGAGGTAACAGGTGGAGTCGATGGCACAACAACTGTTTGACAAAAATTGCGGGACCGTGCGGAGGAGAGTTCGATGTGTAGACTATGCTGCTAAAAATGGACACCGATATGTTCCAGGGTTGGAAACTTCGCAGAAGGGTCGTAGGCTTCACCGAACAATCGATTTTTCGCATCTTCTCCTTTTCTCGTCCCTTCTCACTGACGACCTCTCTCGTTTGTCAACCCGACAAGAGCGCTTTCACGGTCGTAATTGTACACGCGACATTAGCGTTTCTCGCTGTCCGCCGCCGGCAGCTCGCGCCGGGGCTGTACGAGACAACTCGTACAAACCGTTTTCGCTTTTCATTGAACTTGCGAGCTTCTCATATTTGCCATTGACACGAATACCGCGGGCGCGTAACCTTGGCTACCCTTTGCAACTATAGAATATATATGTTCCACTGCGGTAACGGGCAACAGCGTAGCGTATACTATATATAGAGACCAGCGAAACTTTCTAATATCTCCCGAGAGTGTCTGCGAGGAGGGTCGAGATCCTAGCTCGCGCAAGACTGCGGGTACGTGAGATGAGAATTCATGAGACTCAGCCATCTCGATCATTCGGTCGGTTCTTATGAGCGGTATGCTGGACGAAATCGCGTCATTACATCGAAACCAGTGTCCCCGTTGACACGCCAGTGTCCGAGGGGTGAGATCAAATTTAATAACGCATAAGCGGAGGTAAAACGGCTTTATGGCACAATCGTCCGTGAAGTTCTTCATGTCGTGTAGCCTCTGCGATAGGACAAAGTACGCTGTGACACTGCACACTTGCACGTGCACTCGCGGAGAATTTTTCTATTTTTTTTTTTGCACGGAAAATATTGCCGATACTCCTTCGAGCAAACGGGCATCAGCGATATTCAACACCTGGGTTATTCAATAATTTTCATCGTCTACCGCTCGCTTTGCCGTTTCAAAGGTCGCGGGATTTTCTATTCCGTCGAGAGCGGCTAATTTTTTTTCCTCTCTTTTAATTCTCGGGAAATCTGAATAATGGACAGCGACGGCTCACTCTTGTCGAACTCTGTACACGTTGCTTTAAATCACACCGGTGCTGCTGCAACTTCTATTCGGCGCCGCCGTAGTTGCGAGCGAGCTGAAATTGCGCAGAATGCCAAGCTTTCGCTAACCCGGGCGTCTCTCGCTCCCTAAGTGCGCATCACCGAATATTTACTCGTCCGGAAATTCGGAGCGGATTATCTGCGGCGGCAGCGTTTCGGCCGCCGTGAAATTAGGCGAGCACCGATACACTCGAAACTGAATCCGCTGGTGAAAAGAACAACAAGTAAAATTAACTTCGATTACACGGTCGAACTCTCAGCCTCTCCTCCGTTTTCTTGTACTCTCATTTCATTTTTCCCGTTCATAAACTTCAGCATCGAAGTATCTGGACCCTTTTATAAAACTTTTCCTGCAGTCGTGTGCGTGCGATGAAATACAGACGCGTTCCATTGAAGCCACGCTAGCCTCTGAAAGCCCGGTTAGATGTGAAAAATAAAGCGAGAAAAAAAAGTTGCCTCCATCATCCCTGTTGCGAGGCTCGCAAGCCACGGAACGCCGCGCGTGATTCCGAGGACGAAGGGAATGTAATCAAGGACGGTGCTCGCTCGGATCGAGCGATAAGGGGTCGAAGCGCGGAGTTAATCGCCGCGTTCACACTCGTCGAGCTTCAAAGCCCCCAGCAGCAGCAGCAGCATCAGGTTCACGATCGCCTCACCGTCGCTCGTCGTCATTCGCGAGCGGGTTTTATGCGTGAACTCTCGTGTACCGGAAGGCCCCATCACTGATCGCGTCCCAGTTATGGACTATGTTCCGGAATATCTCGCTAGCCTTGCGCGCAGTAACATAACAGCTCCTCCACACACGTCGTGTATCCATCATACACTTAATTTCGTTTCTTGTCCTCCGGTCGAGATTGAATTTAAACGTAAACTTCAAGCGCATGGCACGATGAACCACATTATTTCTTACGTAGGATCGACTGTTTTTTTTGGAATAAAAAATTCAATAGAAAAAGAAGTCATCACAGCTGTTGCAAATCGCATGCAATATTAGTTAAATGAATTATGCATGTCATTCATGGGCATACATAAAATCATAGTTTTTCAAAGCACTAAGTTGGCTTGATCTGTAATAAATTCGTGATTTTTTGTCCCAGAAGCTACCGACTCCAATGTTAGAATATAGGAAGACACGGTCAAAGTAGTCAACTTCTAAATGATATTACAATTAAACTATACGGTCAAAATAGTCAACTTCTAAATTAGATTACAAATAAGCTGTGCAATCAAAGTTGCTCAGACTTCAGGAATAGATGGGTAGAGTGTTCATATAGAAGGTATTTAGAAATTGACGCCTGAAGTTGGATTTCGTCTGGTAGTCGATCCTCCTTAAGCCCTTTTACGTCCCAGTCGCCCAAACACGACACTCCTAGACGGAGCGCAACACAGAACCAGCATTGGCACAGTGTCGGCCATTGTTCGCCCAACGTCGGCCCGCACCGATCCAGTGTGCCATTCCCAACAGAGACGATAGGGGTGTGCGAAAACGGTGCACGTGCGAAAATAAGTTCACCAGAGTGGAATATAACACAGGTATACGAAAAATTGAGGTATTCATGTTTTCACGGCTTCGTTTGCGTTGGGAATTGAAAGGGATTTTCAAGCACGTAACCTCGATCGATCCGGGTCAAGAGTGCAGGTCTATATAACGTTGTCAACTGCGAACGCGTGCGGCAATACAATCCGGTATAGTTGAAGAGCCAACATTGGTGTTGGCTTGTTCTCGAGGGTTCCGAGATCGGGGGCTTCGAGCCTCGCCTCCGGCGGTGTAACGCTTCACTGTAACGCCCTGAAGCCGCTGTTCCTTGCTGGCCCCCCCCCCCCCCCCGCCCGCCGGAACCTTCGGCAAGTGTACATACAAGCTGGAAGCCGCATCAGAGGCGCACGACTGTACGGCCGAGAGCTTCTATTTCGGGCCTCGCCAGGGTGCAACATGGTAACCCGGGAGTGAGTGAAAGGGCTTTGAGATAGTGGAGGGACTCGACAGCGACGACCACGACGTCGAAGTGTGACCTAAAAAAGCTCACTGGCCGGAAAGTTCCACTCCCTCGGTATAGTTTCTCACGGTCGTGTGCGTGCACCTTAGACTTCGTTATTGCACGAAAACTCGACTCGTCGCGTCAAACGGAATCTGAAAATATTCTCGGTGGATGCGCCGAACGACGCAAGAAAAAGTCGGAAAAATCACCGGCGCAACTTTTCACAGAGAAATTTTAATAAAGCATGCTTCTCTGCTAACGATACAAGCATTGCCCAACGCCCATGGACGACGCTAGCGGGAGGTATTCAAATTACGCGCTGGAAAAGAAAAAGGCGTTCCCCTGCTTGCTTCTTCTTCACAATCGGACAAGATTTTTCGAGTTTTGAGACTTGCGAGAAACGGCTTCGGTCGAACGATTTTAACATTGAACAAAGCTTCGCACCCTTCCGTTCTCTCTCAACTTCCGCCCGGTCGCCCTGCAAGTATTCTTCGTTGGCTCTTCCCCTTAACTTAATCGTGGAATTTGTACAATTTTTTGCTTTTCTTTAAAAAAAAAATCATATCCGCCGATCGATTTCGCCGACTGCACTAAAGGAGAGAGTCCCCTGTCGATGGGCGCTTGGGAATTCGAGTGGATTCCCGCACCACGTTTGATACGATTAGATATCGAAGCTATGCACAAAGGACTTCGCCGCCGCTCTATCTTCGTACCGGCTTCTCCAGTAGCTTCGGCGTATAGTTCGAAGGTTGCCGGGAATGTGGGTCGATTCCGAGTATCCAATCTACATCCACGTCCGGCATCTATACGCATACCGACAAACTCTCACCTTCTCTCTCTCCCACTCCGTGTCTTTCCGTCGATATATGCCGTTTGTCCTCTACACATGCCTGTCGCTTCAACCGGGCGCGCGGGTGCATGCACACAGCGGCGTCTTCAACTTTCTATGCCGTGTTCCGCGAATTGCACGGAAGGACGACGAGAAAGGGTGGTAGGAGAGGGCACGGGCGCAAAGGTTGCACGACGCTGCTTTGGGCTCATGCTAGTGGTAGTAAATGGTAGCAGTAGTGCCGGCAGCGGCAAAGGTAAAGGTCAGACGACCCCCGGCCGACCGCTTCAACCCGATGTATATGTTGTGTATATATATGTACACATGCACACACACTATATGTATATGTATATGTATATGTATATGTATATGTATATGTATATGTATATGTATATGTATATGTATATGTATATGTATATGTATATGTATATGTATATGTATATGTATATGTATATGTATATGTATATGTATATGTATATGTATATGTATATGTATATGTATATGTATATGTATATGTATATGTATATGTATATGTATATGTATATGTATATGTATATGTATATGTATATGTATATGTATATGTATATGTATATGTATATGTATATGTATATGTATATGTTTTGCGAAGAAGAAAGTAGAGGAAGAAGAGTCAGAGTCACTAACTCTGTTGCCGCATTGTTTTTACACGCAAGCTATAGAGCCATGAGGTAGCGATACAGGACGGCGCATTCTCCTTCGCTACTTTCACAAGTGTGAAGTATTATATTTAACACAATTGCAAGAGTCGAGCAGGCGTGGTCGGAGGGTGCAGCTATTCAGCACGCGAACGGAAGCCTTTCGCATGGATATGCTTTATTATTGTATGGAGGTAAACATTATGGTACGTCGAGGGGAGCGGGGTGAGACGGGAAAGCGGTACACTGCGGGCATGGGGCGAAATGGGGTAGCATGAAATTTGAAGGAGAATTTATTGGGGCGCTCGAAGAGACTGGGGTAAGATGAGACTTTTTTTTGTGTCCCGCAAAAAATTAGTTCAAACGGTCCCTTTTGCCCCGCACCTCTCTTCCATATTTTCCGCTTGCTGTTTTGTCTTGTTGTTGGTGAACCAGTCAATTCATAGCTCCGGACTCATCCGAGCTGCTTCAATTTTTCAACGTCCCGTTTTGCCCCGGTCTCCCCTGCGCGACTGCCGCAATGTACACCCCATTTCGCTTTCTTGAAAAAGCTGCCGCTCGGAAAAGCTCGTAATGACTTTAACGCCCACTGCCTCGAGCATTGTAAATGCCTGTTCTAAATTCGCCGGTATTGGAACAGCGCAAAAGTGGTGTTACATGCCACCCATGAAGAAGCGTTGCACACCCTCGGCCTTCTCGTCGCAACGCAAAGTATTTTTTTCGTCGAGGGCGTTTGTTCTCTTTCATTGTATTCGGCGAGGTATCGGGGGAAAGAAACCATTTTACCGAAACTTTTTTTTTCTCTCGGGCTCATACTTAATGCTCTTTGAAACTGGCGCCGAGCTTTGAAGAATCGAGAGTGCTTTGCAACGTCGAAGGGCAAGGTTTTCGGGATCGTATCGACCTCCTGCGAAAATTGTCCCCTTAATTTTTAAAAATATTCTCGGATCTATTTTCTTTGAATCTTCTGAAGCCGTTTCGTCGAATGGTAACGATATCAATAATAACTATGGATCGCAATTCATCGTACAGATTTTGGAATCTTTACCGTATTTATCTAAATAAAGCACAAAAAAAATATATATAGAAAAGCTTTTTAACGATGATAAATCGGAGGAGAATCCGATGGAGCTTTATTACATTATCACTCCTGCAGGAGAGAGAGTCACCTGCGAACATGAGAACAGTCACCGGTCGACACGCAGCTGTACGGTGAATAATGAATCTTCGTATACGCGCTATCCATGCGAACGGGTGGGCGAGAAAAAAAAAGGAAAAACAGTAGCTAACAAAGAGTAACATCGGATTTCTCGATCTTGCGCGGGAGTTGTGAGCTTCGCTGTAGCACGTAATATACGCTGCACCCGAGGCATTTGTGCGCCAGTGGTGGGTGAGATAAATTATTCCCATTCGTTCGCGCCTCCGATGTGTGAGAAGCGAGGAAAGAGAAACATGCATGCAGTGTAGAGCGGGGCAAAATGGAACCTCGGGGTGAAACGGACTAGTTTCGCCCATTTTTCGCGGTACTGTAGAACTGTGAGCTACAGGTTGTACGGAAAAGTTTCGGAGAGGTGAAAAGACCGTGAAACGTTTAATCACACACTTCTATTTTATTCACAACTAGGCTCTTTACAAAAACTACGGGAAACAGTTGAGGAGTTCTTTGTCTCTCAAAGGGGAAGAAGGCAGGGAGGCGCCACAGTTGTAGCGGATGCTTTAGGCTTGTCGTGGCCTCTGATTGGCCATTCGAACCGCGCCTGCATTCGTGGCTGCGTCGCCACAGTACATAAAAAAACAGTCTCGTCTGAATAATAGGACGCGGGCCCGTTTTGCCCCGACGCTTCATTTTGCTCTGTGCTCCACTATGTACATAGACATGCGTGGATGTTCAGATCCGGATGTACCTTATGTGACATAGAAGATCCAAGTAAGCTATTGATGGAATGAGATTAACGACATTTCCGTCATCATTGATCCATCGAGCGCTGTCTCTGCTCTTCAGTGGTAACGGACGTGTTTGGCCGAACGCGAAATTTTATTCAGATAATAAATTATTCATAACTTCTTGTCGTATCAATTATTATTCGATGACCGCGTATGCGGGTCCTGCTTGGAGATTATTCTCGAGGAAAAAGAAAAAAAAACTACTCGTTTGCGGATGACGCTACAAGAAAATTGGACTCGGCTTTTCCTGTAACTTACCTCATGTGGTAACTCATGGTACGCAGATTCGTCGAGCGTTCGTCTCGGGGGGTATTCTGGGACGATGAACGAACAAGATGAAGGATGTAAGAAAAGAAAAATAGGAACAGCGAGGTAACAGTGTAAGGCACTCTCGACGACATTATAAAAAGGTGATACGTTGTTTGACCCTATAGTGTTCGGATTGCTGCTTATACGCGACAATGGGACGTGTATATAGAAGCGATCCATTCCCTATGCACCACTATGTCGCTGAACTATTGATGCCCTCGTCATTATAACAGCTCTCTCCCCTTTTCGCGTGGTGCACGTGTATTTATATAAAGCCAATAAAGGTCAATCGGCGCGGTGGAGAATACTCACGAGACCGTCGGAACAACGGCTCTATAGTAATAGATTATTAGTTGTTGCACAAACCGACGGTAAAAGTGCACGCGTTTGTCCGGTGCAGCGAATGTAGTCAAACCGATAGGTCGTATGGCATCGATGAGGTATCATGATGCGATAGTTGTCATAGAGCCGTGTACCGAGAGAAGTGAATGCCAAAAAATGGCAGAAACATGCTACACAGTAAAATACACAGTGGATAACATTTCTTGTCCACAAGCGTGCACAATTATTTTCTTGTTAATTTTACAAAAAAACTCTTGTCCATTTTACAAAAATGTCTGTGAATTTTACGAATATTTTGTTTGTAAATTTGACAATAAAATAATTGTGAACGTGTGTGGACAAAAAAGGTTTGTTGAATGTACAAGTTTTTTTTACTGTGTAGACCTGCAAACACATTAGACCCTTAAATATTATGCGGAGCTTTCTACGATCTTAGTCGTCATCATTTGTGCAGCAAGTATTTTCAAAACATCTTTACAGTCACTCACTTAAAATTTTACACAAGTCGTACGATGTGCAACTACCTTCTAAAGATGCAGAGGCAGCATCAAAGTGTTCAGCACATTGGAAAGTCGAAGTCTCCCAATGTATTTCTCTGCAGAGCGCTAAATCCCTCCTCGTTCGTGAGCTCGAATCGACGTTGAACAATTACATCGCCGAGCTGTCGCAGCCTGTGTACAGAGTGCATACAGGTATTGCCGAAGACTGCGAAACAATGAGATTCCGGCTTTCTTCAATCTGCGAATAAATCAAATAATAGGTGTTTTCCGTTTAACCGGTCGGGAATAAATCGCGGGCGACTTCGATACTGACGAGATTCACAAAGCTTTTCTCGCTTCGCTCACAATGCAATCTGTTTATCGTTCCGGGACGAAAGGTGTGCTGAAGGTCCCTCCTCTTTAACGAGATTCGAGTTAAGCCCGACGGTGAAGAAAAGTCTGATAAGTGCTCGATGGGTTGCTGCGGAAAAGGCAGGAGAACGAGGAAAGGATCAATAATGGCTGATGGCCGAGAGAGGAAGAACAAGGATAAGAAGACGAAAGAGGATGAGAAAGGTGCGCTCTTTATCTTTGGCGAGAAGGGGCGAAAGATGGAGGAGTTGGAGGAGGGCTTTTCGCGTCTCGTTCGTGAAACAAGCCCGAGAACTCTTGCCGGGAACTAAACAAGGAAGAACAAAACATTCAAGGAAAGAAGTCTCGAGCCCCAAGTTGAACCTTGGCATAGAAACGTGCGACACGCCACTGTCATACTTTGCGGAACACGGTATATACAGAAATTCCTATACAGTTCACAGTCGAGCCAAGACAAAGGGTTGGGAGTCTTCCGCAGAGTTGGCTTCGGAATTTAATCAGTCTACTTCTTACTCATTCGATTTCGCTTCGGTGTTGCCGCTACTGCTACGGTCGCTACGGGTCGGGGCTCAAAAGCGCGTGTCACGCGGAGGACGATTATCTGAAGCGGAAAGTGCGCTCTGTTGATGCGCGAAACGGGCTCGAAATAATTCGCGGTTTTTATATTCGTCAAAAAAACAGAGCAACTACTTTGTTAACATATCGATTTATAGGCGTTGCACTGATATCTACTGTGACCAAAATTATTACCCAAAATAACGACCGCTAAATTCCGGCGAAAAGCTTGTCCCTCGATCGACTGCTATTTTTGTAAGAGCGCCAGCCGCACGCGAAATGTGACCCGATCAGCAAAGATTTCAGGAAGAGGAGAAGCCTTGCAGCTCAGCCTCGCAATTACGCCCTTTCAAACGGTACGCGCGAAAATCTTTTCGAATAGCAGCCGTTGGCTGACGCGTTACCGTAGATAGCCACGAAAAAGCTCTACGCTATCGAACTAGATGGTCGCTAGTTGTCGCTTATAGATCCTTCCCGGTCATCGGAAAAGCGAGTGTCCTGGTGCGGTCGGACACGAGCGTCCTTTATGCGGTGTTGTCTGTAAGCTGTGCCTTCACCGTTTATCACGGTATTTCTAGTGCAGATCGTTCTTGTCGTGCCGTCTCATCCTTTTGAATCGGTACACTGTTCCTCCATATTTCGTTCGAGTCCTCAATATTCGCAGTTGTTGGCCATGAAAATTCGCTTAATTAAATATTTATTCGCCAATCCTATGCCGAGCCCACGAAATTGCCCGAGAAAATTGAACCGTGTGCCGCGAGGGCGAATGCCAGCTCGCTCTTGTAATTCTTGTGACGCTGAAAAATTCAACGTCACACCACATACCCAGGTGGGATTCTGCCATGATTGGAAAAACGGCACATCGCTAGGTTCACACTCGCTGCCGACCGCACTGGAAAATGCTACCCGACTGCTTGGCAGAGCATTTTTTTTATTTTCAGTCACATCACATCTGGTGAAAAAAATGACATTTTCAAACCAAAAGTGACATTTCCGGTATGATGTCACTTCCGACCTAAAAATGAGATTGCCATACTGGCAGTGACATTATTAGGTCCACCACAATACCGGGGTCGGGTGGATGCCAGCTTGCGTTTCGGGCGAGTACAAAACCCTCGACAACTGGTACGGCCCCATAACCGTGCCGATAGTTAAACCTCACCTGGGTCGCCACGAGAATATGGGACAACCGATTAATATGGAGCAGTCTCTCCGTGACACATTTATGTCTCGAAAAACTCCATGAATCGATCGATGCCCCTCCCGCATGAATACACTGCCTGTATGGTTAATGGTGGCAGAATATCAGGTTCCTATAATACTCCATTAACTCATTTAATGCTGTAACAATGTTTGCGAAAAGTTACTGTTCGAACGGCATGCTTCGACGGTTGAAAATCATAGATGAACTCGGGCATTGGCGTGAAGTTGATCGATGGATGAGTGGCCGGCAGGACGTGCCGCTGTTATTCCACTTGATACGATTGCTCTTGGCAACGAGAGAGAGAGAAGGGAGAGCGTAAAAACCTCGGGCTACGAATCACTGGCCGTTACGCTAAAGCCATCCGATTAGTCGTCGATTTGTCCGGATATATATATATATATATATATATATACGTATAAAACCGGATATATATATACATATATCTCCTTCCAACTTTCTACCACTGCCACGCTTTCTCCTCGCTCTTATGGCTCAGCAGGTTCGATACTCGGACTCTAAATAAATCTCTTACCGTACACCAGAGAGCAGAAGCGGAGCGGTAATGGAGAGCCAGCAGGTGCCCGCAGGCGAGGCCTTTACCCCTTCACGGTGACGGGGGAAGGGATAATGGTACTCGATAAGTTTTGCACCCAGCTCGAACGTGATAGCCATACTTTTACTACTTCTCAGACACGCGGTACGCCATCCTCCCAAAGTGCTTATTTGTATTGTGATTCGACCGAGGATCTTCCTCCCGCACCAAAGAGGCAAAGGCCTCTTTGATGCCGTATCGATTGTACTTCGGACATTACTTCAGCCCACGTGATGTTGACGGTGTGAAATCTTCGGTGTAAGAGCCAACTTCCGATTTTCATTAAAGTGGTTCGAAGTTACCGCAGTACACCGAGACGTTGACGCAGACCGTGTAAACCAAAAGTATGTTGGCTATCGTGTCCTTGCAGTTTCGGCTCGATACACGATATCGACAGTGTAGGAAACTTCCTGGTATCGCTCGCAAGGGTATCGGAGGCCCTTGAGGAAGAAGCTTTTATCGTTGTGTATCGCCTTTTGGGAAGGACGGAAAGTTATATAGACAGCGATAGAGTGGGACCAAGGGAATACGAGAATGAGAGATAGAGAGAGAAAGTGGGGAGAGATAGTGTAAGAAAGGAGATCTGTACGTGCGGGGTGCTGATGTAGCGACTATGATCGCGTGGCTTGGTCCGGGGCCCGGACGCGGCTCGCCGGGGGTTGACTCGGCGATAAAACCTCGAGAAGATAGCGCAGCGTGGCCGTGTCGAGGAAAGGGCACCTGCACTAGCTATATCTCACGTAAAAGGGAGACGCGGACGAAGGTGGAGGGGCGGGAGAACGATTGAGCCGAAGGAGAGGGTTGAAGGAGAAACGGCTGGCCGAGACGTGACGATAAAACGAGAACGAACGACGAGTGCGCGAGGCTCGAGACTTGCTGGTCGTCTATGAAGTGAATGCTTTCCGGTAATATATATATATACATTTACAAATATATATATGTATATAAATAAAATACTACAAGAGCAAGAGAACGAGGGAACGATAGGAGGAATGAAAAAAGGAGTAAGGAAGAAAGGCAGAAGAATTTAGTTCAGAGACTATGGGTCAGGTAGGGGACTTTGAATTCCTCGACACGTAACGGGAACATCTTTGGAGAGTTGTTCCACCGGCTCGCCAAGATGGAACGAGATGTTACCGGGATAGATTGAGAGGGACGAAAATATGGGATGGGAGCTGTATCGTCGGCATTGCCGGGAGGCCCGCGGCGAGGCTTGTGTCGACTGTGCCAAGGAAAAAAAAACAACGGAGACGATAGGACGGTGGCGAGAGGCGCTAGAAGACACGAGGAAGAGAGCGAGTCGGGAGATCCGAAGAAAGAAACAACGATGTACAGAGGAAAGAAAAAGGGGTTGGAGGCAGTGGAGAACATCGGCGAACGTGAGAATGGCAACGAGGCTGTGTACGGAGAGGCATAGGAGCGGGGACGTCGAGGAAGGCGCGAATTTCAAATGAGCAGGCACTGCGGATTCATCCGGTGGGGTTGCAGCGAGAGTAGGGTAAGCGAGACTTTGGTCTGTGACTCGTGGAGGGGACTGTTAGGGGGTGCATTTGCTGCGGAGAGAGAGACCGTCGAATGTTGGGGGCGACGTTGCCACGTGGAGGAAACGCGACGCCGGTTCGCCGGGGGTGGTTCGGAGAGCAGTTTCACCCGTGCAAGGGATGAACCCCGGGATATTTAAATCGGTAATGTAGCAAGGCTCGAACGGCGGGCAAAGAGATGGAAAGATAATGCACGACAGGGGAGAGTGTCTGATCGGGCTAATGGACTGATTTATTATCAGGAGAGAGAGAACACGGGGTCGAAGAACCATAGACGCGCTCGTTGGCGCGTTGGGCGCGCCTTCTTGGTCGTCGAACCTCGCAATCTCCTTTTCCGTCTGCTCCTTATTCAGGAAAACGAGAAATGACGACGAAAGGAACCAAGGCCTTAATTTACGAAATGTATCTCCGGAAAGCGCTCCTTCGTGCTCATTCCTGATTTCGTTATTAATTTTTGACGATCATCGTCGGCCATGGCGACTTTTATTAACCTTCGAGTTAAGCGAACTTTATCCTTATTCCCTCTGCGTCCGCACGCGAATGCATTAATTGCAAGGGTGCACACATTTGCACACATACCGGGGGTCCATTAATCAGCGGAGAACGTGGCTGGCACGGGAATGCTTCGGACCATTCGCGTGGACTAATTTGGCCGGATGAGGTTAGCCGCTATCTACTGGCAAGCTGAATACCAAGTGACAAAAAAACCGTGTATTTATCACAACAAGGTGTACGTGCTTGCCGCGAATCGCTGTAAAATGCGAGAGCGTGGCGAAAGACGCGGCAACGTTGCTACCCTCTTGTCGAACTGGAGGGGGAAAAGGTGACGGGGCGACGCAGAGTGGGAGGTGGAGAATTCAGTGGAGAAGTGATGAGGGTCGTCGTAGTGGGAAAAGGACTGCAGGGGTAGCGCCGATCAATATGGCGGCTAGAGAGGGTGTGGCAGGGGAAGCTGGAGAAGTTTCGAAGACAGGGAGAATGGAGGGATGAGACAGAGCAAGAGAGAGAGAGATAGAGATAGAGTGTGAGGGAGAGGGAGGGAGAGGGAGGGAGGGGGGCGAGGATATACTCTCGTCACTTCGACCGTGTCACGCTGACCTTGAGCCTCCACCAGGGAAAAATGCTATTACGTTATCTGGCGGATTCCGGTCTTTCTCTCTTTCTCGTTCCCTCTTCCTTATCATCATCTCTATCTCTCCTCCCCTCATCCTCGCGTAAGCCCTCCGGCCTCGAAGCGCTATGTGTTTTCCCTTGGTTTTTCTCCTCTCGCTTCTTCTTCTTCGTCTTACGCTTTTTTTTCTTCCTCTTCATCTTCATCTCTTAGTCGACTTTATCCATTATCTCCCTCCACTACTATTCTGTCGTTCCATTTTTAAGCCTCGAGTTCAAAGCCGGCACACACAGTCGGCCGTTTGTCCATATCTTCGCGTATTTGAGGCAGTCGGTCGAACGACGACTGTTTCGTTTTCAACGCGGCGAAGGTGGGCCGGGCGGAGGGCTCTAAGAGCCAAGGGACGCAGAAGGATGTACCTACTTCAACGTGGTTTTTACCAAACTACTTCGTGGGATGAAAGTAGCGACAGTGGCTGCGGCGTTCGCGGACACAGCCGTTGGGGAAATGAAAATCCGTTCTCTTTCTCTCGCTCTCCGAGTTTTCCCCGGCGCGCCCGCCTTTTGTCGTGGCAGTTTCGGTTGGGCTTTTCCTCCGGCGAGCGGGAGCGAGAAGAAAGTTCCCGGAGACCGAGACACCCGACAATGACAATGACGGAACGAGCCATTCCATTAACGACGGCCTTCGTTTCTGGGTTTCCTCCACTGTCGACAGCTTTACATCAAATGGCTACTGCCTACATACCTGGAACCTGTACAAGCATCCCGACAACTTCGCCTGTATCATTTTCTCGCTCCACATTCGTCGCCTCTCACCCCCGCCTCACTGCTCGTTGCGACGAGCCAAAATTGTACCTGGCCTCAATATCTATTGTCAAAGAGAAGATAAAGTTTCGACGGAGTTTATTTATGAGTATTCAGCGCAGGCGTTCGCGCCGACGAGGACGAGGTCATTTGGAATCCTCACTGTACTCATCTCGACAATGCTGCCTCAGTGTACTTTGCTTTAATTAATACTGATTTGTATTCGGGATACGGAATTCAGTAAGAAACTTTCGGTGTTTCCAACTGAGCGGGACTGTGTCGGATGACTGGGAGGTAATACATAATCCCGGAATGTACGTGATATTCGCTGTGATTAATTACGGGGGCCGAAGACTGATGTCCATCAGTTTCAGGCAAAAAAAATGTTTTATTTATGTTGCTCGGTGATAAAGATCATTTTCATTGATTCCATTGCCTCGTGGATGACCGAGTCTCTTCTCAGCGATTCTCTCGGTCGTTGTTTCCCTCTGGGTATTCCAGAAACTCTCGCGGATCCAGTTAACGGAGAAGGAACTTAACTTCTGAATGATTCCAGTGATGTGAAAAGTTGATAGGATTCTTCGGCAGTAGGGCCGTTGGAAATCAGTGTTTCTAACTGAGCGAGACTGTGTCGGATGACTGGGAGGTAATACATTATCCTAGAATGTACGCGATATTCGCTATGATTAATTAAGGGGGCCGAAGACTGATGTCCATGAGTTTCAGGCAAAAAAAATGTTTTATTTATGTCTCTCGGTGATAAAGATCATTTCCATTGATTCCATTGCCTCGGGGATGACCGAGTCTCCTCTCAGCGATTCTCTCGGTCGTTGTTTCCCTCTGGGTATTCCAGAAACTCGCACGGATCCAGTTAACGGAGAACTTAACTTCTGAATGATTCCAGCGATGTGAAAAGTTGATAGGATTCTTCGGCAGCAGAGCCGTTGGAAACAAGCCATTAAGGGAGGCGAAGCGGGGTCTTTATCAGTCGTCGTAGTACATCGTCGAGTAGTCACGGCGAATGCAGGTCAGACGTGCCCGTCGACTTTATTTTCGTACACCGTGTCTCTTCCGCTTTTGGCGAGGACTTAAATCCTTGCCGACGCGAATGGTCCCTCTTGACATCGCTGTGAGAATGATAAGGATAAAATAATTCCGAGTCCGTTTGATGTTGCTGTTTTATTTTATATCCGTTACGTCGACACACGACGAGTCCACTTGGCTGTGAATGTGCTCGTGTCTGCTGACCGACTCACCAGTGCTGCATCGGTCCCTGTTTTCATCGACCCGGGCTTTTCTCGGGACAAGCCACCTTGGCCGTCTTATCTTTATCGTCGGAGCTTCGTCCCCTCGCCGTTTTCCCCTCCTCTCGGAACATTCCCCCCTCCCCCCCCGTTCCCGATCCGAAGATTTTTAAGCGAACCCGTCTCTCTTCGTTTATCAACTCCCTTATCGACTTTCTTCTTCACCCACTCCGCCGATCCTTTGGCCCACCCGTCGTCGAACCATGCCAGCGCAGTCGTGGGATTATCACACATAAGCAAACACACACAGGCACATATTTACGATTTTTTTGTCCTGGCGGAAAGGACGGTGGGTCGTCGCTTGCTGTGCGGAACCGCATCGATCCTTCCTGACAATATTGCTTGCTCCTCGTCGCCGCTCATGCTCGGGAGCAAATGTAAAGGTAAAAAAAAATCATAACGTTATAGCATCGTGAAGGCATTGATCGAGCAAAAGGTACAGAAAGAGTTCTTATCATGAAGCGGCGACACCGACGATTTCCGATACACTTACTCTCGTGCACTTCCCGTTTTATCGACTACTGACAACATCCTTGTCTCATATCGCTTACCCAAAAAAATGTATGTATGTATGTATATATACATATATATATATATATATATATATATATATATATATATATATATATATATATATATATATTTATATATATATATATCTTGATGCTTCGATCATCGAACAGTAAAGAGTTTTCTACACATGATCGGTAGACCGTTATGAACAATCAATAGTATGGAATTTTCGACGCAATTTATTAATTTTTTTAACTGACCAAAGTAGATAAAACACATTTGGCCTGAAATCGTCGAAGCCCTCCTTTTAAATCTATTCACCCAAAAAGCGATAAAAAGTCGATAAGTTTCGACGGTATTGAGCTATTCTACTGGAACTAATAAAAACATCCTTCCACGATAATATTTGCAAAGAATAATAAGCGGTTATCGGTTTCCGGCTCGGTCGAAGCCTCGGGCTCGAATCGAAGCTCCGCTCGGTTAATCGGCTATCGGGCTAGATCAATCAATTTGTCCTCTCGACCGCGAATTATACGATAGAACGTTTCATTGCTCAACAACAGTGCATCGCCAATAGTATTTTTTGGTTCTCTTAATTCAACAATGGACAATAATTAGCCACGTGAGAGGGGGTTTTTCAGCGTTTGAGCAAACAACAAATAACTTCCCTCTCGGGACGCGCTGATCAACGCTCGCGGATTAATCGACCGCCGATAACCCCATGGTCGACGTTTGGCTCATCCCTATCCATCCAGTTACTCGCCTCCCCCGTATCTTCCTCTCCCTCTGTGTAAACCCGCGTGTGAGCAATAGCCCGTCGCAGGCGGCGGGAAAGCGAGGCGGCATGGGTGCTAAAAATACGAGCTTCCGAGTCAGTGGGCTCGACGAGGAGATGTCGACGTCGCCGAGCGAACTCGCGCGGTGCGCCTTTACCGATCGATTGGGCTTCCGGCGCAATAACCTCAGCGGCATCGGATGTTGAAGGGGGGGAGGTGGTTGTAGAGGGTAGTAGTAGCTTTCATCCCCCGACCTACACGATCCCGTCTCCTTTCATCCTCTCCTCGGCTCTCGACCCTCGAGCATTTTTATCTCACACTTTTGCTCCCCCTGCTTTCCATTCGCGGATTCTCTCGTTTAATTCGATCTCACGTATAAATTGAGTGAGGCTCGGTGGAGGTGCCGACGGCAGTCGAAGTACCCGTTATGTTTTGATCTGCCTTGTTTGCCCCCATTACGGAGACCAAACTGAGTTTAACTCCCGCAAGCTGATCTCGAACGGAGGGCAACGCGATTACGTAATTCGCTCTCGGCCTTTACGAGGCGCCGCATCAACTTCGGATTTGTTTTCGATGTGGTTAACGCACCGAAAGAGTTATGCCCGAGTGCTCGCTTATCCGCGGTGTTGCCGACTTGCGCCACACTCAGGCGCTGGAAGCTCGCCGGGAGGTCGTAAACGCGGGTCTCGCAGGCCCGATGGGCCATTCATCTTTTATTCGTCAAGCGGCCGTGGCACAAACGTACCATTGGCGGTTCCCCGTAGTACAGTATAAACGTATACCGGAATATCTCGCGAAAGCCGGAGCCAGGTCGATCGATCTAAATTTAGGGAGCTCGTAGACGCTAACGAGATGGCTGATCGGCCGGGCTCGGGAGGCAAGATTAATTGTTTCTCCGTACCGGGCCACATCCTCCCAGGACCTCTGTTTTCCATCCTCGCCCACCGCGCGCCTTCTGGGATTCCGCGTGCGATAATGGCGAGCGGGTAACCCGCGCAGCTGACGACCCGACCCGCTTTACATGCGGAACCTTCGTTCCCGCAGACTCGGTTCGGCGACTCGATTTGTTTGAGCTTTGTTGTACCCGTTTGACGAGAATCCAATTTGTTTGGCCAGGCCTTCCCCGTCCGGGGAGAACGCCGGGAAGAGTCGGAGACGGGAGGTTAATTGCGTATCGCAATTGTTTCAATCCGACTCTGCCGAAATCTTCGCGCCGGAATCATAACAGGAGTTCAGCGGGTCCTCGGAGTACATCGCAGCTTTGCCGCCGATCATTCGTCTTCGCGTTCCGGCAGGATCATCAGTGTGTCCGGGAACAAAGAGGCGACCCGCGATGCCGCGCGGCAGGACCGGCCGGAGAGAAACGAAGCGCGTCAGAATCGTGGTCTTCGGACGAGCGAGAAATAATCGAGGGCTCTTTGTTGGAGGCGAAAGCGTTGCCCGCCGGGATAGACAATGGGTGGAACTGCTCCGGACTTTTCCAGCTGGAACCTGGAGCGACCGTACGCTTGCCCGGGGAGTCGCGCCTCTCGCCGAGAGGCTCCGCTTCCGTCTTCCACCCTTCCAGCCCGTGCGAGCTCCGCGCCGACCGGCGAGTACGCTTTCGACGGCAGGGAACACGAGGAACGAGAGAAACGTCGTGACAGAGCGGGTGGAAATGCTTCAACAGCCGTGGCGGAGACCAAAGCAGGAGCAGCCGGAACAAACGAGCTACGTTATCTCGAGGTAATGGCACGGTGGAGCTACCCGGCAGCTATCTCGCAGCGCGTCTAGAGCGTCGCACTTTCGTGATCGACGATTTTTCATCGGTTCCATCCAAGGCACCTCGTGTGCTGTCCTTTCTGCTCTCTGCACTCTGCCGACGAAACAGAACCAAACTGCTATTCATTCGATTCATCTGTCCGACACGGTCCGTTATTCGAACCGGGGACCAGTGGTTGCAGCTTTTGATTGCCACTCGCAAGCTACCCGGCTCTTCGATAAATCGAAAGTGAACAGCGCGAATGGAAAGTCTGGCTTTCGGTGATTTCTACTGCACCATAATTTTTCTTTTATTTTCCGAGCCCGATGCTCGTTGGATTGCGGTCGTGGTGTTGAAATGTTTTTTTTTTTTATTTTCCTCTCTTCGGTCGCCACGCAGAGGAAGATAGAGGAAGATGAATGGAGCTGGCGGATAAAGCTCAGTGAGAAGCATCCTCCGGGCACGAGATAAAGCCTTCATTGTCCTGAAATACGATAGGAAAGCAGATTCGATCTGTACAACTTTGTAGAAGGAGATGTCGTCTAACCCCACGACCATACCTTCCTCCGCTTCCTCGTCATCCTGGCTTGTCGTCCGCGTTCCGTGTGTTTGTAACTATTTACAAAGCACTCAGTCTCGGGCTTCCGGGGTATCTCCCGATACCTCTATGCTTTGTCCAACTACTTCGTCCTCTTTTCTCTTTCCATCCTGCCGCCGATGGAACTCCTTCCGGTTAGCAGAAGGAATTCGATAAAACGGACGAGTTCGAAAAGCCAGAAAACTTTAAGTATCTGAGACCGCGCTATAGCTCGCTCGGTTGGACTGATTACGTTTTTACTCCGGGAAAAATCCCGGGCTTCTTTCACTCCGGAAATTACTTCCATTTCTGCCTCCTTCCTGTCTCGTTTTCTACCCGCTTTCCCATCTCTCCGTGGCACGCTTTCGTTCTTTTTTTTCTTCGGTGTTTTTTTATTTTTATTTTTCTTTCCCTTTCACAATCCGTCCCGAAGTAATGCCGTTTTATATCTCCGCACCGGGACCTTTCTTATACCTGACGCTCTATCCCCTTCGTATCTTCCTCCCTCCATCCTGGTCGAGACTCACCGGGAGCCACGGGAGGACCTCTGTCCTCGTAATCGAGATGCGAGTTATCCTTCCTTCCCCTTCCCGAGGATAACTTTCGAGTCGCCTCGGCATTGGTGTTGCCGCAGCTGCTGGCTCGATTTGGGATTTGCCAAATGGACTCCACTCAACCCCTTCGGATTCCAGAGCGGGGGCGCATGTCGAATACTACCCAAGCGGAGGATCGGAGGTGCGAGGACCTGGAAACTCGATCTTTTTTTTCTGCTTTACTCGACCACTAAATTTCCTCGGCTGGAAGCAAGGATACTCATTTACCGCATACAACGGTCTTATTTTTATTTTTTTCACTCCATCCCGTGCCTCTTGCCAGTTCGCCGCCGCGCTCGAGGTTAATGAAATTTGGATTGAATCATAAACGGAACCAGAAGCTTCGGTAGCACTTGAAAACGGGGAGGACAATACCGGTGCCAAATTGCCGCTGACCTTACACTCGTTCCAACATCTCGAATTAATGCCGCTGCAGGTTAACGTCGATTTCCTTCCTCTTTATCTCCCGCACAGTATACACGGTGGGAGGCGAAGCCAGCGAAGCGAACGATATCCGCCGCAATCTCTCGAGGAAATTAGTATCGCCTTCCTTCCTCCTTGGCGACGAGCAACTTTTGCTATATTGCTTAACACGTACACTCCAGCTATACAGATACGTATACATGACAAACATAGAGATAGCCCGAGCACCTGCACACGCGAACGCTGCGAAACATAAAAGCGGGCTCTCCGCTATCACCGGCTACCCAGTTACCAGCGCCTTGATTGCGCTAACTACACTCCAGTTGACCCAGTTGATCACCTCCTCTGTGATTTAACGAGTTTCGAAATACACACTTTCGCAAGGGGTATTATTTTTTTTTTTTCTTTTTTCTGCACTCTACACTTTCGCGTACACAAATCCGCCGCTAACGACGAGTGCGACGGAATTTCGTATAATGAGAGGAGATACGAAGAAAAAGAGTAAAACACAAATGAAGAGGTCGCGGCCGAGTGAGTGGTGAAACATTAAAATTGTATCCTCCTCTTCCCCCCCCCCCCTCGCCCCTCCCCGCCTTCATCCACGTTGCGGCACAACGGATTTTGCACTTGCCAGCTCGGAATAAAAAGATTGCCGTCGAAAATTCGCGTCAACCGAGGTACGCTGAAAATTCTTCTGCAGCGACATCGTTTTAAAGCTCGTGTTTTCACCGTCGCTCAACAAAAATAAAAGTTTTTCGCGACGCTCCGGTAAAGCGAACAGAACGCGATGAAAGAGACTTTGGCGAGGCATCTCTTCCCCCCCCCCCCCCCCCGCCCAACCCTCGCTCGGCCGTTCATGGCTGAACGTCCCCGCGAGGGTTGAGCGAAAGTAAAAAAAAGGAGACGAAGAAAAAGAGGGTGCGCAGCGGCGCGCACAGTGATTTCGAGTACCGCGCGGGGAGACCCGCTTAACTCTCGGTTCAGTACTTTGCATCGGAATTCCTAATTCTCAGTGACAACGGAAGTGCCAGAGCGACTCGCGTGCGTGACGGACGCGGGGAGGATAATGGAATTAAAATACGCATTAAAAAAATTTGGCTTACACCTAATAAATAAGCCAAATTTTTCCGCGGTGTGAAGAGGGCGAAGTGTTCATGAGTGGGCACTGAAGAAGTACGAAATTCATATGGGAAGAGGATGGAGAAGCTTTGAATTGCGAGGAAAAAAATTAAATCGCTCCTCTTTAAATTGAATGTGAAATATGAATTTACATTCTGAGAGTTTTCCCAAAAAAAAAAAAACAAAAAAATCCTTTAATCCCGTTCGCATATAACAGAGACCGAGTAAATGAATGGTTTTTCCAACATTTATCCTGTCGAAAAATCAGTGAAGTGGCGAGCGTAGCTGTACACGAAGGCTATGCTATCAGACGACTCGCGAATGCGAACGAGCATCAGAGCCGTGAAACTAACGATAGAGCGCTTTTCGATGTTCATTGGAGCGCCCGCGCGCGCCCATCGGCGAGAGCTCGATCAGCCGCCTGCCTGCCTGACTCTGAGGGGGAGTCTACATTAGCACGTTTAACGGAGATGGCGTGAGTCGGCGATAAAAATAAAAGAACGGCTAAAGGGTGGAAAGAGGTATAGAGAGGCAAGGCAAAAAAAGAAAGGAAAGAAAAAAAAATAAACGTGAAAACTAGAGCACCCCATCGACGAGCCTCTGCGGCCAATGTTCGCTCACGCGATTGGCGGATCGACTCTGCTACAGTGAACGGACGAAACGACCGATCAGATCGAATTCACTGTTTGCCACTTTCCACACGCTTTGCTGCTGCTCTATCACTCATCCCCCTTATTCTTTTTTCCCTTTTCACTCCCGTTGGAAATCCCATTTCGTAATTCTTTGCTTCTCGCGATACTGTGGAAAATCGGGCGGGAACGCTAAGTGACACTTTATTTAACCGCTGTTTGTTCTCCTCGATCAAAGAAGATTTCACGAAGTTTATAGCCGCGTTTCGTATCGAAAGAAAACGCCATTTTATGATAAAGTTCGAGACATCAAAATATCACATTTTTCGTTCTATTCGTACGCTGATTCGCTGGACGAATCTGAAGGCGAAAGTTACCTACATACTGAATGTAATTCGCTTGACGAATCATTTTGCGCCAAGCGCATCGTTCATTTGGTGCATGATGTTACTTCCGAACGCTCATAAAAGTGATTAATACATTTAATCCCATTAAATAAGAATACACTACTGCGTCTCCGTACATAATTAGGCACCGCAAATGTCATGCGGTATCCTTTCGATCTCCACAACATAATTCATGCTGTGTCATGACTTCGCGATAAGCCCTTTTAATCGCTTACTCTCTCACTCCGGAACGAGCTAAGCGACTATTGATCAGCTCAACTTACAATTACAGTGCCGGCCAACACAGGCACAGGCCGTTACGCCGCTACAATATTTATACCCAAAGCATTCGTACAAGAGGTAGAGTCAAATGAGAAAAAAAAAGAAAAAAAAAATACGGCGCTCGAACACTCACGCGAACAAGTCGTTCATTCCGCTCATACGCCTGTTTTGTCAAAGCTCGGCTCTGCCTTGCTCCGGTGAATGCAAGAAGGTAAATGCAAAAAAAGCCTTTACAGTAGAAGTGGTGAATATGGCCCACCTAGATTAGTAATTAGTAAATTAATCATACATGGACCAGATCATACTGACGACATTAGCCAATGCAAGGTGTGGTAACAGAAGGACCCTCCGGTCCTTCGTCCTTTCTTTTGATCTTCCATCCACGAGCTTCTAGATCTGCCTTTGTAAAGCTGTCCCGCCTGGATGGAGTTTCTCTTGCGGCTGGAACTTCCCGTGAACATTAATGCCTGGCTTCTCACTGTGTGTGTCTGTTTCCTGGCGTTGGCCAAACAACCGCAAGCCGTCACGTCGCCAAACAGAACAGTACGAATGATCGCAGTACAGCAAACCTTCACGGTGACGCTGATCGTTTAGCAGCGATATTATGGTAAGCCGGCCGGTTCGGTCGAGTGCGAATCAGCTAGGTGTGTTACTGTTCCGTGAATACATGCGATATCCCTGACACACGCAACGCCGTCGGGCGTTCGTGCCTGTCCGCTGCAGTCACGACACAAATTTCGGACAGTCTGCGCTGGACGATCCTCTCTGGACGACGTCAGACTAGTCCGGAGCAGTTCTCGGCATGTCCAGAACCCGACCGTCCAGACTGAGCCGACCACCCGCGGCGAGCCTCGATTCACATCGCCGAATACAGCTCAGCTCGGTATAACCAACCGCGTCCCTTCGTGTATTTGTCCCTTCCGCGACAGAGCACCCGAACGCACAATCCTTCCACCCTTTCACATAAATCACCCGTAGATCCGTTGCTCCTTATCTGTTCCTTATAGAGAGTCTCTCCTCGTGGCCGATATACGCGAGTTTCTCGAACCCCGCTTGGTCATCCCTCCCGTTTGGACCAGCGTTGAAAAACTTTCGGGTCGGAAGCTTTTCCGCACGAAACGAAATCGTCGACCGCCCTCGTTGGCTCCGGGTTGTGAAAAAGTATCCGGATGCTGTGAAAGCTGGATTTCCCCGGTTTCTGTGGATTTAACAGGTCTCGGCGGGTTCACCGAGCCCGTGACCGGTCGTGAGCGAGACTTACAGTTCCGAATCTAGTCCGCAGAACCCCTGTGCAAGGGGAGCGATGACTCTGACGAATTGGTGATACATTGATTTATCATCGGGTCAAATCTCTATATCATTGAGTCAAGTCTTTATATCATTGAGTCAAGTCTTTATATCATTGAGTCAAGTCTTTATATCATTGTGTCAAGTCTCGCTATGGTAAAAGTGAATTTATCATTGAGTCACGTTTCTGGTAAAAGTGGTGAATGTGGACCAGCATTTTGCTTGGCTGCTTTAAAACCCTGTGGTCACCACTCTACACCGATACAAATAATAGTCCTTCGTAGCAAAATTTCGACAACACTGGTCAGGCGGATGTCTCTGCACCGCAGAGAATTACGGAACTCGGAGCGTCGGCCGCGCCAATATCGTTGAAAACTTGATCGATGTCGTTAGTATTGTTGATTTATCCGTTCGAGTTCCCTGCTATGCACCGTGGGAAATTAATAAAATAAACAATCGCTTTGTCTAGCAATTTACTCAAGGATATATAGGTAGTGGGTTACGTAAATAGTTGACATGTACGTAGTGCGCGCAGAGCATGTGCTGTGGAGTATACGTTGAAGTAGCGTTAACGAAGCGCACCCGTTTGAGGAACTTGGCAACGCCAACAACGAGATGTCGACGTATATCCCTTGTTTGTCGATCCTGTGCAGACAGCAAGAACCGGCGAGGGAGTCGTTGTACATACGTATACAAGTATCTGCAGTAATGTATCCGTATAGTCTCGTTCCTAGTGCCTAGCCCGGATGCAGTCATGTGGCCGGATCCCGCCCAGAAGCATTCATTATAATTAACGTCACAAGCATCAAAGAGCTACGGCAGTCACGGTAAAAGCGTCGCTGCCGTCGCAGCCTCGATTCGAAAAAATTAAAATTTAAATGCGAAGAACGAATATAAAGATCACTATTCGCTGATACGGTAAAAGTTGTGAATTCAAACCACTGTTTTTGCATGGCTGGCATGGATGACTTCCGCACATGGCAATTATTGATTGCTCGTTCGACTGTACCAGATAGAGTAGCGAAGCTGTCGCGACGCTCGGCACTCCGGCTGGTGTTATAAAAATAAATGGTCGAACGTTGAAGAAAAAAAAAAACAAGGAAGAAGACTCCACCATGGGGAGTAGAAAAGTTTTACTGATGGAGCACATAAGCTCGTTCGAAGCCCGGCAGGCGAAACTGGGATAAGGAAGAGGAAGCCCTCCGGTGTCTGAGCTCTGCGCTGGTCGTGCCCGCATGGCACTCGATAAAGTTCGAGTACAAGAATACGTAATCGATCCATCAAAGATCGATTAGGAGGGACGGATAGAGAGGGCGGCATCGAAAGTTCTCGCTCGCTCGAAGTAGGCGGGTTCCGTCGTCGATAGTGGAGAAGAAGCGTCGTATATTATGTACCGAGTAACATGCAAGATGTCGTGTCGAGATGACGCCGAGATGGAGCTCTCTCGGTGCATGGGAAAGAGTGTAGTTGCGCCGGATGTAAGAGCTCACTTCCCCGGCGCGAAAGTTTCCAAGTATCGCAACAACTTCCGGTCTTCAACTGAGCGGCCGACGCGCGGGTCTGGGTTGTGCCGATTGGTGGTGAGAACGAAGAACACGGGTCCAGACACACGCGGACCACACGTGACCACGATAAAGGATTAGCGAAAGAGGCAGGCGCCGAATATGGTCGGAGGTGGGGCATGGAGATGCAGCTCCAATTAGTATGGTGTATACAACTCCTGGTACATAGTATGCTTAACGCCAGACCCCCGAGCAAGCCAGACGCCAGGAGGGTCCGCCGATGTCTATGCGCAGGCACGATCTCGCGGCTTTGTCGGGGATCAGCTCTAATTACGATAAATTACAGGCCTCGAGTAGGAGGCGCCACAGCCCGCAGAGAGAGAGGCGACTGACCAGACAAGGCTGGTCTAAACCCGAACATCGCACTACTATATCCCCCGCCGTTCTCCGTACCCTTCGCCCGGTTACGGTGTGCGTCATTCGGCCGGTACCGATATATCGAAGGGTCAATTTAGCGGGCGGGCGTGTACGCGTCCTCATCCGAGCCTCATATCCGATCCACCAACGTGGTGATGCAGCCGTATTTTCACAAACGGTACCGACGCGGATTCTCAAATGGTCCGGATGTATTCCCAAGAAACAATCTATCCAGCGCTTCACTTCGAACCGGACGAAGATTCCTTCCTCCGGGCGTCTCACGTACATCGCACACTGTTCGGGCCTTTGCAGGAAGCTTTTCCTTTCTCGCCGTTTTCTCGACTATGGTACACAGATCAACGACCGAATGATAATAAAGACGGCGAACCTTCCATCCCTCCCCCCCCCCTCGGCTCCTCCCGCCATTTTATTAAAGACGCTTTATCACTGTTGACGTAAGGGTTGCGCCTCCTGGAAACGGAGAACCGCAAAGGAGAGAATGGAAGCGGTTGCTTCTCTCCGAAAACCCGCCCTCGCTGCATCGCTCTTTGTTTGGACACTTCGTGACAGTACAAACATACTTTTTCCTTCATTTCGCTCTCGGTCGGTATTCATGATAAACTTACGGATCGTCGCACTCTGCGTTTTCCATTCGGTACTTCCCACTCTATCGTTTTTCCTTGCGTCGTTCGTCCTCCCTTCGACGTTTCTTCGTCTGTTATTCCTGTTCCTCAACCGGTCTCGCCCCCTGCCGCTTCCTCGCATCTCAACCCCGCCGTATGCCCGTGCTCAGCGGTGCCTCGCAGACCGGAAATAATGAAGAGTCAAACGGAGGTTCGACGTCCGACTCGGTGTGCGCACCTTCCTCCGTTGCATGGTTCGGTGCATTTATTGAAACTTATCGATATATTTTCCGAGAAAAAAAAGCGAGGTTTCAACGTGTCGCGCTCGTCTTCTCTGCCAATTCACTCGTAAAGTACGGAACAACCTATTTTTATTATCTGCGACGAAATATCGTCGATACGAGGTGCATTTTTTTTTCTGTACTCCCAACGCGAAGTGGATTTTTCCATTTCCAATACGATATGGATTTTTCCCTCGCCCGATGGAACTTCCTGCATCAATTCGTCGCACATCGGGCTCCGGAGCAGCGGGGCGGGGGGGGGGGGGGGGGCGGGGCGGAAAAAATGCATTCCTCTCTATTGTTTCTGCTTCGTTGACGCCAGATCCACATAACAATGGCGGTCTTTTTTTCTCTCCGTTAAAATATTCATTACTGCATACTTTTGAAAATATTCCGTCCGGCGAAGAGTGCGAGTCGCATGCAAAGGGACAAACGCGATGAGGTGCGTGTCAGTGGCGAACAAATATTTGTGCGTCACACATATTTAGTTTCCGAGGGATCGTTCAGTCGTGTGTAGGCAGCCGCAGCTGTTGCAGTGTACGGGTACAAGGGAGCCCGACGTAAATTTGTAAGCATGGAAACGGGCACATCGGGCAGGTCTGCACGCACCGCGAATAGCAAAATCACGGGGTCGGGAGCCGCGATAAAGCGGCACGCCGGACAACAATTCATAATTTATCAGAGTGCGGGGGCGGCTCGCTCGGTGGTGGACGGGAAGCTCCACAGCGCCGCGGCCGGGCGAGTGCGGCGGCGGGGAGGGACGGAGTCGGGAAACAGGAGGAACGAGGCGGCTCGAGATAGCGCGACTCCCCGCCCCCGCCTCCGTCGCCACTATATATTATCGAGACTCACTCGTCCGTGCTCGACGGATAACCCCGCGGCGTAACAAACGCCCGCGGTCCGCTTCGATCTTCGTAGGTGGATCGGTCCGGGGCGGTTTGAGGGACCGGGGAGGAAACGGAGGAATGGGGGATTACGTACGAGGTAAAACCCACTCTTCCATTCCTACATTGAACGGGCTCACGTTATATCGAAAAATCCCGAGGACACTCTGGAATTCGTTGATTCTCCGTGCACCGCGCGAGCGTCGTTCGACTCGCAAGTCACTTCTGGAGCTTCTGGATCCTTCTCTCGGATCTTGGCTCCGTTTCCTCTATCTCGTATACCTCCCCTAGCTTCTGCATCCTCGATGCTGCTGCTGCTGCTGCTGCTACTGCTTCCGCTTCCATGGGCCCCTTGCAAAATCGAACTTCTCTTTCTCGTGTGACTCTCCTCTCTCGTTCCATCGCTTTTGGCACATACCCGCTCACACACATAGACACAGACGGCATTCGACGGATAGCAGTTCCTCTCCTTATTCTGTCTCTATTTCACCTCGTTTTTTTTTCCCTCCTCCGACTCGCAGCCGTCCTGCTCCGGCTCACCTCGGATACCCCGAAGGGAATAATGGAGTTGGCATATTGGATTCGTGCTCGAAATTTGGTAGCGAGAAGAACCGGTCCGCACAATCTTCTCTCGCTCTAACGCTTTTACTATTCGAGGGTGCGCCCCGAACTCTCCGCTCCCGAGGCTTTGATGCTCGACCCCGTTTTCACCGGATTTTATACTCGAAGCTCGCATTATTATATCATTTTACGTAAACACGAGGAAAATGAAATACCAATAATTTGTTGAATTCCCGTTGCATCGGATGGCAATTCCCATTAATGACGAGCCTCGGGATGCAACAAGAGGCATTGTTATTTTTTAATGAATCAATAAAAATTACGCGAATGACGTCGGATTTTTTTTTTTTGAGAGCGAATATGGAAGTGCGCGTCCGAAATTACTTTAACGAGATTAGCATAATCGTCAACCACATATCAGCAATTTTTCCTGTTGCGTACAAAATTGATCAATCTTTTTTTGTTCGCGTACGAGCTGATGGTTTTCTTGTCGTTTCTTTTTTTGTCTCGTTCAACCTTCAGTGTACCGATAATGTTTAATATTCACTGCACTTGTCTCCGATGCGGCGGGATTTAAAATCGTGTCGCCTCGAATGTGGATGGCCGCGACTGGTTTCGGTGGCCAAATTCCTTTTGTATTAAGGTTGAAATAAAAATAAAATGAAAATGTGCGGTGAAAGCCGGGAACGACGTTCGCGCAAATGAATTGTACACGGAGCTGGTGAAATAATGAAATATGGGTCAAGACTCAATTGGGACTCGTGACGAGAACGGATTAATTGAAAAGCCTTCGTATACGGGTTGTAGTACTGGCTTGAGAACCGGAGAAAAGCGAGCGTGTATTCCCTCTGCAAGCGCGCTCTGGCTCTGTCACCTGAGGTCCCTCGCCGAGCTACCGTAATAACGGCGAACGACGTACCTACATTTGGCTTGATTAAATCGATGGAGTTTTTAATCGATCACCCTTGACACGGTTCTTGGACCATCCAGAATCCGCCTCGACTAACCTGTCCCTCCCAATATAGTTTTCCCCGAAAAGCTTCCTTCACTCTCCTCTCTCTCTCTCTCTCTCTCGTAAATAGTGGATAACTTCGTTGGACCTCTGGATAGCACGAAAGCTTCCTGACGGAGAGTAATCGATTCACGGAACGATTTCACGTTTAAGCGAAACTGCACCGTGGCTGCGCGGAGACGAATTGCACTGTAACTACAACTCACTACCCGGTTTCTATCGCTACGGATTTTGCATCATTTTGGTACATTGTTTCCTATACGGTTATATCAGTTATAAAATGGGTTTACCGCCCTCCTGGATAAGAAACAAACAAGTAATTTAGTGAGTCCAGAAAGATTTTTTCAATTATTATTATTAGATCGAAATATTCCTGGTCTATGAACGAATAAACATTCCTGGGTTATGAAAAATCTCCAGTTTCAGATTACTCTCCGTCCGCGCGACCGGAATTTCTCTATTTCCACTTTCCGCCAAAGCGTCTCTCTCCACAGTTCTGCAAGCATATCTCCAGCGTTTTCGTCGTTTCGTGTGAAATTTCAGTAACAATTCTCGCCGAGACAGGGATTGTGCTTGGGGAGGGGTGGAAGCGCCCCCGAGCGGCGGTTCTCCAACTTCGACCATACTTCCCATCCTATCCGATACCGCGGGAGTTCGATTTTCTCCAACAGTTCTCGAGCACCCTTCGCTCCCAGGGTAGCAAGGAGCAACCGCGAATCCCCAGAAATTGGTCCAATTAAACGGCTCCATAATTGACAACGACACGATTATAGGGTGAGAGCAGTGCAGCGCGCGGCCAGACAGAGTGGTCGGGGAATCCCCCAAACTGTGTTTTCCACCGTTGTATGTGTGCAGCGGTAAACGAGCCAGCAAGTGCTGCGCATAGCTCATGATGCTGCGGAATTCCACAATCGAAAGGGGAGAAGCGAACGAAAGAGATTCGGATAAACGAAGGAATTTGTTTGTCGGGGTGCAAGTAGCTTTATCCGACACTTGAGATACGCTTGGTGGGATTCTGCCGTAACTGGAAAACCGACATATCCCCACTGCCTGCCGTACGCCAACACGCCATATCGGTCCTTCTCCGGCTGGCAGAGGTAGCCAAAGCGAAGCTGACTAATAAGCACTGGGCAATGCCGCTACGTCACTGTTTTGCAGAGAAAAATATTTAAAAAATCAATGTGACGTTGCTTTCGGTTTGAAAATCTCACTTTTAAGTCGGTCGTCACATCACGCAGAAAAATGTGATACATTCCATTGTGACGTTTTTTCGATTTGAAAATCGGAATTTTCAGCCGGTAGTGACATTATGGAAATACGTTACTTCCAGTTTGAAAGTGAGATTTTCAAACTGGAAGTGACGTCACAACAAACATGTTCAAATTTTTCTGCCGACTTCACTTTCGGTATAAAAGCGAGATTTTCAAAGGAATGTTACACAGACAAATCGATTTCTTTCTCTGAAATATATCCTGGATGCAACCAGTGACAGAACCGTGTGAATTAGAAACACAGGAAAGTGGATAAAAGATACATCGCAAATGTATTTGGATTAGACGCGGAGTTCACTGGAGAGCTCGAGGCAGATTCATGGTCTTCAAATTATATTTGCAGACCATGAATCTACGGAATAGAGAACAGGCTCCAATAGTGTGCCCGATACAGGCGCAGCGGAAACATTTTCCGTCAAGCCGATATGTTCTCGTGGGCATACCGATCGTTACGTCTCACGTGGGATTTTGGTCAAAGTAATTAATTAGGTGTAATGCCTAATTTTAATGATCTTTGTTACCTCAGTGACGAACAAGCATATTTTTATACCTTCAAGAAATCATTATGAGTACGAACAAGATTTTCTTCTTTCTACCTACAGCAACGTTGCGGCTTAAAAAAAAAAAATGTCACACGTTTGTAACATCGGACTTAATTCTATGATGACTTCCGAGAGTTTCATCGGGTTTCAGAAGCACCCGTGTATTTTCATATCTTGGGATTATTGTGTATCTAGCGTGCAGTAAACACCAGAGGATCAACGTATAAGACACGTTGTACAGTATATTCATATACACATAGATACAAATATACACGTATATAATTACTACAAAACCCGTCGACTCCTTTTCGCTGCTATTTCTCGACCGCGACCAAATGCACGCGTCCCGCACACCGACGCACATAGGAGTTGGAAAAGTGGGTCACAAAACATATACAGCGGAGAGAAGCGAGTTGGGGGACTCTTCGCGCGGGAAATCCCCTTGGCAATTACCACGAGCTCTTCGTAATAATCAGCGAAATCCCAATTCACCGGATGTGTGGGTGTGCGCGTGTGTGTGTGTGTGTCTGCGTGCGTCTTTGTATGGAAGAGAAGCCGTGACTATGTAGGTCGCCGTGAATTTTGTATAATCGTCGCGAGTGTATGATGCAAGCCTGCCTTATGAAAGAAATAACTGGTGGACAAAGAATATTACCATCCACTACGACGCGAAGAAAAAAAAAACATGGCATTCAGTGTCTCATCCGAGATTTTAAACTGATCAGAGATAGCTTGTCGGTCGCTCAGATTTTCGTCGACCGTCTTGTCGATAAATTATCCCCCGTCGATTCTTCCGGTTGCAATAACGAGGCAGGAAAAAAAAAATTACAAAAACGGCGCCACTACGGAGGAACGGCAGGAGAATGGAAGCGGGATCATTTACCACGAAAAATAATTACGGACATCATCCATCACAGCTCTTTAATCTTCCAGCTTCTTTACTCTATTCTCATTCTGGCTTCTCATTCTTTGCACCATCATTATTTCTTTCTTGCAGCTTTAACTTTCTTTGAGCAGTGCACCATATATTTTCCACCCACGGAGATCCGTGTGGGCAACGATGACGATGTCAACAGCGCTACGACGCCGCAAAGGCAGTCCGTAGATATGTACAGGGGAGAAGGGAGCGAAACGGGGGTGCTAAGAAATAAAGACGGCTCGTATGCCCATGGCTAAGTCTCTCATTAATTGCCATTAACTATGCGTTAAGGTTTAATCAGTGGGGTTTTACCAAAGGGATCATTCCCACTTGTACTACCATTTAATTCACCATTCAATATGCCATTAATTAAGTTAAATTTACGTTAAATTTAAGGAAAAATTAGTACCACGTAATTTCCCCAGTCATTTGGAATTGGACTTCCATTAATAACGAATGGGAAAACCATAAAAAATTTTCCGCTAATTTGCCAGTGGAGTCCCATTAAGAGTGTATGGTAGAAAGTACCATTTCAGTTTTTCCAGGAATTTTTCCATTGGGATCCCATTAATTACCTTTCGATATCATCGATTATCATTAAACGCTCAATGGAAAACTTTGCCAAGGGTGAGTTTGGAGCAATGATTGACCCGATATGTCCAGTGTTCCAATGTATGATTTTCCGGAAAATATTGTGATACCCCATTTTGATTCGCGTCCACAGTTTACAGCGTTTCCCAATATTATCCCGTTCCCACCTACGCATGTTACTGTAGAATTCTGCGAAGAGGAACGAGATTGGGATAAACACACCGGTGTTTTCCCTAATCGAAAGAGATAACAGGTAAAGGTGAAACGTTGCCCGAGTAACGAGTGGGTGGAAAAGTTACAAATTCGCGAGTGCGTGAAACCGACTGATGAGAACGACGATCTCACGAGAGTCGTTGGCCATAGAATCCCGTTAGTTAGTCCGGATAAGAGGGAAACCTTCGCAGAAAATTCACTCGCTCTTTCTTAATATCATCCGAATGGAAATGCCAAGTTTCGCGCAAATTCTTCCAAGTTAAAATGTTGAGAGGGTCGTTACAAAAAGATTTATATTCTCTCCCTGTAACTTTAAGATTACTGAATGCAAGGGTTCCATAGAGTCCGATTACGTAGCGAAGTATCCACTTCCACGGCTCCCGCGATGTCTGCTGTAATATCGCCACCGGCAATCGTCGGCAATTCAGACTCTCGACAGAATATATCAGAGTGAGACAAGAGTCATTTCGCAAATACTTAGAATTTCCTGTCGACTCTCTTATCGAGATAAATTCTCTCTCAACAAGATTTCCGCAGAATCACGAAGTGCCTGGATTCTGTACAAACGAGAGAGAGAGAGAGAGAGAGCGAACACACCTCGCGACACCAGAAAGGTCTTTCAATCCGACGAATCTTCCATTAAGCGCAGGAACGAGGGAGGGATTTCATTTTCATTCCCCGAAGTGCATCTCTTACCAAGACAAAAAAGATCACGTCCGGCACTCCTAAAAATGTCTTCATACAATACCCGTGTGACAATACGAAGTAATGTTCCATTAAGCCGATCCATCGACTTCAGGCGATCGCTAATCGTAGACGGCAACAAAACGGAACACCTGGGGCAAAATAGTTCTACATGAGCGAAGAGCTTTTTATTTTAATGGTCCTTGAAGAAATTTATCAAAATGGTCCGATTTGACCCCCCCCCCCCCTGGTTGAACATTACACGTGATTCATTGTGCATGCAGCGAGAATGGTCCTAGCAAATATTTCACACTTAATCGATAAATCCAATGCCCGCGTATCCGAATAAACCGTGCTAAATACGTATCTCGGAGGTTCTATACAACCAATCGCTATAGCTATTTTGCACGCTTTCACCGTTAATATGGTGCTCCGGGTGCGAAGATATTGTGCGGAAGATGCGGTGAGACCACCGAAAGGAAAGAGCACAGTGAGACCCGCGAGAAATCCGCAATGAATGAGATTCTCTCTCTCACTCCGCATCGTTTCCGGCTAATATTAAACGCCCGTATACCAGTTTCCTCGTTCTCGAACTTAGAGAGCTTCCCAGACCCCCCCCCCCCACCTTGAGAGGTTCCCAGCCTCCCCAACCCCCTAGAGTAAGCTCGAATTTACGATTTCTAGTTTCGTATACACGACATTATATAAAGCGCCCCGGAAATATCAGTGAGCCTTGGCACCATTAAGCTCCCCCACCCCCGACTTGTTCGATCTATCGCTATTGCACCGAATTTCGAATATCTTCCGCACGCCCTCCTCTCTCGGTTCCGCGAGGATCGCTGAATTTCCCATTACGCTCTCGGTAGCTTTTACGGACTCCAATAAATAAAGCTCACGAGTTTTCGATTTATTTTTATTACCCCCATCGCAAAGTACAAGAACAATTCGGACGGGTCTCTTCATTGAGATTTATTTGCGAGCGTTTGTGTACTCGCTTAGTGAGAGGAGTGGTAAAGGACTGCATCACGGGATGGCGCCGCGTTCTTCATTCATTGATAATCGGAGGGATGACCGTACGATGCTGTTTTTCCTATTTTTAACGCTCCGAGTCGTCCCTCGATTAAAGAAACGATAATCGATCGACGTAGCGATTTTTCCCCCTCTTAACTGTCAATAATTAAACCGCCCCGGTTTCGTCGGGAAAACCGACGATGGCTGATCGATCGGTAAACGGAGGCGACTGAAAGTCGAACTCTGTTCTCTTTTCTCTTTCATTTCCTCCGGCCGATTCATCTATTATATCTCGCACAACCACCAACCTTTTTTTACAAGCCCTCCCCCCCCCTCCCCAACCAATCTATATTCGTACACCGACCAAGGGTTACATTTCGTTAGTCGTTCGAGATCGATGACACGTAGGCTGTGAATATTTTATTTCAGTACACTTTATTCCGACTGGGTTTGCTCGGCGCTCGCGCTCGAATTGCCGAACCGCGAGGTTGTTACTCAGGATCCCACCCTCCTCGTCCACCCAGCTCACCCTTTCTCGCTCTATATATCCTGTCCTTCTATCTCTCTCTCTCTTCCCGTAGTTCATTCGTTCGTTCGTTGGTTTCTATATCACACGACGCAGCATGAGCTTTACGATACGAGGAGCATAACGATCCCTCTCTCCTCCACTCCTGGTGCAGTACCGAAGAGCATACTCGTGAATTTTTAAAGCATACCGCCGAGCACACACCCGGCATGCAATTGCACCGTCGAGCAAAACCCTCGTTGGGCGCACCTCGAACCCCGCGCGCCAGACCATTCGTCACGTACGACTGCGCGAAGCCTGCAGCCTTTCGGAATACACTATGTCCTACACTCAACCCTTTCGACTCTTATCACTTTTTACACCGGTTTTTATTCCTTCCTACACTGCGGGTTCCCTCCGTTCGATCGGATATATCGCACAATTTACGAATCGAACGCCCGGGACACGTCGATCGTTTAAATAATCGCTGCACGGTAAAAAGATGATTGCAAGTTCGACCAACAATTGTTGTCCTCCACGCAAGCGTCAAACATTCGTTTCCTCTTATCAACCTCGTCGTATCGACCGCAACGGCAATGTTTCGCATGTAACGAGACGAAGGAGGTTTTCATTTTGCCGGTAATCGCTTTTGCCAATTCGGTAATTTCGACCTCGTCGGGACGGCAATCTGCAAGCTCCCTTTAGCTTCTTCTTTATCTGGTTCGTCGAGAGTCCGCCGTGAGCGCGCATTGACGCCGTTTCTGCTTTCTGGTTCGGCTCTCACTTCTGCTTATTATGCTATATACGTGCCGGTCGGGGTTTGGATAAAGGGGGATGGAGAACGCTGCAGAGAGAAGCCCTCGGAGCCGCGAGGAGAAAGATGGTCGTTATGAAAACGTCCTCGACCTCGATAAGAGGTCCCGCGCTCGCCGCCCGGCACCCTTCCCCTCGTCTCTCTCGCCGGTCTCCGAAGCGTTTTCCACACGGTAATATATAGGTGAAGCACCTCGACATGGCACTACCACGGAGCTATACGCTGTACGGTAACCTGGCTACCGTGGAATTCGACTGTTTCGCTGTGCCCGGTAGGTGAGAGTCGAGAGTGCCGGTGGAGGAAATGTAGCCTGGCAGCGAATGCGACTAAACGACCGTGGAAGGGACTCCTGGAGAATCCGTTACCGAAGCGTGCTCTATCGCTGTCTTCGCATACTCCTTCGACGCGATCTCGATGGGGATAATTCTTTCGGTCGAACGTTGAATAGTTCAGATTGCTCCGTCGCGAGGACCCATCGATGTGTACGTATATATGTACGTATATCCAGGCTAAAGTGCCTGGATGAATGGTAGTCGTCAATCCCGATTCTCTATCCGCAGTGGAAGATTCACACAGGGCCAGTATTGGCACAGCGTCGGCCCAGTGGTCCCCCGACGTCGGCCAGCACCGGTCCTGTCTATCATTCGTGTGTCGATCCCTGAAGATATCGAGACAATATCGTCGGATCGCGGAGAACTTTCGAGTCTCTTCTCATGAAAGGCTATTCTCATGAAAAGGTGCAGGAAATCGTGCAATTCGGTGAAATACATTTTTCCGTTGGATAATCTTAATCGAAAACCAACAAATCGATCTCTTCGGTGTACGAACGAGACGGCGACAATGAGCGGAGTTTACGGTGAAAATGTCGTTAGGCGAAATACCCGCGATCTCTCGCGCCGTGTTACCCGTCGTTGGTACCTTCCCGCCGCAAAGGTACATAATTTGCTCTGGCAATTGAATCGGGGTGCTCGGGTCAGTGGGGAAGCTGCGGTGACGAGCGAGAGGCGAAGAGGCTCGCGGGACAGAGAGGACGTGAAATTTTCGCATTGCAGGATCTCTCTCTGTCCGACCCGGCAAGAGATCGAGAGAATTTGATAGAGGAGGGGACGAGTAAATTGAACCGGTAAGAGTCAACGAGCGAGAGAAAGATGGAGAACGTCGGTAAAAAAGAAAGAAGAGAAAGAGGGAAGAGAGTGAAGGGAGAAGAAGAATGGATGGAACGAGATGGGGGATGAGAAGCGAGGTCGGTTAGATAAAGAGCGTGGAATCAGATGGGCGACACTAACGTCCCACTAATTCATTAGTGGCCTCGCGGTCCTTTCAGTCTCGTTCCAACTCCCCGTCCACTTTCCTTCCAGCTCCTCTCTATCTCGACTGGCCAGCGGTGGAGAGCGTTATACCCAACGGGCCTGGATGAATCGTTGAGACGACGACACCCCGACCGCGCGACTCCGCGGTCCTGCAGCATGGAAAATTCTCTCGCTCACACTCGCGCGAAGGACCCGCTTTTGCCCCGACCTTACAACTATAGAACTACGGCTCCGTTCGGCCACTCGGTATCTGTCTGGACCCTCTTCTTCCTTCGCTGCCGAATTCCCAACGCCATTTCTCCCTCTCGTTTTCCTGATACTCTCACCTTTGCCCAATTCGCGCCGGCGGCGCTTGGCGTTGCAAAAGCTTTGCCTCTTTCGCGGCGGAATCGTCGACGCTTACTCGGAAATTACCGCTCGGTTTGGTACCTCGGCTGAATCGCTTCTGACACTCGCGATCCGTACGGATTGAAAAATTGAGGGGAAAAAAATAAAATAAAATAAAAATCCCGACCAGACGCATCGAGAGACAGTGGGACGAATCCGTTCGTCGAGGCCGCTGGTCGAATGTGTACACAAAAGCGACGTTTAGCGCCGTGCCGATCACCCATCCGCCAGGAGACAGGGAGACCGTGTGTACACACGGACATCCCGATCTCTTCTCTCATTGCTCACTGAATTGGACCGCTGCGTCTCGACATTTTTCCTCGATTTTTCTCGTCGCCCGAGGGACGCATCGACAGCGATCAACGGATAAACGAACGTTCGTTATTTGACTTTAACTCTGTTGACGTTGGATATTCCTCGATCAGACGTCAACGACGCGGTATCGTTAAATATTGACGTCAAATCTTTTTTTCTTCCCCCCCCCCCCCACGGTTAAATTACTTTCGCGACGGAAGCCCAAAAAAATCTCATTAAAAATCATCGACATCATTTCCCGTCGAAATGGCTCGCCGCTCGCGTGCCCAAGTCTATTCTATTTTAACCAACCCCAGAGAGCCTTGATGATTATTACACTTTGATCGATATCGTGTGTGCGTTTTATTTTTTCCCTCTTTTATACGTTTCTTTATTCAGCCACCCGTCCCGCTGTTTCTTCGTTCTGTTATTCCTGAAGAAGCGCGAACAAAGACAGTTCAAGCGGTTGCTGGGGATTCCCATCGTGCCTTGTATTTATTCCTGAAATAAGGGTCGCCCGAGGAAGACGGAGGGAAAAAGAATACGGCACGATAGAGCGTCGGAGCTGTCGCTAATCTTTTATTGCCTACGAGACGGCGGTCGAGCGGTACCAGGCGATAGCACCACGCTTGCACGCAATACGCTCCATTTATTTCTCGGTCCCTCCTCGCCTCCCCTATCCCACCTCGGAGCCAGTTCGCAATTTATTTATATCAATATAAATATTTATTGAAAACATTCAGCCGACCGACGCTCATCGCTAAATAAACGTGTATCGCAATGTTTAAAGTGGATCCCTCGTCGGAAACGAATAAACTGTTCGGGCATGCATGTACAATCGTACGATGTAGGTATGTATAATCAAGCGGAATAGCTTATGTGCCCTGTTTCCTCGAGTTTCCCGAGCAAATCCTTCAGGAAACTGCAAATCGTTTTCCACGCCGCGGAGGGCGGCGCAAAGTTATTGAACTGTAGAAACGACGACGCGGGACGTCCAACTTTGGTCAGAACGGCGCGACTGTTCCCCCAGCAAAGGGGGGGTTGGTAGCGAGGGGCGGATGAGTTGAAACTTTCGGGCGAATATGTATACAGGAGGCGTTGATAACCACGATCCGTTATCCTTGCCGGGTAACCGGGTGGTCGTTCATCCCGGCCGTTGCGATCTCGCCCGACCGGAACGACTGCTGAGACATTAGCTTATCATTCCGTAATGATTACACTGGTTATGCCCATAATGCTTAGGCTGATTAACCCGTTCCTTGGTAAAACGGGCGGGCGGAGGGGAGGGGCCTGCTCGCGATATGACGTTAATATACCGAGAGAAGGCGAACGCTTTACTGCGACACACAGCTTTCCTCCGGCCTCTCGCCCGTTTCCCACCCGGGGAAATTTATGATCCTCCTGCGCTGCAGCTCCTGCTGCTGCGGAATCGCCGTTGGTACTGTGACTCGGTGCAACGTGCCTACCCTCCAACCACGACCCATATTTCACCGAGGCGTCGGAAGATTCTCTTCCATATGCCTCGCGTTCCATTTTTGTTTTTTTTTTTTTTTTCCACCGTACAGCGTTGTCCTCTCTCACATACGATGTAACCCCGACAGCGCATAAGCACTGTGTGTGGGAAATATGGCCCGGAGGGGTAAGTCGGACCACCGCAAGTTCGAACTAACTAGGGATCTTAGAAATCTCAAAGTCGAAAGAAAAGCTCAAGAATCACGTAGCCAGTTAAGGATATTACTTTTCGAATGATAACCGTACATCGCCGATTCGCGGCAGGACTTTGCGCAAAGTTCGACGTACGACCCGTTCGTGCTAACCGTCCTATCGGCGCGAAAGAAAAATAACAAATTTTTCGTCTATCTTATCATTGTCCGCTAGGTACGTGGGAGGAGATGGTGTATCATCCATTCTCGAGTTCCCGGGCGAGCGCCACGTACCGGCTATCCTTTGCGAAATTTGCGACTTATCCCCCGACTCTTCGACCGCAGTCGCGTCCCCTGAGACCCGTCGGAATAATTGAACACCGTCTTCGGCGCTGCTGAGACCACCGAGGGCTATTTCGTAGTCTATTTTACTTGGTGGAATAGCTTATATCGCCGCCGGTTCCAACCGTGACGGGCAAAGTTTTCCTTAGAACACACAGTCCACATACACCGTTGTGTTACGTGATTCGTTTAAACAATATAGCATAGACCGTACGTGGTGCTGCGCCATCAAGTGTTCACTCGTGCGTCACGAGATGGCGGCGCCAACGTCGCATCGTCGTTGCCGAGTTGAATCGGGCAATAAACAAATATTCCCATTAATACACAACGGTGAACACGGGATCCATTACAAATCACGTTCGTGACTTCTGCGTTGAATCCCGGAGTCAGAGGAGTTCAATGTCGTCTGGAACAGGGTATGCGTTAAGCTCCCCGTTGATTGTCGCATACGAGCCGCTTCTGCGCGTTCTGGAAATTGGCAAAGTTCAGACGTCGAGGAAATTGCAGGGACAATTTACACCCTTCATCCCTTGGATCCGCCGGTCCTCGAAGTTCAACAACTAATCGGGGTCGTTTACTCGCCCGAACAGGTCAATTCTTTTGCGGTGGGGGAAAGAGTGGGCCACAGTGTGCCGCGGGTCAAACTGTTCGCTCACGATTTCCAGCCAACCCCGATGTGTGGCAGAGTGTTTAAAAATTAAATCAGACTCTCAGTCTGCGATTATTCAAAAACCACGAATCTACCTCGAGACTACTGCAGTGTACGACGACGCCACTCCAGATCAGAGCTGTGCAGTAATTAAAGTACATGAGTACTTGCTTGGTACTTAAAGTACGTACTTAATGTATCAAAGTACTTTTCGGTACTTTAAGTACTATTACTGAGTACTAAGATCAAAGTAATTGTAATAAATGAGGAAACCATGTGCAAATTACTTTGCACCGCTTTCGTAACATAAAAAAAGTCTGTCTCATAAATCTAGATCTTTGACCGACTGTGCCGTCGTAGGGGAAAACGTCACTTCCGGTCTAAAAATCTCTTTTTTTACCGGAAGTAACGTCATACCGGAAATACATCATCTCCAGTATGTTGTATTTCCAGTATGACGTCACTTCAGAAGTAAACTCGAAGTAAAGAATGAACGATCATAGTTGTGCAACAGAAAGGCCGCGACATACCATTAATAATTCAAGGAAAAACGCGACTTTGCCTTTTCCTATACCTTTCTCTTGTGCTTCCCTGTGTAAACATCTATGTTAAACGCGTTTACTTTCCCAGAACGTATATTTAGAACGAAACTCGAGAGTCGAGGGAGCGTTGACGGGGTGGAGGGGCGGCAGGAGGGGCGGGGGATGGTAATTAATCACTCCTGCTACCGGTGAGAGCCTCGACGGAGGAAAACGCGACACGGTCCTCGCTCGTCGTCGTCATGCGAGCAACGATCTCTCTTCCTCTCGTCTCTCACGGTTCTCCCAGTGCAATGCCCCGACTCTCATGCATTCGGCGATTCAGCGGAGCGTCTCGTGTAGCTAACGAGTTTAAAGCTCCGTTGTTCTCTAATTTTCCCCAAAAGAAACTTTCTAAACTTCGTTTATCTGGCTGGTCAGTTGTTCGGAAAAAATGTCTGGGGGTCCACTGAGACGCATCTTTGCCTATACGGATGCCAAACGTATAACAAGATAATTGAATCTGCGTCGAGATGGCTTGGGCTAGATGTTTTAGCCCTAGACTTTTGTCCCGTAAAGCTAACAAGAGCCGCTGCATGCTCACCGAGTTTTCTCGACGACCGTTAAGCGTAATGCGATGTAGTAGGGGGACGAAAAAAGCAAAGCATAGTAGCCCTTTCGATATATACATGTATATACATGTGTATAACACGACGGCAAGAAGAGCAAGGGATGAACGAGCTTGCGAGAGCCGGCGTACCGGGAGGAAGCGTCAAACAGCGAGGAATAGGTATACGCCGGTTTGGCTGGAGGTATATCAAGAGGGTAGTAGTGGCGCGCACCGGCAAGATAGGAAAGGAAAAGAGCCCCTGGCTGCGCGCCCCGCCGGTAATGAGAAACGGCTCCGTGCCTCGAGTGTACAACGCCACCCTTGGGAAATCTCACCCTCTCGTCGGCAATAATCTCCGCGCTGTACTCGAGAGCCCTGGCCCCTTCGTCGGCCACCGTCTCCGTCGAGGAGCCGAAGCTTCTCCCGTGGCCGTACAACTTTTCGCGTTAAAGAGCGCGCGCCTTCCCCCGCTTTCTTTTCTCTGATTGTTCTCTTAAAACCCCTTGTCTCCCAAGGTCGAGTGACCGAGGAGAGGGGTTGAAAGAGAGAATTAAGAGCGAGAGCCAAGCGAAGCGAGCGGAAGATCGCGTGTGAGCTTCGAAAGTGTGAACAGACACTGCTTTCGATCTCTTGAGACTTTCGGGTTTTTCCTTACTACCTTTTTTTCTTTGGTGAAGTTGCGCGAAAGCCGACCAGCTGGGGGAAACTTCGGTTACAAAGTGAAGTCTCGATAAATTTTATTCAATATTCCCAACACTTTTGGACGCTGTTTCGCGATTGTATGCAGCGCTGAAATCGAATGTTCGATGGTTCAAGCTTTCATCCCTGCGTCACCCTCAGGGAGAAAACCCTTTAACCGCATTCAGCTTCTTTCGCGTAATCCTAAAACGCCTCGGGACTCATTTGTCAATTATCGGAGAAGCACGAACTCGCTCTTCTTTTATGAAATATCATTATGGCTCTCGAATACCGGTACCGCGGGAACGTACGGTTCGTTTTACGCTCCTCTTCGTCAATTTTCACTCCATCGACTATATAAATTTTCGCGTGGCCTTTGCCTTTCCGGCTTTTCCCCGTGGGATTTCCTCACGTATCCAATTGACGTTCAGCGTGCGCATCAGACCAGCGTGCAGCATCCCTCTCTCCTCTCTATCTTTCCGTCTCTATCTCGTTTCGTGGGAAGTTTCGACGTGGTCTGCACCAGACGAGCAGCCTAGCATCTGCCATCGTATATATAGATATACATATAAATATATATATATATATATATATATATATATATATATATATATATATATATATGTATATATGCATACATATGTATATGCATACACACACATGTATATGTAAGATATATATACATATACATATGTACACCTTACAGTCAGGGAGAGTCGGGAGCGTGTTTTGAATATTTCATCGTGAAGTACGTCGAAGCACGAGTGAAGAGTACGCGAGGTTACGAACTGGAAAACTTAGTGAAAAGACGGACAGAGGTATACGCTAAAGTTGCATGGTATTTTAACCGGATAAGGTTACGCCGTAGAAAGTAAACGGGGCACGAGAGGTACGTGGTATGAAATGCGAAGAGGAAAGTACCGAGAAACAACGGATGAGATCGCGAAGGTTTATTGTCCCTGCGATCGAGTCACCCCGAGCTGGCTCGATATCGCGTGCTATTTGATTGACATATTTCGTGGTAAAAAATGTCCAGTGTCGAAAAAAGAAAAGGGTATAACGTGGAAAGGACGTTTGAATAAGAGGGATGAGCAACGAACCGCGAACGGTTAGAGGGTCGCAGTCGGGGATTCGCATGTTTCGTCGAGTCCCGAATAATCATACGATTCTCCTCCGACGAGAAATCGAAGAGTGGTAGAATGATGCCACAACCCCTCGGGCAGGGGTTACCGCGGTGTGGGTTGAGCAATACGCGACGGCCAAGGTCGGACGTGACGACGGGGAATCAACGACGGAAGATCGTCCAGAGAGAACGGGCTCGGGAGTTCGGCGGCACAGCGGTATTCGGAAAGATTTACGATTCCTTCTTAATTAAATCGTTAAGATGAAATCGGAGCAAGTGTCTCTATGGCCTTGTCCACCCATCCCCACCCTGTCGTCTTCTGGATTTACGTTTTCTTTGGAGGTTAACTTGAACGAGGAGGTAACGACGGAGTCCATAGGATTACAGACCACTGTACTGCCAACTTTACCTTTGACAATCTCGAGAGGGTTGGTAAAGACAGGAACTCGAGATACCCTGCAGTAGTCGCACACGGGACTGAGCAGGGTGAAACGGACCCATGTTCTCCATTTCAGATGCGGCTTTTTTCATGCCCCACTAAAAATGAGTAAAAGTGGTCCGTTTTACCCCGACGTTCCGTTCTGCCCCGATCTTCCCCACACGGGCAGACATCCGCCTCGTTCGTTCCTAACGAGCTTTCCCTAATTATACCGTCGGCCTAATGGTCGGAGATAGACTCCGAGATGGAACAAGATAGACCCCGACCCGGCCCCGCCAGGTTGTTTCCAGTCGGGAGTCGGAGATTCAAAGAAGGACGCGGGCGAAACGAGTTCATGCACAACTTCGGTATGCGATATGACGAGGAGATACGGTGGGTACCTCCAGCCCAGACAGCCGAAAGGATTAAAACTATTTTCATTAATGTATTTTCCCACTTTTCACTGAGAACCATGAAGAAGGGGGTGAAGAAGCTGAAGCAGTGGAAGAAGAAGGGGTCAAAGTGATGAGGTCCTATCACGTGAAGCCGGGCTCACTCCCGAACCGTTTCGCGCTCCATTACGAGAGATATGACAAAAGTTTGGGGTAACTATAACGCCAACGGGGGATTGTTACGGAGTTTACGCTTCGCCTGTACAATCGCGTACTATACACGTCGCACGGAAGATAGTGTGTATTCTCTCGAGTTACCATCCAATCTCGCCGTGCGGCGTCTACGTCATTTCCTCGGGGCTCTCGGAGCCCCTCCGTGCCCGAGGAGGTGCGATGAGGTATATTCCGAAAGAAGAAACTCAAGATTACGTAAGCTAGAAAAGATTTCAATAATTCACAGAGTCAGGAAGCAGACCAGCTCGCGAGTGGGTAGTAACGATCAGGTACGTTTAAAATAATCGAGCATTAAAGTCAAGATAACTCTTGACTTCCCTAGTGGGAGCGACACATAGGGCCATTATTGGCATGGCGTCAGCCAATGCTCGCCCAACGTCCCCCAACGCCTCTACATTTAATTCTCACCAGAGCTATGGTGGTGCGTACTTCAGAACAAACGACGGAGTCAAATCTCATAGTTTCAGCTATCGCGGAGAAGTTTCCAGCGCGGTTCATAGATTCTGCCGGTTTTTTGCATACCAATAGGTAATTCGTCTTTGACAAAAAAAAAAAAAAACATTACAGTATGCGTTGGAGAGAGAAATTTAATGCAAACGAAACTAATCCATGCTCGAAAACGATCCGACTGTCCCTTTCTGTCGTGCTTCCGAGGGAGAGAGACGGATTCGAATGTTCGCGTAGTTCCGATGTTGACGTAGCCTGAACAAACGGTCAACGAGGTCCTCCCGGTGAAGGACTGACCAGCGAAGGACAGAATGACTGGCGAGTCTAGTGCTGGCGCTGCCGCTGGTACGGCTATCTACAGATTCCGGTATACTCCCCACGTTTCGGTCGGACCAAACAGCACTCGCACTACTCGTCGCTCGAACGATTCACTAACGCTCTCGAGCGTGCACCAGTGTTCGGTCACTAGTGTATGTAGTAGAAGTAACAGTCGAGAGGCGCTCTCTCTGACGCTGTTTCACCGAGGCTCGTCTACAACTGTGTGCCTCGCCACTGGAAAGGGCGGCGAACACACGTCGACCACTACTACTGCGACGAGCCGGGAACAGTTCTGCCTGCCATTTAAACTAACGGTAGTAGGGACACGCCGGTTAAAGTCCGATGTGCACGCCGGTCGCGGAAGGGGGGAGGGTTACCGTCCGGTTTATTTATTACCTTAGTTTCTGCGGAGCGTAGTAACCGACGACTACGACGAGAGTACGAGGAGACTGGAAACCGGGATCTCTTACTCTATTCCTCACGGTGAATTTCTCTCTTTCTCCCGAAGCTTTGCCCACGCTCTGCGTCCGGTATCGCCGTCAGCGTCGACAGGGCCGTGAGTGCAGTACCTGGCCGACGTACCGCCCGACGGAAAATGCGCTCCGCGACGTACACCGGAAGTCGACTATATACATAGGACGTTTACACTCGGAAAACACATAGTCTCGGAAACAGTGCACTAAAAGGGGCTGTCCGACGATGCGATAATTTCGAGAAACTTACGGACAACGGAAGGCAGGAAGTCACACTGACACATGAGAAAAATTTACCTGATTTATGCACAGGGCAGGCCGGGAAGCGGGTTCGCTGAGAAGCGAAGTTTGTTCGGGTTGAACTTCACTGTCGCGATGAGAAATTAATATTTCTGAGTCTGGCTCAAAATTGACGCGTTAAAAATTTGTTTCTTTATCTTGGAACGAGTCCACTTTGCCTCACGGTCTCCCAACTGACTACGAGCGCGAACCACCGTGCTATCGTCGTCACCCGCATGCGTCTATCGCGTTGAGACGTTGCGGCCTCACAGCGCCAATGAGATAAAGTAAAACATTTTTTTATATCCAGTCCAGTATCTTTCAGTTATCCAACCGAGCTATTCCCTACGGAAACGCGTCGCTCGGGTGCTCAGGGATTCCAGTTAATAATGCGTGACCGTCGAATGAGGAATACTCTCCCGAGGATTGAATTGAAGTTGCGACAGCGAGCTTCTTCCATCTCGTACCGTTTGCACTGCGGAGAGAAAGTGTTCGCCGGGCTCTTTCCGGACCATCGTCCGGCGGGTCGGGTCACCGACGATATTTCTTCGTCGCAGTCTCCGCTGGAAGCTTCTCGCGGGAACGTAAAGCACGAAGCTTTTATGCAACGCTGCAGGCGTTATAATAACCCAGGCGCTTGCCCAACCGTTTTAATCTCAGCAACGGCGAGAAAGGCGGGGACGGGGGGGGGGGAAGCGGGAGAGTTTGGAAAACCGGTGGAAAGCCCAGACGGAAGCGCGCTCGTGCCACCTCTTGATTTACTACAAATTAGGAACGCCCAATTTGTCTCTTTCGGTGTATGCGTACCGTACGTGTGAGCGCATGAAACTCAATGTAGTTACGGTTCTCGCGCGGGCCTTGAATCTGTGCAACTATGCACAACCCCGGGTGTACACTCGGGCAAACGCGAAAGCGCCTCGAATACTTGGTCAACTATTCCCGTCCCCCGTCGTACAGCGGTCCGACTATGCACTCGGATGCAGTATTACCTTTCACCGCGCGAATTTGGCAATTAAGCATCGAACTACCCAACCCAAGGGGAGGGAGATTCCTCGACAGTCGATTAATCCTCCATTGATAATATCGACTCGGCTCTATCCGCCGATCGTGGGACATTGGTTCGATTCAATGCGCGTCGGGCAGCGAGATGCTGTCGTTCGTCGCTCATCGAAAGGAAAAAAGAAACATTCCGGTTCGGTCGAACTTGGCTCGAAGGTCGCCACGCTTGAGCTGAACGGAGGGCCGAGGCTGGATGCGGACGAGGGTTTCCGAACGTCGTGAAAATCCGAAATTCAACGAGCCGTGAAGACAAGCGGTTTATCGAGGCCGAAGTGTTAACGCGTGAGCCAGGGGGAATGCCGCGTGCAAAGCGCATGGGACTCTCGATCCTCGGTCATTCCCTCGTTACCATTTCCTCCCCTCGGTTCCGCTCGTGCGGGAGCCCGAAATATCGGTGACTCTCCCGGCTCTCGTATTAAATCCGACGCGCACAGTCGACGGGCTTGTTTGACCGTAAACGACGCGTGGAACTTCCCAAGCGAGTTTGCGGTACTCCGGCTTCTCCGCACCGGGCCCTCCGGTATCGTACGTGGCCCATAATACTGTCTGGCACATACACGTGTGTGTGTGCATGTGTGTGTGTGTATCTGCTCAACGCCGGCCCATGTCCTCCACACCACAGCCCCAAGCCCTCCTACGAATTCCCCGTACGGTGGACCACAATTTCCGCGCTGAAGCCTTCAGCAGAGTAGCTGTAGCAGAGGGAGCTCCGAATGTATAGATATAAAGAGCATCCTCTCGCTACATAGCATTAGCGGAGTTGCATCGACACAGCGAAAGGACCCTTTGTTACTGGAAAATTCCTATCAACGTTTGTCGTGGCCCAATGTCCATTCGGCCGCGTCACTTTACATTCTATGGATTTAGGTTACGAGGGTGAAGTTAACGAGTGGCGGCCAACGGAACCTCGACATCTCTGCCCGGTGACTCGCCGAATTGTCCTCTGACATAAGAAATTCTACCCGATTCTCACCATTGTTGCGCGGGGTCGTTAACGACGTAACGAAAGAACACATTACACACCGACGTCTTTGCGGATAAGCTGAAAGTACCGATTCCGTGGCCTCAGAGAGAAAATTAAGAGCGCAAAAGAGGGCTTGAAAGTGGACTGGGAAAACTTTCTCAAGAGGCTAAAGTTCAATATTTATACTCGAGTGGCGGGCGACTTTAGATTTCTCGTCTTTGTATTCGTCGTTTCATCCAGCAGCAGCAGCAGCGGCGGGAATGGTGTACAATAGTCCGACGCGAAAGTTTTGTAACGAAAGTCGCAACAGAGTATACGGTGCAGGGGGGGGGGGCGTTAAGGATAGGAGTTTCCAAGTCTGCACAGCTCTCGCGCAGTTTTCCCCGACGCGTTGGCTGATGTTGCTGAATGTCTCCAGCGCCTCGCTGTCCCCCACCTCTTCCTTCCATTCTCCCGTCACTTTCTTTTATTTTCCGTAAAGCCCGACGATGAAGTCGTCGCGTCGATTCTTCAGATGTAAAGATGTAAAAAAAAAAAAAGAAAACCAACAAACAATCGATTTAACCGAGGCATTGTTCGCGCGCATCGCGGTTACAGCTGAGGGGAGAAAATCGCCGTAACCGCTGTACCGTAACCGCGGTATACGATGCAGTTTTCTTCCGCCGCTAACGGAAAGAAAGAGACGGAGCGTGCATCGAGGTCGGGTCGATTCGCCGAATTTTCACGGGGTGCGGAGCAGCCCGATCGTCCATGAGACGAGGGCAACGAGGGTTGTCGTTGTAGCTTTCGTTGTACGGCTCTCGCCGCACGCGAGACCGTACAAACCGTGAGACCTTATATATTTCGCCGTTTCTCGAACGGACGGAGGCGTGTGGGAGTCGCGATAAAAAATGCATCCACGGATGCAGCGGCAGGAGCTGCGGAAGCGAAACGAACGTTTGTCCCGAAGCCCGAGCCGCTTCTTCCAGTTTCATTCTTACCGTGTGCATGTACAGCGGGGATACCTGCAGATACGAGAGCGCCAGCTCGTCCGGCTGTAGCGAGATTCCGGTACAAGGGGCAATGCTATATACACCGAGAAGTGGTGTACTATACCGGAGAACTGTACCTACGTGGATACACATTCCCACGGAACAGAGTCTCGCTATTGATTGTCCCGACGTGCCGAGAATCTTCGAGCGTGGATTTCACCTCGGGTATAGCGTAGAAGAGAGGGTGGGCGGGGGAGGGGGAGGGGGAGTAAGGAGGGCGAGTGAGAAAGCACGAGGGCAAGTATAGCGCGTTGCGTCCTGAATCCGTTATTGAGAGGAGCGGGGCGAAGGGATGCTGGCTGAAAAGTAAGAGAAACGAAAAGGGGTGAAAAGCGGATACTGCAGGTGCCCGAAAGTATTTCCTCGGGCGCGCACGGGAATCGGCTAATAAAATATTAGCGATACGAACGAACTGAAACCGGGCGAGAAAACGTTCGCGAGCTTGTTTCCATTTTCGCGAAGCTATGCATGCGAAGTTAGATTGATACTTCGGAGCGCGTTTCGCCCGGAATAACGAAATTATGGACGTTGCATTAATGGTTAATGTTTTTTTCGTTTTCTTTCTTGCAGAGCTTGCGAAACATGATCGCCGCCAATACGACGGACGCGTGCGAAACTCGGGATCCATGTCAGCACGGTGGAGTCTGCATATCCACCGACAACGGTCCGATCTGCGAGTGCCGAACGGGCGACTATGAGGGAGTCTATTGCGAAAAGGGTAAGTTTTCGGAAACCGCGTCAGTTACATTTTTTTTTTGTTTAATTGACCAATTAATGTGGATAGCAAGAGCCGTCTTTTTTTTTACTATGTACATCGTCTTAATAGGCGCCACGACTTTGCGGTTTGTTCTTACGCATTAAGTTAGTTTGAACTTATAATTAGTTGAAAGGAGCCTTAAAGAGTTTTGTATCCGACGAGGCGTGCGCAAAGTAAAGGTGGTATATACCTTTGGATGTGGAAAAGGTCGTGCCAAAGCGAGCTCTCAGCATTTGAGCCGCGAGAGGTATTTCATGCGTTTTCGTGTCCTTTAATAAAACTAATTCGAAAGCCCGAATGCGGCAGTGCCGAGGTGCACGGGGACGCGAGTGCAAAGAGTATCCCGCATTCGGTACACACACATTAGCGTGTACACGGTGGACTAAGCGTGTGGAAGCATCAACCGAGAGTTCTCCCTCAAGGGGAGCCTCCGAGTTTTGCTATAACGTTATAAGGTAATTACCCGACGTTAACGACCGAGAGAAATCCGGCTCACGGTCGCTATCTCGGCTCTGCCTGTGTCTGCCCGGAAGGCCGTCCTTTACTCGTCGTCGGAAGACGGCCCGAAGAAAGAGCCAGCCGGAGAGATAGATCTAAAAGAGCCGGAAGGAGCTCGAATGCCCTCGGAAAGTACCGAATGAATCCTTGAACCGTTTGCAGAGCACTGGATGAGGAGTTGATCCGGTGTATAGATTACAAGTGAATCCCTTGAGATTTTAAGCTCGGATCGAGCGCGATGTGTACACGATTAGCAGCCGGGATATTGGAGTACAAGAAGAGAAAACAAAAGACCTAAACAAGAATGATGTGATTCAAGAGTGAATGAAAGGCTGATGCTTAGATAGACCAGGAGTGGTACATCGGATCAATCGGTTGAGCGAAAAGATTCGATCCCCGTATAAACGCCTTTTCCGTGACACCGTTCGAATTCGTGACAATTCGCGGGAAACGCTTTCCCGGCCTCAATTCTCGCTGGTAATTTAGCCCGGGCGTCAAGCAAGACGAGAGGAAGCTGGAGCTGTACGAAGGGAAAGGAGAAACAGCGAGGGGAAACTCAGCCCAGCGTAGAGTGATCTCCTTTCCGCAGTGTTTCTTGGCTGGTTCGTTGGGCTCGGGGGGGGGGGAGGGGGGTGGTAGCTAATTCAACTCGGCTCACTCTACTTCCCCTCGTGTCGGTAAGGCGCGAACTTTTCAATATCATTAGCAAACTGGGCTTTCGCTCTCTCGTTCGTCGCTCGTCGCGTTGGAACCTCTCGGAGGCTGTATATAGATAATCACGCAGCATACACGGCATCGCGGACAAGGAACACGCCGGAGAGAGGTTTGCAGACGAACGGATGGAAGGTGGAGCGGGCCGAGGTCTCGGTGAGCAGCGAGAACCAACTTGAACATTAGTTCGACAAGTTTGCCGTTGTTCGTCTGCGTCTTACTCCGTCGTTGGGAGATGTGTTCGGCGAAGTAATTCGTTTTGATGACGGTTCCTGAGAGAGAGAACAAGTGAACGAGGGAAAGCTTGCCGGAGTCGCGAGTGCACGCGAGGATCTCTGCGGGCGTCTCAGACTGGAAGAGAAAAAACATTTTTCGGACCGCAGTTTTGATCGTTTTCGATATGGTTATTTTCCCAAAATCGGCATAACCCGACCCGGGATCGGTGCAGCTATTTTGGAAGTTTGTGAAACATTTGGCTCGTGATAGGCCAATATTTTATTTACTACGGCATTTCAATTTTGAACTTTTAAAAAATCATCCTGCCATTAAATAGAAAACCTTATAATCAAGGATCTGTCAAAATTTCAACTCAATCGACCGAATAGATTTTGAAAAACGATTTCCGTTCATAATTGTTATTTGATAATGTAAATTGTTAATAAGTCCGTTGATCACTGACATTTTTCAATTGAAAAAATCTCAAACTTCATACCATGAATCAACTCTGTAAAAACCTGATATCGTCCTTCCAATACTAGCCTTAAAGAAATATTGAAAAACGATTTATTTTTTGGACTAAACCCTAACATCAGTGTCTTTCAGCAATTAGTTGTGCTGATCTTTGAATCCGGCGTCTTTGTATATTAACATAATTGCGTCATGAAGGTTTGACACGAAGGACCGTTAAAGCACCGAAAACATCGACCCGTCACGAGGTAACACTGCGGAGTCGTGTATTCAAATGGAAATCGAATCCGTAGTGCGTTTAATGTTGCGCATATCAGATTGCGTAACTCTGTTATCGTTTGGAATTTGATTCAAAGCGGGTCCGCTGAGCACCGACCATTGAGCTTTACGACCTCTCTCGTGTTCGATACCTCCGCATGGTTCCGACTCCGCAGGAGATTAATTAACGCCGATTATGCAGTGTAATTTGAAAGCGAGCGGTCTGTGCGGACAGCCACGGAAACGTTATTTCGTTGGTTTTACTTCCCTCGGGCAACCTTCTTGCTGTAAGACATCGTATCGACACGGTACTCTCCTGGATCGCATTGATTGAAGGAGACGCTCGACTGCGCTGCCTCCCGCCACAAAAAATCTAAATGAAAAGGGTTTATGCGGAGAAGCCTGGAAGATTCATTTCGCGAATGACCTGAGATGAAAATAGATACGCTCGATCGGTATAATGGAGTACGACATTAATGGAAAATTGGAATGGAAGTAATTATCTCTGCGGGGGGGGGGGGGGGGGGGCATTTATAGTTCTCGTGTGTATTCGTGAAAACTCGACGACGAAGGAAAACGAGAAATTCTCAAAATAAACGCTTCCATCCAGATATGAAAATTGACTCGGAGGACGAAGATGATGAAAAATATAGGGGGCAAAGTGGAGGAAAAGGGGGTCAACGATGCAAGATCGAGGAGTCAAAGGGAATAGTACGTCTTTATTCTCTCCTTCGCAGCGTCTCCTATCTCTATATGTTTTATGCCCACCCCCTCGTCGCAGCATCATGAGGGTCGCTTGATTGTTGACCCAGTTTAAATTCCAATATACGAGATGGCGCGGCGATAGGTATGCATTTGCCGATTCCAGTGTGCCGCATCGCCGATCGAATGCCGAGCATTGGAACGACGTCAGGAATATGAGAGGACGACGAGTGACCTCAACCCGGCGAGGCGTTTAGCTTGTCGCTCGGAGCTCTGTTAAACAGTTATGATACGATATTTAATTATTTGTTTCTTTTTTTGTTCGCTCAACACGAGAATGGGCTGGAAAACGTCGACGTGGAACACAAACGAGAGAGACGCGAGGTCGCACACGTATATTTTACCTGCAGTAATTTGATTGAGTTTCTCGCTCCCGTTCCCTCCGGCATTTCGCTAGCCTGCAAATGGTTGCCGGAATTTATACAATTCCGCTGGCGCCAATTTACGAGTGCTCAGCTCGAACCGAAAATTCCGTTAATTTGTTCTCTATCAATCAAATAACAATTTGGGCGCGCTATTCGTTCGCATTGAATCTCGTTAGGCGAAAATTCGGATCTCATTGATGTAAACCGTGAGTTCCGGGTACGCTTTTTTACTCCGAGGTTGTTGCAAAAGCACCGATGTAAATACTTTTCACGCCGAATTCTCCGAAATCCATTTCAGCGGATTACACCCAATGGTCCACGTACATTTATCCCCTTTTACGCGACCCGACGTGTGTGTGATTTTCTGTATGCAATAATAATAACGTGCGCACGTTGAATTTTATCGTTAAAATTCATTTCCACGTATCATATTATCCCTGCAGCGAAGTCAGGTTTTTTTTTTTTTTTTTTCGTTGCGTTTTTATTCTCGCACCTCGACTCGTCCGAGCTACACGGCTCGTACTCCTTTATCTGTCTCACATACGACGCGCACACCCGTACACACACACACACCTTATACTTCATTTTATTTCTTTCTTTCTTTATTTTCTCGTTTGCGTAGAGGCATGGAGCACGGTGCTGCCCACGGCCGGTGCTGGTGATTACTGGGCATGGGATTACAGTGAGTTTTAACACGTACTAATTAAAGCAACCGCCCCCTTCTCCGAGTCATCCCCGTCGTCCCTTTAACTATTCTCTCTGTAACAACGTGAACTTCGCACAGGCCGATGGAAAAAGAGAGAGAGAGAGAGATCCTCGCTAAAGGTGTCGCCCATTATCGTATACTGTACCATAGTTCCCGACCACGCATACCTGTGGCACAGTTTTTTTTTTTTTTATCTCGTCCAATATGAAATAGCGAAAGTATAGTGAACGATTAATTTTTCTCCCTAATTGTATTACCGCTTGCGAATTCTTATCGGAGTTGGTTATACATATAAATATACTATATATATGTGGACATAAGATAGTTTTATCTACGCTTTGTTATGCTTCATAGAAGTAGGGTAGGGCAGTAACAGTATAACAGTATAAAAGTGGCCTCAGCACTCCGTAAGGCTACGCCATAACGATCTCGTTCTCGCGGCACCGAGTCCGCACATTGGTCTCAAGATTTTCTATAAAGATCGAGTCCCCGGATAAGGCTCGATGGCCCCATTGCGAGGGGCAATGATCGTTATTGAGAATCGGTTTGCGTTAGAAGGGAGAGCAATCGTTGTCTCTCCATCGAAGCCGATATCGAATGAAAATTTCTATCGTTTCCGTAAATACAAACTTCGCGCTGGTTGAAGGGGAGAACTCGGGGGGCGCGTTGTACAGGTCGCTTCCCAAGTGGGATTTTTCGGATATTAATTTTCCGAGCTCCTGACGCGCTGGAGGACGACAGAAACGCGAATAATTGCACGAAATCTTTCTCAACTTTTGTAATTTATATTCGTGAAAAAGATAATAATAATAAAATAGAGAAGCGTAAAATGTGTTGTGCGAGAGTACAAAGCGGACAGGCGGAGCGCTTCGTTATTCCGTGTCCAGAGTTGAAGAGTCTCCGCCCAACGAGCAGCGGGAGACAGAGCGGGGACCACGTTTCTCTGTGACAGGGAAGGCTTGGCTAGCCAGCTTTACGTTTTCCGCTTCCGTGGATATGTAGTTCGCGGTAAGCGGGACGATTTTAGCTCTTCCACTATTCTATCTGGCTATACGTTGCCTCCGAAGGGTTAAAAGTTTAAAGTTCCCGGCAAAACTGAGACAAAGGCTGAGAAATATGTTCGACCGAAATACAACGAGTAATATTGTTCAAGGAGAGATTTGGGGTACGTTGGATGAATGAATAGCGGTAATTGCTGTAGTAACGAAATTGAATATTGATATCTCTATATATTATTTCTATATATATATATATATATATATATATATATATATATATATATATATTCTTTTTATAAATTGACATTTTGGCGGTTAATTTTTCGGGCGATAGGCGTTTCGAGGGTTACATTTTTGGAAGATATGCGTTTCGGAGGTTACCTCGGAGGGGGGGTCACCTTTTTGCAGGATATTCATCAGTGCACAGTAAAAAAAAATGTATACTTTTTTACAAAAAATTATTGTCCACAAACGTCCACAATTTTTTATTTGTTAATTTTCGAGTTTTACAAACAAAAGTACAAACTAAAATCGTCAATGATACAGGAAATAAAAGGACAGATTCTTATATTCAAATAAGTAACAAACGAGTTTGTCACTTATTTAACAAAATTATTTTTACGAAATTTCGCGTTCCGATTTTACGAAATTATTTTTCACTGTGTGGATAACCGTTCGGGGGCTACGACACCCTACCTTTTTGATGACTTGTTAGCATTTGTACTGTGACGAGTCTTATTTTGTTCTGTGATGTAAGAACGAAATCAGCCATAGAGGTTGTTAAACTCTTGTTTCCGTGAATTTTTTATAATTTTCTTCGTTTGACAATGTGGATTTCACACATTGTAACATTGCTGTTACATTGCCGTAAATGTTTGTTTTATCTTGGCGGTTTTTTCAGGTCATGCAGAATGAAGTGCTTGCGTGTGCCTTATATATTCACGTTCTATAAAGCATACGGAAGCACGACATCGTGTATTACACGAAAAAAACGGCAAGATTAAAACGAAAATTTACAGAAATGCCGAGATATGTGAAATCCACGACATTATCGACCGAAGCAAATAAAAAATTCACGAAGATGACGAGTTTAACAACCCGTATGGCTGATTACGTTCTTAAAGCACATAACGAAACAAGTCTTATCTCCGTAAAAATGGTAACAAAACATACGAAACGCATTTGCGCAGCCGAAATTGTAAACAGAATTTATATTTGATGAAGCACTTTTTTGTTACAGTATGATTCAAGATTAATCCATTCTACACCTAATATTTCCTCATACCCCTATCCAATGGACAGATACTTAACATTTAAATTTTTTATTTTTTTTATAATGGCTAATTTTTAATTAACGATTCGTCGCTGACGGATCCTCAAAAAAAAAAAAAAAAATGTATGTTTCAGTTTACATGTATACGAAAACGGGAAAAAAGTTTCGCTCGAACTGGAAGGGGTCGGGCTTGAGGAGGGTCGAATTGGGATGGAATTCCCCCGTATACCTAGCATGCACACATTTATGACTGATACGAAACAGGTAGAAGTGTTGAGCTCGAAAGATTTATTTACCACGAAGATAGGCATCGGGGATTCGGGACGAAATAGATTGGGCGTTTTCTCGATAAGCTCGTGTGACGTTGACGGGTTCGAAACTCGAATGCGGATGACAATCATAGCCTTGCATAGAGATGTCCCTGCAGATTGATCGATTGTGTGCGAATCTGGGACAGATGACGAGCTTCCTGGCTGGGCTAGGAGTACCCCAGTCATACCCGCATCATCTGGCAAATCCGTTAGACATGCTTAGACATTCTACTACCATCGGAGTGACTGTATCAACAAACTGTGCTACAAGCATTCCGAATATATCTCAACGGACCGGCAGAGCGTAACGCGAACAAGTATGTGATCCCTGGGAAATTAGTCGGAGTGAATGTATGCAAATTGATGGATTTGGTGACGAAGGAACTGCACCGCAATTGTCATTGATGCACGTGAACATCATCGACTCGTGTACAGAGACGTATTGATGCAATGATTGTTGATCGTGTCGTAAAGACGATGCGGTGGAAACTCGCTGACGAAGATACAGCGAGAAGAATGTGAGCATCAAAATGGAAAACGATGATAATCGAGTGAGCATGTAAGATTCTTCTGCGTAAAAAAAGTCGTATGGAAAAGTGTATTAAATTGTATGGAGAATACGGGCAACAATATTGGGTGGAGTATAATCTGAATACGGGTTTTGTTCAGTTCCCAGATTCATCCTATACACTTTGCCAGCCACCGTGTACGAACATTTTTGTGCAATCAACCCCATACTCTTTTCCACATACTTTCCCACCAACCGCGTACAATAGGAAATTTTTCAGGTTTGTACGTGACGGCTGAAAAAGAGTCTTGAAAAGTTTGTGGGGTTGATTGGACGAATATGTTTGAGGTCGCACACGATGGCTGGCAAAGAGTCTGGAAAAGTGCATGAGATGAATCCGGGAACTGAACAAAGCCCACATTCAGATTATACTCCAACCAACATTCTTTCCCGCACGATTCCCCATATTCCACCCATACTCAATTTAATACAATTTCTCACAGGACTTTTTCTACGCCCGCTGTAAAAAAATTAAATTCATGGGCTGAAATCTTATTTGGTGGGAATGATTTGTTCGATTCAACAAATTTGCTTCAGTACGGCAAAATTAAGTCCCTCTTCAGAGGAACCTATTTTTACAAAAAACAAAAAGACAAATCATAGGTAATTTAAATGCAGAAAGTGTTCCATAGTTTGAACAGGCACGTGACATATTCGGAAAAAAAGTACATGACGTCGGCGGTATGATAACATTGATAACGTCAAGAGAGACGGTGGAAGGGAAAGAAAGCTCGGCGATCGTCGCAGAACCTCGTGACGCCAATCTTCTGACAATTTCTCGTCGCTCGCCTGTCGATACGAGAGTCTTTCGGCGTGCATGCTCTGCGGTGCAACGAGCACCGCGCGAATCCCTCTTCACTTTTGAAATTGCTGTGACGTTGGTCCTCCGCTATCGCGCCATAAACTGTCGTACAGCGACGCTGGCTCGGCTCCGCAGTGTCTCGCCATTCTCCTCCGTCACGACCTCTCGATATCTTCTGTAAGATTCTGTCATTTTTTTTTATTCCCCTCGTCTCGTAGACGTTGCAGAGTGTTTCGTAATCCCGGAGGGCGAACGCCGTCGCGCGAATCTTGGTTTCCCTCTCCGTCTGCGGTTCATCCGGCACTCGGCTTGCCACTTTTTTCACTCCAGAGCCGTCATAACTCCGGAGCTCAGCGTTACGAAACGGAATAAAAGTCGAAAGCGTTATAGCGAATGAGAGAGCGTGCAACAACCGCGCGGAGACAAGATATGGCAGTGAAAACGTGGCTTCCTTCATTGGCTCGCTGTCGTCTCGGGAAAAGAGCTCCAGGGGAACATTCTCCACTTAGAGGAGCGAGCCCGTCACGCGATGTAAGAGAGGCTACTCTCTTGTGTCCCCGTTCACGTGTCGCGAGACCAGAGTTCCTTTCGCTAATCCGTGGAAGGGCTATATCGGCCGGTATAATTCCGAAGGTACACGCGAGCCACGAACGGACGGACTTACGTTACGTACCTTCCGACTACACAATACTATGTATAGGATTACGTGTACGCCGGTTCTCTCGTGTATATAACGTAGACCGGACGACCAGTCCCGCTAACCGGCCTGCTGCCTCCGCGCTCACGCTGGTCAGCGGGGTAGTAAAGCCAGTAGTAAAGCCCGTAGTGGGTCAGCCGGAGCGCGTAGAGCTCCGTTCGCTATAGTGTATTACCGGTTGCCATGTTACCTATCCGTGTTTCGCTTTAACTCAAAGTAAGAAAAGACTTCCGAGGACGGAGCCGAGCTCTGGTACGTGCCTCGACACGCGATTCGCTCTATCCGAAGCCGGCCACGCGAACATCGCTGCGGAAAATAGCCGGAAAAGTGTGACGTTTTTCCTCGACGTTGGATCGTCCTAGATTTTTTAGGATCCATAGCCGGTCGACTCGTTATCTGAAGTACATGAATTATTGGTTGCACCAAACAAGGGCCCTGTTAAATAAGCCCCAGACGATGAATTGTGCTGGTTCAAATTAATCGTTTGACGAAGAATTAATCTGTTGGCCCAACAAACTATTTGATTGACGACGAAGTGAGATTCGCCAACCAATGAATTTTTTACCAACCAACCGATTTATTGTTTGTTATTGACAACCGGGTATATCGACTTCATTTTGAATTCAGGTCCAACTGAAAAGTTAGGACATCTGTGGAAAAACGTTTTCCGCACAGTGACGTCTACTATTTCAATCGTCTTGAAAGCTTCCACTCAGAGTTTTCCCGTTAAATTCGTTTGGACATTACTTCTTGTCAGTCCTTCGATCCTAAACGCAATCTGCCTGGTGGCAAAGTGCCGTGGGCGATTCGCCGAATTTGCCTCGTTCGTCATGTCCTCTGCTACAGCAAGTAACTGCTTCCCAAGTTCGCGCCTCGAAGCCGAGGAGACTTATCATCGGTCGGCAAAATCGGTGCGAGAAGTAAATTCGAACGGTTTCGGGCGGAGTCTTCGCAATACATATCGATATCAGCGAAGTGCCTCCCCGCGAGAATATCGTACATTGCTTTAATCCGATTCTAGCGTCAAAGCGTCAAAACCATTGTACGTTACGAGAGCATTCGGCCAGCCAGGCGGTTCTTCTTGTTCGCAACCGACGACGCGACGTTCGGTTTCCTCTCGATGGACTCGGCAAAGTGGCGTTCTCGATATCGAACCGTCGCGGCGAATTCTCGGAGAGCCGGAACGTTTTTGCGGCAATGCTCGGGATAAAGGGGAGGACGAGCGAACGAGGTCGGAAGTGTACCCGAAGTTAATGCGTGTGCTGGAAAGCTCCACAAAAAATAGAAATAATAAAAACAAAATTAAAAAAATGAAGAAATCCAATAGTGGAAAACGACTTTCGGTGCATTTTGTAAGAACTACGAATAAAGGAAAGACTATTCATACATGGAAGTCGTGACATATCCTATTGCGAGTGTGAGAAATGCGCTTTCGTTCCCGACTTCCTCGCGGAATTTTTACCTCTCGTGTCCCGATTCACGATAACGTTCCTCGCCAAACCCCAGTCGTTTGCCTCAACGACTTACGACATTAAGCCGAGCTCTCGACACGATCGCAGTTACTCTGACGTTCGCTCAAAGGCTGCCGTCCCCCTCCGTATGCATACTGCAGCAGCATGCACTACACAAAGGAAGAAAAGAAAAACGAAAGAATATATTCGTGCAACAGAAAATATACTGTAACTCGTGGAAAGTAGATGTGGCCATTTACGACCCACATGGGAAAAATGTATGTGCGGCCGAATTTAATATATTTCGAATATACCGCTTGGCATATTTGATGTCCGTAGGGATTGAAGTCTGAAGCAGAATAGGCAAAGTTGAAGAAATGGACATGGTTGAGTCTGTCGGCGGTCCACGTGCGCGGGACAAAAGAAGAGTAGAAAATAAGTGTGACGATAAGGAAAGAGTATTGGCGAGCAGAAGTTGTTCAGGATAAGAGAAAACAAGTCTACACTTCTTGGCGAGAGGTGAACAATCACTTGGGCGACTCCGGTCCGCGATCTTTCCCCCGAGTGAGCACGATGATGACGCAGCATCCCACCAAACTACGAGGACAATGTCTATCTCGATGGTCTCGGTGATGATGATCGTTGCCAGAGGCATTTGGATCCGCCATAAAATCGGGGAGGCGCTGGCACACACCCTCGTAAACGTTATCGGAGGAACAATAGAATCAAGGAGATCGTACTAACGGAATTCTGGTCCTCAAAGACATTATCATTCGTATCTCTCTTCTTCTTTTTTACCTACAGAGAAATCGAAACTTTTCCCAGCTGCCTTGTATGCACTTCGTCACTGGAAACGCAAAGTTTTCTTTCCCGTTCGACGTTAACGACAGTACGCGAAAGTCGGTGTAACCGGGAACGTCGGTGGCCTGTCGAGTTTCGATACCACAAACTTCTACAGCGCACCGGAGGAAACAAATTTATTGGTCGCGTTTATTTATCAACAAGTGAATTTCCGAACCGAATTCTCAAGTGCCGCGGAATAAACCAATGGGGTCTTTGGTACCGTTGATTACCGTACTCTTTGTACAGGTTTACTCGAATCGGCGATGACTCCGGGATTTCGTTCCAGGGTTTCCATTCATACCGGAACACACGCTTGCTGATACGAGTTTGAGACAAAGAAAGTTTCGAGGTACGCCGATACGATCGGCTCGAAAATGGTCTCTCTGTTATTCCAGATAATACAGCCCCGGGTGTTTCAGCGTGCAGCGAAACGGTGAAAGAATGAGAGTAAAAAGGAACAAACAAACAAAAAAAACACCGAACGTTGGACACCGGTCTGTTGCCCCGGGATAACGACGATCCCGATGAGAAAAAGAGGGGAGGCCCAGTGCTATCGTTCGGCGAGTCCGGGCGTTGCAATCTGCCGGATATCGCGCAATTATCGTGTCGCGGCAGTAACACCGGTACGACCTAACGTTTTATGGTAATTACCGGTTGTACCAGTGGAAAGAGGTAGCCGGGAGGGTTAAAGGGTAACACCGCACCGGCAGCAGCAGCCGCTGCAGTATGGCGGAGGTGGACGACACAACTAGCTCGGCCACTTGGTACTGTTGCCACGTACATATCCACGACTCGTTGCACCACGCAATAGTGGAAGAGGGAAAACGCCCGACTGCCGTATACTCTGCGGGACCATCGAGAGGGTTGCAAACTCTCATGTGACCTCCAACGCCCGAAGTCCCGTAACACCCCTCTCATCCTCGTTCGATATACAGCGGCTCGGAGATCCTTTGAGCTCGTTTCAAGCCGACGGTAACACTTTGGTCACGACTTTTAGATACTCCTTTCTGCTTTAGTTCTTTTTCATACACAACACAGCTCCTACGTTTTTTAGCTTCACTCCCTAAAGGGTTGGATTATGCTGGAATTGCCGGATTATTCTCGATAGCTGCGATACTTTTTCGGTCAATTCTTAGAGCTGGTAACAGTACCGTCGTGGTTGTTTGCCGTCGAGCTCGGGTTCTTCGTTGATTTGCGAACTGCCGCCACTGCTGAGAAGGCTGGGGGGGGGGGGGGGGTAACGAACACATTTCAATCGTACGGGAGCACGGACGAATTCGCGGTCGCAGGTTCCCAATGCAGCTGAAGCTGGAACGAGATCCCTCTGGCCGTGGACGCCGGCACGATTTGGCACTCGACCAAAGCCATTAAGCCGGCAACCCTCAGCGATTCCTCCTCTCGTCCTCCTGCCTCGCCCCGTCGTCTTTTTGTCACCAGCAGGTTCGTGGCCCCCTTGTATACCTGTTCGCCGGTTCACTTTTGTTTGGAACTCTCCCGATAACAATGAGAGAGCCAAGATGAGAAATATAAGGTATGACGGAGGGATAAAAAATGGGAAAGGACGAGGATAAGGGGGGTGGCGAAAGACCGCAGTCCGCGGCGCTCTTCTGCACCGAATGTCCGCAATATGATAATATTATAATGCAATATACGTAGACGGAGAAAAATATGTAGTTAGAAAAACGACACGATGTTGTGTCGAGGGAACAAGATTGATGGTCATTGTTAAGACTGTACGTGTGTTATACAGCAGAAAAAATGCAATTGCTTAGAAGCCTTCTTGTTCAGTAATAATCATGGTTCCCGCCTCGCTGCTTGAGTTTCCTCGTCGCCTGCGTCGTCTCTAGACGAGTAGATGAAAACCCGAGAGTCCTCCGCGCAACGATCGCTTCTGTACACGGGCTCCCGCTATTACCATTATTGTACGACGTATAAAGAAACCTAATTTATTTTCATTTGTTTTCAGACAAAGCACCCTCGGAGGCGTCGTTCAAAGGCACCGAGTATCTCAGAGTCGACCTTAGCAAAGGGGAACCTGTACTCAGCACTCAGGAGTCCGTGAATCTTCAGTTCAAAACGAGACAGCACAATGGTCTTCTATTCTATTCCGGTGAGTTTTCCATAGCCAAGAAAAAATATAAAAAAAAATAAAATAAATTCAATTTCTTCCTTTTTCTTTCATTTCCACCGACGGCAACAGCGGCAGCCACTGCATTGAGCGTTCTTTCATTGGCCTCCACTCAATAAAATAGATAAAGGGAAGATAAATTCTCGTGTTCGATCAGAGTTCTCTGTAACTTCTTTTCCGCGTGGTTTTCCTCACTCTCCTTTACCCCGCGATAAACGAGCAGCAGCTCTTTATTCTCTCGACGACCGCGAGTACAGAGAGAGAGAGAGAGCGACGGAGGGCGAGTGAGAGAGCCAGGCGTACGCTAATATAACGCTTATAAAGCTCGTGAGATTTACGATAGCCTCGTCCTCGTCGTTGTCGTCGTTACCGCGCTCTGCCGTCGCCGAAGCCCGCGTATAGTGCGGCGCTATTATAGTTAAAGCCCGCGCACCCCTCTCATCCCTTTCGACCGAATCGATAATTGCCACGGGAGCTTCGAGAATTCCCGAAGAAGGCGAGAGATTGCGAGCGCCAGGGCTTCCCTCACCGGCTCCTCTCTCTCTCTCTCTCTCTCTCTCGCTTCCCCTCTCTCATTATGCATATACCGCTTCCGCTTTCCACCTTTCTAATTAAAACAGCGCGTAATCAGAATTCGTTAACGCTCATGCCAATTCCCATTTCTGATTATTATCGGTGCGATAATAACGCGAGCCCACTATCGCTGATACGTAACAGATATCCCGACGGCTAATTGGTCGAACAAAAATAAAACACAAACATCCGCGAAAGTTCTTTCCCGATCTGCTGTATTGCGTAACAAAATCAATAGGGGCCAACCAATAAAACGATTATTGCGGAAATATTTCGAAAAACTTTCAGCCGAATTCCGGCGATGTTCAAAACAGAAATATGTGACTTTGCGTTTTGAAAATCTCATTTTTTTTTTTTTTTTTTACCGGAAGTTACATCCCATCCCATTTTTCGACCTCAAGTGACATCATATCGGAAATACGTCACTTTCAGTTGAATAATGAGATTTTCCGTAGCCGTGACGATGATTAAATCTCATCTCGGTATTTTCATATTTTTGCAATTAGTATACTTTTCGGTTTGGCCCAATTTATAACTGCCAAAAGTCCTCCCGTCCGGATCTGCATTCGAGGCTCGCTTTTTTATTTACTCAGACAACTTTCGCGACCAAGTTGTCGTTTTACATACTCAATAATCATTATTAGTTTATTAGATGCATTAAATTGTTCGAGCACACGTCTTCAAAGTCAATAAGTCCCGCCGACCCAGGAACAACGAGCCAGGCTTGACCGAATACAATCGACATGGTTGTAACGATAATGAAAACACACGCGACTATCGATCGTCGTGTGATTGATATGACAGAAGCAGTACAGTGCAATTAACGATGTACCTGCGTAACATGATTTTAATATTCTTATTACGATTACAATCGTTCAATTAATCTCGATTGACCGTGACGATGACGAATCAATGGGATCAATTAAACACCGTGATAATTAGTTCCGCAAGCATCGTTGTTCTTTCACGAGAGCGTAACGGTACGGTAGACGGTAACGATTCGTTACACTGACTGCAGAGGCGGGAAGAGTGATCTCGCGAGCTCTGAAGTGAAAAGGACGAAGCGACGGCAGCCGGGATGAAGTAGGGAGACAGAGTGTTGCGCAATTGTGTTCCGGGCTGCATAATCCAAATGGGTAGTTTATCCGTGGTTATACTATATCCGTGGATAAACGAGCGGCTGGGGTCTTCGCTGCCGACGTTACTGCAGCGGGATGCTGCAACGGCAACGTGCGGCAAAGCGACCGAGAGGAATCCTGCCTCCCGGCTTCCACTCTTTGCCTCCTACTGGCATACTGCTGCGGGGCTTGTACCTTGACGTAGGCGCCTCCCGGCAGTGGATACCGCACGCTATGTGCAAGGACGACTTTTGCGCCGCGTTGCAACGGCACGGCAATGCGGTTCGGACCACGATGCGGTGATCTCTCCAGGCTAAGAGAGTTTCCGGTGTTGCAGTGGCAGCTCTTCTCCCCTTTCTTCCTCTGGTTCTGCTTCTTCGCTTATCACCCCGCTTGACGTTTACTGAAAATGTTCACACTCGAGCTAATTCCTCTTTACTGTCATGTCATGACAACTATTTTTAACTAATAATTTTATAAGATAAATTTTATAATTACATCGGAAGTTTTTTTTTACTTGGGCGTGAGAATTGGAACGGTGCATTTCTTTTTCGATAATTTTGTTTCAAAAAAGCTCCGAACGGATAAAAAAAAAGTTGTTTCGGACTTGGAGGGTGAAAAGCCTGATCTCTTGCTCCTGGGTACCTTGAAAAAATTCAATCTCCCAGTTATCGGCCCGCTCGCTTTCGGGGCATCTTTCACAGGCCAACCGCCGCAAGCTTTGGTCCATTGAGTCCGGTACTTTTTCCCAGTGTAATTTACCACTCGTTGAGCGAGCGGGATCCTTTCAAGCATACCAACCGGATGCGGGCCCTCCGAGTACGCGCGTACCAGAACCTATTCATGTAATCCCCACGCGTCTCTTCATGAGTTACTTTAATTTTATATTTTTATTTCATCTCCTGGCTCTGCTTTCTCCTCTCGTTTTTGATACACGCCGGTTTTCCTCCGGACACGCCGAGGGCTGTGTACTGACTATGCGGAAATGAGTACGTATACGAAGCCAACGTACGGTTACGCAGACGTAGCTTACGTGCTTACGTAGCTTTAAAGGCTTCGTATCCACGATACGCGTACGTATCTTCGTATGCATACCGCTTCGAACGGGATAGCGTGATGCGAGCGAGTTTAGTACGAGAATACGGGGATAATCTCACGTACGGGATACGAGATGAAACTAGGGAAGAGCGAAAAGAATTGAAAGTTGCGATGCAAGCTTTTCTCTCTTGAATTCTCACGAGTCAGGACTTGCACCTTTTATCATTTGCAATAAGTGCATAAACGATTTGGGGCACATTGTGCATGGGTAGTGGAGCACGGTGTGCTAGTTTTTCTTCTAAGGTGCAATGTGCAATCCCCCTCCTATATATATATATATATAGGCTAGGGTGGTCCTTAAATTGATTTTTTTTTTTCATTTTCTAGGAGCCAGTCCGTATTATCGTGGGGTATAAAATAAAAATGCGATGTGCGAGGGGTTATCGAATTGAATGCATTTTTGGAGGCCGCTACCGGCTATTTAAAAATTTTTTTACTTCGAAACGTCTAAATTTAAAGTTAAAATGAAAAATTCGAGATTTCCTTGGAGCTACCCCGCACTTCTAAGGTATAACGTATATGAAAAAACTCTGTGAAATCCCTATGAAGTCTACTAAGTATTTTTAGAGGTAGCGACCGAGGGTTAAAAAAACCGAAGGTTTTTAGTTTCTGGTAAAGGGAACTGACAAATTCCTGCAATGGTCAAAAGATATAAAAAAAATCTCTATCGACGAACGAGCTAACCATTGTATTTAGCTAATTCTCTTCAACAGCTGAAAAAGAGTACTTTCGTATTCTATACCTCACGATAATACGGGGTGGCCCATTGAAAAATAAAAAATGTTCAATTTAAGAACCATTTAAGAATCATTTAAGAACCATATATTGGGCCTAATCTAGGCCCAATATAATGATAATCGCGCCCAATAATCGATCATCCCGATTGCGTTCACTGTTTCAGGTCAAGGCGGCGATTATTTGGCGATATCGCTTAAGGACGGAGGAGCCGCTGTCGGGATGACGCTCGCGAATGGAAGGCTCGATCTTCACATTAAACCGGCGAGGGTGCGGTTCGACGACAATCAGTGGCACAAAATAATAGTGCATCGGAGAGTCCAAGAGGTGAGTAGACTGTAACCGACTACCGACAGACCGCAGGCTCGTGGATTCGACGAAACAGTTAATTTTTTCACAAAAAAAAGGAGGCAGAGTGGCGAAAGTTTGTGAGGAAATTCTGCTGAACCGGCGGGTAACTCGACGACGCGATACAGATAGAGGACAGGTATGCGGTATTTCATGGAATTTCAAGTGCGTTACGCTCCGCGTGTGCATCCATTGAAAATAGTATAATGTACGACGGTAGTGTACTCGTACCAGCAGTATGCCCGTTCAATTTCGGCGTCGATGGAGAATTAGCCGCGAGCGAATTGTTGACGCATGACCGCGGTATCTGAACGAGACTGGCGGGCCTACCGGTTACGGGAGGGAGGGCGCTGTACGCTGAAGCGTTGTTATACCGATCGTTAACGCAATGCACAACGCACGCCGAAGCTCAGCGCGCAGCGTGCCGATTATTTACGCGTCGGCGTCGCAACTTCCGGCGGACCTACGCACCGTCGTTTTCCACTCCAACCCTTGCACCCGCCCGACGCGCGGACGCGTCCCCGTCGATGGGACCCACGTCGTCCGAGCTTTCGGTTCTCTCGTCGCTCATCGGTCGCCCGTACCGGTCCCCCGGTCAAATAATCCTTTTCATTGTACACCTATTACCCTCTCCATCAATCTCACTCTATATCTCAATGTAGCCCGCGCTCGTAACCCGTTACAGTAGCGCAATGAGTCGGGCGCTGCGGAGCGAGAGCGTCGCTCGTATACATGATATATATCGATAGGTTCCTTTTTTTCGCAACGCTGCAGCCGTATCTTTTTTTTTTTATAAACTGGTTATCAAATCGCTGTTGGCGGAGTGCGAAAACGCGTCGAAACAACGCCGAGCTTCCAACCATCCACCTATTCATTCACCTCGTTACGCGTCAAGGATGAGCAGCGTGGGAAGGTATGGTTTTTAAAAATTGATTTATTCTGCTGCCGGTGTTTGCAGAGCCGGTAATCGAATCGGCGGGGAGGAAGAGTGCGAAAGCGCGTTAACACTCCGCCAGCTTTTGTTCGGTCTCGTTAGTTCGGGTTAAATTTCGTCTCGCCCGTTTAATGACCGTAACAAGGTGTACGGCCAAAACATTCGCGAGTTAAGAAGGCCTTCAGTCGGTGCGGACGCAACGTGATTCCCGTATCACGGGCATGCAGAGAACGTAATACAGTCACACATACACACACACACATATTCACACACATGAATAAAAAGTTTGGTCCTACGGCACTCGGCCGGAGCTACTTGCATTCGCGCTCGCATAGCGCGGCCGGGAACTTCGCAAATTGGCTTGCGGCCCGAGTAAGTGTACTTCCCCGTCGGTGGTTGTGCGGTACGCAAGCGGGCTGCGGCTTCTGGCTGGGGGCATTCGTTAAAAATCAAGTACGCCCCCTTGCCGCATGGTGTACGAGTAGGGCACGGCCAAGCGGGCGAGAGTAATTCCGTGGGGGGAAAAAGAAAAAAAAAAAAAAAGTAAAAATAGCGTGACGAGAAGTCGGTATACTTGCTCTCACCGCGACCATCGACCCTTGCCGTCTGCGGACTACGTATCTAAATATTTAATTCGAAAAGCGGAGGAGAAGTAACGATGATTCATGCCACACGGCAGTCCCCCGAGTCTCATAGTTACCGCGTCAGGTGGGAAGGCTCGGATGATTACCGCCATCCCTCGGGAGGCATTAAATAAAAAGCCAAGGTGTTAATGATTAAGTGGAAAACCGCGTTTAGGTCAGAAGCGAGGTTTTGATTTCGCTTCGATTACAGCCGAGCAGGGAAGACGACAGGCCTGGTACGTAATGTAGAGTGGCGCTGCAATATGTATAACAGGATGAGGGTGAAACCGAGCGTGGAAGCAAGAGAACATCGTGCAAGCACGGCCGGAAGGCACGGGCGGGAAACTTCTCGCGCGCTTCCACCGAGAACTTTGACAGTTTCAATCTAACCGATGTTACGACGGTGAGACGAGGTGAGACGAGCTCGATGGCAACGGAGGGCTGAGAGGGAGGGGCGGCTACATACTTCTTACCTCTGTCCCTCCATTATGGACGACGAATCCGTCCTTGCTCGGTGAACTTTCTCGTCCTTTATTCCATAGTACATCAGACCTGGCACACACGGTTCTCAGGTTTTCATTCTTATCGGGGCGAAGTTCAACGTTCGAACTGGATAGAGAAGACGACGGGGATGGTGACTCTGAAAAACAGACCGTCGTCGGAAGGGAAAATTGCGGTTGAATCAGTCAATACATTTCTGTAATACATTAATGCGGCACGAGCCGCAGGTGAGTGTTGCAATTACACGAGTTCAGAAAGCTCTTTTCGCACAAGTATCGTACAAAATTTTATTTTACAAGGTTTGAAAATAGGGGTTTTCGTATGCGAAGCGTGCGTAAAACTGCCATTTTTCTTGTAATAAAATTTGTATTAAAATTGTAGCCTTGCAATTTTTTGACATTTTTCTTTCTTTTTTAAAAATGAACTGCCACGTATTTCGACCTACTTTTATCCGCTGAACACGAATCCGCTGACTTTTTTCGGGACTAAAGTACAATAAGACGTTGAAAATCTCGAATTTATGCACGAAAAATCGTATTTTGGGATTTAAATTGAAAATATTGGGCTGGGAGTAAAATAATTTTATGAGACAGACATTTTTTACGTTACGAAAGAGATGCAAAGTAATTTGCGCATGGTTTCCTCATTTATTACAATTTGAACATAGCTATGCTCAAAATTGTACAAGTACTTTGGTCTTAGTACTCAGTAATAGTACTTAAAGTGACGAAAAGTACTTTGATACTTTAAGTACCACATAAGTACTCATGTACTTTAGGTACTGCCCAGCTCTGATCAATATTTACGAGCATATATATTTAAAAAATCTTGTAATAATGAATCTTAGAGATTGCCCCTTATCGAAACATGTGACCGCAGAGCGTAACCCTAGACTGACGAGAAGAAATTTTTTATCCTCGACCCGGGAGGGGGGTCCGTTATCGAGAGGCCTGCTCTTCTTCCCTCGATTCGTATATCCGTCACCGTATCCGTATGCCATATACGATAGCCCGCTGGCGTTTCGCCCAAAGCGTTATATACCCGTTCGGAGGAGGCAAGGGGGATCACTCGAATGAGAGCGAGACGATAGACGAATGATAGTCGAGAGCGGCTCTCGGGTAGGCGCTCTCCTATGATTGATGAAGCGGAAGCGATCGACGCGCAAGGATATACCGGATATGCGCCCTCCGGGCGGACGCGTTATCGCCACCGTTGACGTTATCCCCGAATGAGAAACCGAGAAAACGAGATATCGTACCGAGAACCGGTCGTTAAACCCCCCCCCCCCCCTCCCCAAACTCCCTGCCAAAACTCCGTTGAATATCGAAGAGCCCGACGCAGGTGTTGCGTCCCCAAGAGTTTCTTCGAGTAACTCCGAGATTCGTTTACCGAGATTCGAAGAAAAATCGTGACAGCCTCGCAAACTTTATCGTCGTCCCGTTTTATTGATGAAAGACGCAGGATAGGGTGCTCGCGAAAAACTCCGTCGCAAACAATTCGTCACGAGTCCGCGTATCCCGAGCGGTATCGCTTCAGCGTTTAAGTGATGAAAAGTATAACCCCGCCTCCCGGTGTTCGCTGAGAGCTCCGGAAACAATGAAACTACAACCCCCATCCGTCTAGCTTGAAAATTACCCACGTCTGCTCGTTACAATTCGTCTACGCACTCGTGTGTCTGGACATTTGTACTCGAAATACAAAATAGAGCATTGCACTTAAAGCGCGACCCCCTTCTCGCGTAAGAATGAAACCATGCACTTTCCCTTTTCCGACAACTTTGGTAATAAATGTGCACGCAGGTACTCTACACTTTTTCTTGTTTAACTCTACTCTTTCCTTTTCTTTCGTTCTTTCTTTCTTCTCAGTTTACAACACATTGTAGCACATACTCGACAAACACATGCGAATAAACGCGCGGGGGGGGGGGGGGGGGGTGGGGCGAGTTCCAACGGAGAGTGCCGAGGGAAACATGCGAATACGCACTTGCAAAAGAGAAAAATGTACGCGAGCTGCTGCCTTCGTCGGCCGTGTTGCACTCCGACTATTGCCTTTCTCCCGAAGGGCTCGCAACTCGCACAATACTCCCATAACTTTGCCGACCCTCCATTCACCGGGACTTCGAATGCATGGGGTCGTAATCTCCACGCGTGACAATAACTTCTTCGTTCGCTGCTCCTCGTGGCAAGAGGCACTCTGAGGAAAAACCGATCAAACTTCGACGGAAGTAATTTCCTATGGCTCATGTCAATTTTCCATTCTTGCTGAAATGTATACGAAATCCCAGGTGCGGTTTTAGAGCCGCGCTGACGTTGGACCAACTATGACGGCCTGAGTTAGAAAGTCGACCGGAGTCTAGTCGCGAATTTAGGCCCGATTACCAGTTATCGTCGGCCCAACGTTGTCAAACGAGGTTGTCCCAATGTTGGCTGTCGATGTCCAGCCAATCTTGAATGGAAAATATTAATAAGCGATAGAAAAAAAAATTTTATCGATCATCAGAATCAATTTTTTAGTCGATAATGGGGAGTCGAACCCGTAATGCCGGGGGGACTTTAGTCGACCCACTTACGCACTCGGCTATGCTCACCTTGAAGAGTTTCTTTTCGAATCTTATATAAAAGCTGCATGTCTATTGCATTTCTATCTATGTCTATTGCATTTTTTTTTATTCACACTTTAATTAATAATGTTAATGAAACTTAGGCTGTGTGCGCTACAGTGTTGTAGATCAAACTATAATAAAGGAATCTGGAATAAAAAAAAGAGGATTCGGCAGTCGCGCAAATTAAAAACAAAATGTCATTGTTTATAAATATTTTCTGTTAGACGTTGGCTGAACGTCGCTAGCGGGTACCGGCCCAAAGTCGTTCGACGTCGTGAGCGAACGTTCACTTGATATCGCCGAACACGTACCATTATGACGCTACGTTTTGTCAACTATCGGGTCCATTGTTGAAGTGATTGTCAATCGACAGTTTAGCCAATGCTGGACATTGGTCGAGATCCGATCATCGGTTGCCAACCTGCTGCCGACTAAAAGCTACTCCGAGGGTCGGACAATCGCACCTGGGAAGTTGCTGCGATTGCTCCAAAGTTGTAAAATTTCCGTTGCAACGGAAAATGAATTTGAAAAAAGCTTCGAAATCGTTCGTCGGAAAAGCAAGAATGCTTCGTATAAGCTTCGAACGAGCCGTTTTTATTTTTCCTTTCTCTTCGGCCTCTCGTTCGTCGCGAACTAACGGTGCGTAAAGTGGACCGTGAATTCGCAATTTCACGGCGAAGCCCCGATGCGGCGTGTGTGAGTCCTCGGTGTCGTCGATAAACGGGGGTGGGGGCGGAGAGGGGTGAGAGAGCTTACGATGAGAACGAGAGAGATTCTCACGGGCTCGATTCCACTGGAAGCGCGAAGGGCGGGGGAGGGGGGGGGGAGGAGGAGAGAGTAGCTCCGAGCACTTCGACGGCATCCAGCGGGAACGGCGGGCGTAATCCAGGATTACGCTCGGCTTATGACATATCGACATCCTTGCGCTCCAGGATAAAAAGGCCACGACCTTTCTCAGCTTATGCATATACATTAATCAACGGAATATTCGTGCCCTAAAATTTATCTACGTATACGACATCGTATGAGTATCTCTGATCTTTGGGACACACATATTACGTGCGTGTATGTGATAACACATTTAGCATTTTTCGACAGCTGCAACAGGAGCCTGTGAGGTATTGATGCATCCGTCGGATAAGCGAAAACTCGGATAAGACGAATAACATACTCAATTCAAACTTGTACTGCTATTATATATTTAAAAATAACACACCACTTCATACAAATATTAACTATATTAGTTAATTTACGACTTGTTTCCTTTTTTGAGACATCACGATGTTCTACCGTTGATTCTAGAATCGGAACTGATGTTTTTATAGCTCTCAATGTAAATACGCAACAAACTTGTACAAGTTTAGGCGCGTATGCAACAATGTAGCAGTTATAACGGTGGGCCGATGTTATTATTCCACCGTTGACCGGTAATGGAACCTACATTGCCGACCAAAGTCGGCCCGATTTTCCAACTCAGGCAGTCATAGTAGGTCCAACGTCAGACCGGCTCTGAAAGCGCACCTGAAAATACTCATTCCGATCTTTTTCTCTGCCTCGTTAACGTGTAACTGTGTCAAATAGATAGCCTCCTAGCCTTCCTAGCAAGTGTAAAAAAAAAGAAAGAAAAACGTTAATCCGAAAACAATACCGTTCGACGAGCTTGCGACCCAGCGAACCAGTAAATGTCATTATATCGCGCGCTTCCGTTTCATCTCATTGAGCGGATAATGATAATAGCGAAGAGATAATAATAGTTGCGGGGCCTCTGTTGGTATACCGCGTGTTATCATAACATGTGGCCTTTTATCGGTCCCGGACAATGTGACACTTGCAAGCTTATCGCTTCGTCTCGCCCCTCATCGCCCCGTACGCCTTGTCGTGTGCGACACTGTACCGCAACGTTTTATTATCTTTAGTGGCTTTGAGCGAAAATTGATGGTTTCAGCAGCGGGAGGACGCCAGAGAAAATCAGTATAAGGGGATGAATAGGGAGAACGGCCGGAACTCGTCCGCGTGTATGTGTTGTTGTACCATCGCTGTAATGCTTCAAGTTGGTAAAAGCTTGGATGAAGTGAGATTCCACGGGATGAGTTAATAACGTTGCAAAAGCTTATAGTCCAGCGCGTATCCATCTAATACGTTAAACACGCGAACGCGGCCAACACGGAAAGCACGCAGGGTCGCTAATAAACGCCGAAGCCTTCATCGTGCAAGAAGCGGGAGGGTAGAATAATTCACCTACCGATATTCAAGCGCTGCTCGCGTGGGCAAGTATTTACGCCCACGTACAAACGCCTCCCACATCCAATGCACATCCCACACGGACACTCCATACACGATCGCCGGACTTTTATGATTTTTCACACGTACGCATACCGCAGGCGGAACACAACCGGTTCGCCAGGATAACATTTTCTCTCATTTGCCGGGCATACGGCGGCTGGCCTGCCTTCGCGTTAGCGCAAATCCGAAGCCAATTAGGCGGATCACATTGTTGAGGCAAACAGTGCAGAAATTGTGGAACGCTGATCTGGCTCACGAGGAAATTAACGCGGTATCTCTACCGCACTCGCTCGAGGCTCTCATCCATAGAGGAGGCATTCCTATAGAAATACCTCCATCTCTTCGTTGTATTTCATCGCTCTATTCACTTGTCTTGTATACTTCGCTTTCGCTATCGGCCATGAATAAATCGTTCTCGTTCCTCCCTTTGTACTATCCATCGATGCTTAAAGCTTGATATAGCCTTTTGTGTTTCGAACCATCGATGTCCGCGAGAACTGGCGAGAGGCCGTTGGCTGGTGGGATTTTTTTTTTATTGCCCCGATATTAAGGTTCGACATTAATGGGCTTCGATGACGAGCCGGCATTGTGCAGTGTGCCGAACATATTTGCCAAACTCGACAGGCCCGGAAGGCATTGCGAAGGGATGAGCCGCCGTTTGACCGAAATTATAAGCAGAACCACAGCACAATAGTGGGAATGACACACGGGACCGATACTGGTCCTACGCTGCGCCAGTACTGGGCCCGTGTTGCGCTTCTCTCACTAGGGCAGAGGTGCTTTCACGAGAAACGGCATGATTCATTAGTTATACCTGTGGTTATTAATGACAGTTAACCGGTCGGTTATATCAATTGGGCGGTGTTAATTTCTCGCCATTTCACTCGGGTTCACCACTCTCTCTTCTGTCCCTCAAGCTCTTGCCCTCAAGCGAGAGAACGAGAGCTCGAGGGCTCCGGGCTCGTCGGGGGGAGCTGGTACAGCGACGTGGCTTTGACCCCGAAGGGGGTGCAACATTACGGCACTTGGAGTTAATTAGCGCCCGACGCCCGACGGTGAGTGGGGAAAACCAGCGGCAGTAGCACCGGCCTCGATTAGAGCTACTCAACTCTTGTGCACGATGCTGCTGCTGATGCCGCTGCTGGTGCTCTGTATGCGGTGACAGGCCGGTAACGGAGCCACGAGGACGTGACTGATGTCGATGATCGAGCCGCGGGAAACGAGGGAAAACCCACCAGCAATCAGCAATAATTTAGTTCCATTATTTTTCCATCACGGGATAAAACAACAGCACGATAACGAGGAAGTACACTGTAAACAAAAATTCGTTTTGAATTGTAATGCACGGCATTGGAAGCTTTTTTACATAAACTGTTTATTTGAAACACATAGACGTTGCGATTTTACAGTAACATTTTTTATTTTCTATGGAAATTTTTGTGAATTTCAGGCAAGATTTGTAATTTTCATATCTGGTATTTTTATTTTACAAAAAAGGTACATCAATGTTCAATTAATGGAATTAATATAAGCAAATTTCCAATTCCAGTACATTGAGTTTAAAATTATTTTTGACAGTGTGTCTATAAACGTTAATAAACGATTCTGATTTTTCAAAGTGCATGGAAACGTTGCTGAATAATATTTCTCATCGGGCGTAAAAAAAACAACGAGGATTGTGTCCCAGTTTAATCGATCAATACCTGTGAAACAGTACGGAGCCGAATCTAATTATCCTTAATGTATTTTTTAATTAAAAAATACAATTTTTAATTGACAAGAACGAAAGGAATGTCGACGTTCGCGAATGAAAAATGTTATTTTGAGTGTACGAACCTTTTGCCGAGTATCAATCGCGATAATAGGGTCGATAAAGTTATTGGATATCACATCGTGAATGAGAAACGGATAGCGAATATCGAAAAATGAGTATAATGTTTTTTTGCAACAATATTATTTTTTGTAGGTCACGTTGCGAAAAGGAAGTGCATAATTGAGTGTGGCAGGACGGGCTGTCGAGGGAGATACGAGATTGATACAATAAAATAACGGAGATCTCTTCGTCCTCGACTTGCCGCTTTGGCGAATGATCTGTCGTAATCGCGAATGAGCTGTACCAGTTATAGTGCACTGATTTGCATAAATGTTTCGGGGCTGAGCGTCGATGTAGCGCCTCGAAACCTCCAATTCTCCGTTATCCTCCCATCGTCGGCTTCCCCTTCGTTTCGACTGCTGCTCCTACTGCAGCAGAACTTGCGATCTCGCGGGCGTTCTGGGCGCGCAGAGGTGTACCGGCAGCTCACTGCTGCAGCGGCTATTAGCCACACACAGAAGTCTAATGGAAAATTTAATGAGCCGTTACACAACCGTAACGGTGCGGTTAGATTTATCATCGCACTCTCGTCGCTCCCAGAGCGAACGCGTGTATGTGTTTATGCGCGTAAATCCGTGTACGTAGCTCAGTGGCATGGATCCCGTATCACGAATTATACACCCTGCTGCTGTGCCTACCCTCTTCGTGTTCTGTACGGTTTGTACCGGTCTCGACTCACCCTTTCGTTGCTAGCTAGCGAAATTCAACTTTGCGCCAACATACGTACGATGAGCTATTTCGCTCATAACGTTGCATCAGTAAAGCAGATTTATCAGTGAATTCGGCATTCACGGAACGTCGTCAATCATGGGATTGCTGTGTAGACGGTAATCCAATGGTCCGTGCATTCAACGATCATTTCTTGCCTACAACGGTCGATAATTATTTTCTTGTTAATTTGAAAGAAAAAAAGAAAAAAAAATATTCATCTTCAATTTTCAATGCAAACGAGCCAAAGCCCAAGAAAGCTCGCACGCGATGAGCAGCTTTTGTGCTAAACAGAAAAAAAAAACAGACAGAAAAAGTTGCTGGATGTGAAAACAACTCGATAATCTGCTCTGTGTAACGAAAATTGGATGATCGGTCTGCTCGAAAAATCGAGAGCCACGCTTTCCGCTAGAGCCGTTGATCGTTCCATCGCACTTATTATCTTCGGTCTCGGCGGGAGTAGCCGGAACGATGTAAATCACTTATAATTGACACTCTTATAAATCGTGTCGACTCCGTTTTCACATCGCAACGGTGAGAAAATATTGCACGATGGTGGCGAGAGAGTGGAGGGTAATAATTTAACGCTTGTGCCCGTGTTTCCGTGCTGAAGTCTCTGGTGTGTATTTCTTGCTGTTTACGATTATATGAACGCGAATGGTCGCTGAGAAATTGATGGACGGACCTCGAGGCAATTTATTCATGTGCAGAAATCTTTAGCAGGATTTTTAATTTTTTTAAATATCCGCAAAAAGGATTTCCGACATAGTCTCTCCGGGGGAGATTTTCCCCCAGGCAGGACTTGGAATGGTTAGAGCCTGGGTCGATTGCTGAGAAGCCGTCGACGTTTTTCGGTACGACGTCACTTCTTGTTGAAAACTGACATTTTCAAACCGGAGATGACGTCACGTTTTTTTAATATAATTTTCCGCGTGACTTCACTTCCGGTTTGAAAGTGTGATTTATCAACCCTGTAATGACGTCACAGAGAAAACTTTGTATTTTTCTCTGGAATGTATCGAGGATACAGCAGCTGACAGGAACATGTGAATTAAGGAATTCGGAAAAGTGGGTAAAAGAACGTGATACGTCTCAAATGTATTTGGAGTGGATCTGAAGTGCACTGGAGTGGACCCGAGGCAAATTCATGGTCTTCGAATAATATATGCAGACCATGAATCTGCGGAATGAAGTACAGGCTCTAATACCGTGCCCGGTACAGGCACAATGATATCATATTTCTTCCCGCCGATATATTGGGTCCAATTCAATATCGCGGTGGGGCGGATACCGGCTTGAGCGCCGGGTGAGTACAAGACCCTCGGCAACTGGTGTGGTCCCGCATTCGTGCCGATGGTTAAATCCCTCCAGGAATATAAATGCGACCTAAGAGAAGATCCTTGAAGAACTTAGAATAAATAGAGCTTTGGAGGTTATTTAATTTATACCCGATTTTGAACTATCGCAGCGTTAATCGCATTAAATTTCAGTGATTATACGAACTTGTCCTCACTACTTTGTTTCATGTCAATTAATAGACGCTATTGGCTCGAATGATACGTTGGAATGATCGAATGATTACGTTGGAAAATTAACACGATGAAAAAAGATCTATCATTGGTACATCGCGATACAAAGACCACGGAGAGTAGTGGGGCAAAACGTTAATAATTATAATAAAACGAATACCGAAGTTGGAAAACCGTCAATGGAACAGCAATTAACGAAGCAGTAGCCGGCGCGCTTTGCGGAGCTTTCATCTCGTTGAGAACACATTAATTGCGCTGATTGAACTGGTAACTATTAATGATCAGTTAGAGAATCCGCACGGCTAATTAAAAAAATGAAACGATACCAGGCCACCACGGTATATAATACATGCGTCAATTTAATCATGACAATATATGACGGTACGTTCGTTTATTGAAATAAAATATAATTGCTTTCGGGCGTAAAAGTGTTTGAATATGGCGAACCGATTTAATTCCCGTGATCCGATATTCGGCCCGACATTCACTCCGTTTATGCTACAAAAATCAAATTCAACAAAAAACAGTAATTGAATAACCAAAGTAATTTTTTCAACCGGTAAAACAGACGAAAGTGAGATGACTTTTTTTTTATCGCCAGCAAAAAGCACTTTTGATAGCGACAAGTACCAGGCGCGAATTTCCTTTATGCTTCATTCCTCCGTTCGTATACACACTTTTCCACTGCAATTACACACTAGACTCGCTTCTTCCGATGACTTCGCGAAAGTGCACGATAATTGCGCTCTCTGCACTAAACGACACTCCACGCTCCAGCAGATGTTAGTCGGAATACAAAGAGCCGTTTCGAGACAATTTTCAGTTAACGATCTTAAAAAAACATGTTTAACAGCGTAACATATTCATCCAATTTTCACACCCTTGTATTTTCGTGTTTACACGCTAATTGCAAACGATATATCTTTTTCTGTTTCAGATATCATCGATCACGAGCTTCTGCAAGGTGAGTCCTCTATTCGTACTTTGCACGACATTTCTTATAAAGTCAAAACAATTCCCGATTGGTCTGACAACAACGAAAAGAACGACGCGCAAGTGGCACATGTAGAGTACACAGACTAAGCCTCGGAGACGGATCTCGTTAAAAATGATTGCCATTTCTCGTCCGCTCGCATCGGGAGATCCCCAGGAATTCGAAAGCTTTACTTTGCCCCCCTCTCCCTCCGCCGCTCTTTCTCGTTCTCCCGCACTTTTCTCTTCCGTTTCCAACCCATGTTTTCGCCCCAAAGCCCTGAGGCGTCTCCGCACCTCTTGGCCACTATTTTCTCTCCCACCCGCATTTAGAAATCCTCTTTCTCTCCTTTCACGCAGAGCTTTCTCGCGGTGTGGCGCGTGGCCAGCACGTCGAGGAAACCTGAAGAGAGGGAGAGAGAGAGAGAGAGGGATAAGCCTTGAAAATGACGGTAAGAAAAATACGTGAAAGCATGAGAAACAGTGCTAGCTTCCCGCGGTCCCTCGTAACACCGCTTGGAACGCCTTGTTCAGGAGCCTCAGGCATTCGGTTCCTCTTTCACGGTCGCTCCCGAGCTTCCCTCCGCCATTCCTGTGCAAAATGCTCTCGAGTATTTTACCCGCTAAAGCTCGAACGAAAATTCCTCGGGGGTTCGCTCTCTTCGTTTCTCTTATTGGCTATAGGGAATGTTTCCCGGGTATATTTTAGGGGCTTTCGCCGATTCCTCGATGCCAAGCAGTGGGATCGACATAAGTGGACGGGACAATCTTTTGAGGGCAGGCTGCGCACTAATGTTTGCCATGACTCTAATCGCTCAAGACAAATGAGCTCACGTTCTTTCATTCCTCTTTAATTTCTCATCACGTACGAAGTATGTGACGGGAGTAAGTATTGTAATCGAAACCTAAATTGGGCTATTAGATTATTGTCTAGAAACATATTCGACATGTCTTACAAATGCTTAATCAAGCATTTCACCAATTCCAACTGTCTGTCCATTTGTAGGTCGGTCCATTTGCTCCGTCCGAATACACGATAACTTCTCCAAAGAGAGAATACCGTAAAAACCTACCGCCGGTTATAAAAAAAACTGTGCGTCGAGTGAAATATGGAACATGTTTAAGCTGAAAAAAGAAAAAACAAAAAAAAAACGGATGGGACATTTTATTTTGCCGTCTCTTACCTCGCACAACTCGGCTAAAATTTCGCTTGCACTTCCCGAGGCTCGGCGAATCTCTCATTGTATATCCACATCTGCCGGCAGGCCGAGCGCCCCCAACGAAGCTTTCCTGTATGCGCGCCCAACGACCTTTTACAAACTACTACACCAGATGAGGAACGCGTACCTTTATGTGTATCACAGTTGCACAAAGCCGTCTATCGAGTGCCGAGAGGCGGAAGGGCGCATCCAGCAGCGCTTTACACGCTAAATGTTTGTCGGATTCGCCCTTTCGTTTCTTAGCCTCGGATCTGGGTATACAACACGCACTCACACAGCGTTTTACACTCTCCTCTCTCTTCACTGTACAAGTGGAATAAATCAAATCAAAATGCAAATCATTTGGAATTTCATTTTCGTGGTTGCGCGCGGCCGTCCGGGTGCGCTTAGACTCTCTCCCTCGCTCCCTTCCAGAGCCGGGAGACGGGAAGATAGAAAAGTCCTCTCGTAGCTGGATGTATGAGAGAGAATTGTGGGCAGGAAGAAAACAGAACGAACGGGACGAAGCTGCTCACTGTGTACACCTTTGTATGCTTGGACCCTTCCGTCGCTCATTGTGTATATGCTTGTACTCTCCCTCTCTGTATCTCTTTCCTCTATGTATATGTGTGTGTGTGTGTGTGTGTGTGTGTGTGTGTGTATCTCTCTCTGCTGTGCATATCCGTGGGCGCGCCGGGCCGGGATGAGGGACAGAGAAAATATTCCGAATAAATAAAAGAAGTATAACTCGACGCCCGCAACCCGGCACGACCTCGCCTACGCCAACATGCGGCTCAAGCTTTCCTCCACTCGGGGCTCTCTCCCTCTCTCTGTTTTCACTTCCTGTCCAATTTCTACTTTTTATCCGCTACCTTAGCTTCGTGCTTAAACTTTTTAATTTTTGTTTTGTTTTTGTTTTTTTTTTCTGAAGTATGGAACCAAATTACTTCATCTGAACGAAAAAGTTATGGTCTTTCGGTAATTAATTAAGGAGGCTCCAGCGCTCCGGACTAGTCAAAAGCATAATTTGACATTTAAAGTACGCTTTTCAAACTGATTGTGCAAAGTTTTATGGGACGATGGACCAGACTGATGGTCGCTAGACGCATCTGGCACCAGCCAGACAGCCAACCGTAGGACGTGCAAACAATTGCAATTGCAATTTCGCAATGCGACTCGACTTATGTTGCAAGTCAATCACTATAGCAAATCCTGACACCGAACGCGCATGGTTCGACACTCTTGAAGATTTGAACTTTATAATTTGATTATTCAAATACCCGACACTATCCGCTATCCGATAAGACGAACCGGCAAAAGACCGGCTTTCTTTTATTTTCAAACATGAGAAGATGAAAAAAGTTATGAAAACATAAAAATAGCAAACTGCTCGCGAGAACACGGGATTAGCGTCTTAACAGATGTTTCCTCTATATTTTATTATCATGATTGTTAAGCATCGGCATGCATCAACATCAGCGCCGAGAGGCAGAAATGTTGTCGTAAAGACACGCTTTATTGAGGCGCTGCATTAACCTGATGTATTTATACGACAGCGAGCGAGAAACTCGAGGCAAAGGTACGTCGCCAGATAGGTATCCGATGCCTTCCGAGAAGAGTCGGTATATAGAGGAGACTTTCGGTGAGAGGCAAAAAAAAAAAAAGTTCGGAGCCACGGGGCGAGCTCGTCGGGCTTGCAAGCACACCTGCACTTGACTGCGTTCGGAGGCAGTCGTGTAGAAAAAGAAGCGAGATGCAAAGAGGTCGTTGGTACGAAAGTGCCGAGAGTGGGCCGCTGTGAGAAAACGAAGTGCAGCGGCACACGTTAGCGCCACAATTCACAGCAGCAGCAGCAGCAGCAGCGGCAGTGGAGCTCTCCGACTTGCCCGACTTCTTATATTCGGCTACTCGCGGAAAAGCGTTGCGTTTCTGTGTGCGCGTGCATCTGACACGGGGGGGGGGAGGGGCTTGATAATTTTTCAATTCCGGCTCGCAATATCGGAAGGAAAGTAAGGTATACCGGAAAGAAATTAAGGCCGCGGCGAAAGTTTAAATTTATCGCTGAAACGAGAGTGTTCGTATATCGGGCTGATAAATAATTCTTTTCTTTTTTATCCTCTCGTGTGAAAAATTAAATTTATTACGTATTTTTTTATTAGCATTTTATAAATATAATTTTACTTTTGGTATTCGATTGTGCGATGATCGCGTGTCCTTCGTAATACCGACTGCAATTACCGACGCCACGTGCATCGCATACCTACTTTAACTTATATTCCATATATATCGCACACTGCTATATATATGTACAGACGCAAATAATTTGAGAACTCGTTAACAAGGGAGTAAAATAAATTACTCCTGCTCACCTAACGATCCTATAACGCAGCACGAAGGGCTTTTGGGTTGCGAGAGAATAAGGGTGGAGAGAAATTTCAGTGGAAAAAGTGGCAGGACGCACGGTGGATCATTTGTTATCACGCTATACTTTTTTTTCTTTTTATTTCGTCCATAACGTAACACCGCGGGCTCAGCCAACTTTATTATTATAACGAGCGCCGATCACCTCGACTCAGCCACGCGCACATTTTTTATTTTTTTTTCTTCGTTCGAAGGTGCAACAGCATAATAAAAAAATCTCAACCGAGTTTCGAGCCGTAGACACCATCTGCGGACTAATATGCGCCGGTGAAGAGAGGGGGTGAAAAAAGGAGAAGAGCCGAGTTGAAAATTATGATTCATTTGATATATGCCCAGTTGTGGTCTCGAGGTGCACGCGAGAGAGGAGTTTCTTATCTAACTAATTGCCTGAACGTCTGCGAAGGCTCGAGAGCGAGAGAAGTGGCCGGGAATCTTACATACGAAACTCTGCCTGCAGAAACCTGATACAACTAAGTGTATGCCGTATAACGCACACACACAGCCTTGCAGGGTATAAAAAGAAAAATTGCTCCACTTCTATTTTCAGAGTGGAACTCACGGCAATATACATTCTAAAAGTCGGCGGTCCCTTTGAATGTAATTATCCGCACATTGCCCGCGAAAAGTTCACGGACTTAATTCGCCCGCGTCGCTGCGCTCGATACTTTACAGCGCGTCCGACCAGAGCGCGACCTTATCTACTGAACGCCAGGACGCTCGGCTCCGGGTCTTGTTATTGCTTGATTCACCCATAAAATGTTTACTTTTCACTCCGACGAGTCTGCTACATCGAAGACACTTTTTGAAGCAATAAAACGGTCGATTAAATCTTTCGACGTCGTTAAAAGTTTTTATTTACATCGTTAGCACGATTCCTCGCTGACCGATGGCGATAATTCTTTTTTTTTTTTTTTTTTTGTACATTTTACTCGGTGAAACGCATGGAACGAACGAGCTGGCGTCTTACGCCGAGAGTGCCAAGACAGTGCGGGAGCGGGAGCGATAAACTGGTATAACCTGCCTACGGAATATGCAGTTGAGGCGAGGGAAGGAAAGCTTAGAATCGGAGGAGGTGAGCAGCAGCCGTAGGGAACTGTAAGGGCCCATAGCCAAAGCGGCCAGAGAATTAATGAAACGGGAGCAAGCCGCCGCATTGCACCCGGTGTGTAATTTACATCGGCCGCAGCGTCGGTATGTTTCTCGAAGCGTTGCTAATTCGCATTCCGGGATTCGAGTCTCGCGGGCAAGAGACCCCTCCGACCTAAATTGGAGCTTCGACGAGGGGCTCGTGCAGGTGTACTATGGCCTATGCCACAGCGATACTGCATACACGTGTATACACGTATACACACGTCCCGGTTAATCCGTGTGTCGTTAATTGCTATGGGGGCCCGCATAATAGGATTGTGAACGATCGGGAATTTGAGATAAATGTTTTGAGTCCCGTTGCTAACGCGACGGGTGAGAAAAATGCCAACGAGCAAACGGATACCATTGAAATTTCGCCCACACGGTAACTGCGGTAGCTAATCAGATAATGCGAGTTGCATCGTGGAAATGTTCAAATATCGTTGTTTCGATTTCGAAAAGAATCATAACGTGACAAAAAGTGTGATTTCACATTTTCGTTATGTGACTCGGATCCGTATCGTTTCCGGACTATTCAATATTGATACGGAACCAATTTTGACGAATATTGTTCGATCGGCAGAATAATTTTACGCTTGAGCTATAAAGATCCATCTAAAGATAAATCAACGATTGACAATAAACTCGGTAATTATTGATTCTCAAACAAAATTGATACGGATTTCTACGCGCTTGCTAAACTTGTCGACTTCGGATCTGTTTGTAGTGCACATAACCGGTAAGCCCGCTTACATTTTTTATATGCGTATAAAACAATTTAGCAACTGATCCGACAAACAATTCGCACTCATACGATCTCAATACTGTTGGATGTGACAGTTCGACCGCAGTATAGTCGAAGATAAATTAACGATTGACAATAAAGTTGATAATTATTGTTTCTCAAACAAAATTGATACGGATTTCTACGTGCTTGCTAAACTTGTCGACTTCGGATCTGTTTGTAGTGTACATAACCGCTAATCCCGCTTATTTGTTTATATGAATATCAAAAAATTTAGCAAATGGTCCGACAAACAAGTTCGCACTCATACGATCTCAATACTGTTCATTTGACTGCTCGACCGCAGTGTAGTCGAACAATAGAGAAAGACTACGCTATTTTTGGTTCTCTAATCCGCAACGGCGAACCTTGTGGGTGAACCGGTTGGCGTGCACTGCCGCGTGGATTTATACTCACCACAGGTAAGCCCGTCGAGAGGGCTTTTTATTACTCCCGCTACCGCCGAGACGGGGGTCGCGAGAGGCGAGAGGGACCTGGCGTTCAAGTTAACGGTTAAAACTTAAAGTTCGACGCGTCAGATCGAGCGCGGCGCGAGCGAGCACACCGACGAGCACCGCCGCAATTCGCCTACTTCTTCAATTACAGTCCGCGGCACGACTTTAGGCGCGCCGTAAAACTTTATTTTAACTGCCGTGCGGGTGTGCTCCATCTAGCGATGGTGCAACGCAAGGGAGCAAGAGTCAGAGCTTCGAAGCTCCCCGAAGCAGCTCACCAGACGTTTCTTGTCGGACTTAATGCTTCTTTGCTGCAATCGTCCGTCGAATACTCCACGCGGCTAGGAAATGTGGCCTAGACTGTGAGCGCGTACCGATAAGCTGATAGCGCAACAGTGACACGTCAAAATAACATCGTGCAGAAACAACATACACGGTAAAAAATAATAATTTCATAAAATCAGGATACGGAGTTTTGTACAAATAATTTCGTTAAATGAGCGACAAACTCGTTTGCTCAGATTTGAATATGAAAAGCTGTCCTTTTATTTCCCGGGTTATTGACAATTTTAGTTTGTACTTTTATTCGTAAAAATGAAACCGGACAGTGCGATCGAAAAATTAGGACGCGAGAGGCGAATAGGCCGCGCTTGATAATTGTCAACAGTAATAACGCCCGTTGGTGGGAAATTGAAACGGAGAAGAATTTCGATGATTCGTACGAAAATTACACAGGAATTTGCAATGATGTCAATAATTTTTTCAGATTTTTTTTACGCTTATCGAAACGCTAAGTTTATTATAATTTATAAACGTTCCTAATTTTTAAAATTATTTCAATCACTTTTGGATAGACGACGATGACCGCGCCGATATAGAGCGCCCGATTTTCCCGCCGTTCAAGTTAGTTTTAAAGTGGTAGTAGTGCATTGCAGCCTTATTATACTTGCCGCTCTATCCAGCTTCTTTAACTTTCCGCTCGTTCCTCTTTCTTTAATGAGAAGAAACTTCGGGGAGGAATTCGCAGGAGCGAAATTCTACGAGAACACAGTAAAGGTGGATCCCTCGTGTTCCACGAATCGAGAAATAATTATCCGAATTTCACCGTTCACCTTCTCCCTCGCCTCACGAACCGGCCGGTGATGTATAATTCTTGTCTGCAGGGGGGTAGGTGGCCAATTTAATTAAGCTCCCGACTATCTATATATTCCTATACTGCAGTGTTAAATATAACACGAGCGTTTTTTTGTATCTATATGTCTTCTGCGTGAGAAAAAGACTCTTCGCTCGCCTCTTTGCTGTTCTGTCCTAGAAAACTGACACCGCCTGCGCAATAAACAATTCGCGTCCGCCTTTTTCACCTCATCGCAGAAAGGAATTAACGACAATCTTCCAGCAATTCGATCGAAAGCGTTGTCCGGTTTTATGACCGTTCGACTCTGAGCTCGTCGGTAATGTGACCGCTAGAGCTCTTGGCTATCCGGATTTACGACAGCATCCCGACGTCACCACATCATCAACACGAACGTCAATAACTCCGCGCGAATCGTCGCAAATTCCTGAGTAAATTTCATACGAATCATCGAAACTCTTCACCGTTTCAATTCCCCCCCATCGGGCGTTATCACTGTTGACAATTATCAAGCGCGTCCTATTCGTCTCCCGCGCACCGTGACAATTCGATTTCCCTCTCGGCGTCGGTGCGGCTTTTTCCGTTTCCGCCAGAGCTCATACAGCCTCCTCACCTATAACTCACTTCCCCGTCTCTTTCCTTCTCTCAGCTCGAGCGTCACGTCGCACTTTTAATTGTGTCATAGCCCGACAACCCGCGGAGATAGCGGAGACATCGTCTGATGCACTCTTCCTCTTCGCTCATTCCACATTGCCCCACTACTGTCCCCCTCCGCCCCAGCCCCTACTACCAGTAGTCGTTCGCCATTTCTCCAATTTCCGGACCGCTGTGTACCTTGTATATCGCACTAGCAGATTTCTCCGGTCGTCTCGCCTTGTCTCGCGCATACAGCGGAGAGCATCGCCAGTCTACATGCTGCGGATCTCGTTGAAGCGTCGTTCAACAGCTACTCCCGGCCCTGTCCTTCCCTGCGTTCCACCCGTTCGTTTAACGCCTTTTTTTTCCTCCATCATCTAACGATCTTTCGTCGTTGATGCTGTTAGACTTATAACAGCATCGCGGAAATAAGCTCTTCGCTGGGTGGGGAATTCATCATCGAGCTGGAGATGGGAGACTCCTTTGACGAAGACGATCGAACGACGAGGCGACGGAAGCTGAACGTCATCGGCAGTTAAAAATACGCGCTACCTTTCTCAATTATCGTTATTCGAGAATGGGAAATCTACGAGATCCAGCAGCAGCTGCGTGGACCTTTTTGCCGTGGAACCCGAGGCTCGAATTTACTATCAATTTTATTCGGTTTGCTGCGGATAGCTATATATATATACACGACATGGACGTGAAAAAGCCTTGTGAGAACTTTGTGTTCAATGAGAAATACCGGTGAAAGAGGAATAAAATTAACTGGCAACGGTGTGAAATCCTTTGGTAATCGAGCCAAAGCTCCGGGGCCACGGATGAGGCGCGTGTAATGTCAGATTAACGCCCGTTCACGGAAGAATATAATCCTCGGGGCGAGGGGGACAGGAGCACTGCTCGACCTGGCCTATAGCTACTCACGAGCATTCGTGGGGCTCTGCAGAACTTTTTAATTAAACCAATTAATCCCCTCTCGCCAGCGCCTATATCGCCGAACTGAGACGAATATCGAAAGCCCGCACCGGTCCGTTCCGTCGAACCTTTATTGGTAAGACGAGATAAAATTTTTTTTAATTGGATAAACATGTCTTAACAATGTGTGTTGACAATAGAATTTGAATGCTTTATACCGGGACGACAATAGTCATTGCCTTGGGTAAGCATAATTATCGCAATGGCAAATGTCTGTTCGTGCCTTAGCTGTTCGTATCGTAAGCCAACGTAATGATTTATTTTCTTTGTATCATTAGTATGCGGCTTAGGTTCAGCGCGTTAGTCGTAGTGTGCTATATTTCTTTCTGTATTTATTCGGTTTGGTGTTGATTGGGTGACGTGCCTAGAGAACACCAGGTCCTAATGTACAATAAATGCATATCTATTTATCTATCTTCGAATGTTTACAATGAAAAAGAGCAGGAAAACTCTTTGAACTTCGCGTCGAATGAGATATCGAGTGTACGAGATAAATCGTAGAGGCCGCGGTCGAAAGAACGAAAACGCTTTGATTGGGCGCAGACATTTCAGCGAGCACGTATCTCCACACACCGGAATCGCCAAATTGCACCGCGAGAACTTTACAAGCTCCGCGTTCGTTCTGGTTCAATTAGATACCGAGGGTTCGGCTCCCTAGCCACGATAGTGCCTGTGGCTGCGTCGGTTTGTGGTGCTCGGGACCCCCCGGCAGGCGCTTAATTAAATTGCACTTTCATTAAGTAATCGCGCGGAGGATCGTTGCTCACGATTCACGACACAGCCGCCGGCTGCAGAATCCTGAACCCTTTCACCCGTCCACACGCTACCCACCAAGAAATAGCTATGGGTATGTCGCGGAGACCCAGAGGAGGAACTAAGAGAAGCCTCGCAGTTGCGAACGTATCAGAGAAGACTCTCAGGATTTTAATTCACATGAGGAAAGCCGATATTGGGCAATCGCAAAGCTCAATCACTTCGGGTTCGTTCACATTGCACGGCGCGAGGGTAAGACTCTTGAAGGGCTGCATTAGGGCAATCGATGGCGATGCTACTTTGCTCGTCCTTTTATGGCAGACAAGTTCCCATCGGTGCCCACTCGATAAGCTGCGCAGTGCGCGAGCAAACTCAGTATAGATTGAGCATATTTTCAATGGGGCGCAGTTGGTTTACACAAGTGTAGAGATAGAGAACGAGCGAATCAAGGGAAAACTCCTCGAAGAAGACTCATGGCACCGAAGTGGACGAAGAAGAAGGAGATTCCTTATAACTCACTCCTTTATATCTTGCCTCGAGTTAAGAGGTTGGTGGGGCGTCAATAGTCGTTATCTCTAGACTGAATTCTCCGTATTCTTGCCAACTACCAACCTGGTATCTTATTTCCTCCTCTACTCTCTTCCACTTCTACTTCATCTCATTCTTCTCTTAGCGTTCCCTTCACCGCGATATCTCAAGAGTTACTCGACAGTGTCTTTTTTCCTCAAGTATAATTAGTTCCGCCTCTCTCTCTCTCTCACACTCACACACACACTCTTTCTCTATCTCACTCTTTTCATTTTACCACCCATCGGAGTACCGGAACCACTTCCGAGAATGCTCGCTCGAGGAAGGATTGCGTCTTCGGTCTTGGAAACCGTTCAGTTCATCTATCGTTTTCCATTTTCCACTTCTCCAGTCATCACTCCTTAGGGTTGCACTGTTCACTTCACTCTCTCCATCTTGGTAGCAATCTAGGCTTCAAGCCTCGTCTCAACCTTAACAACTTGCCTCATCTTCGTCTGTGGTCCGGATCCTACGAACGCTCCTGTTGAGGACACTTAAATCTTCATTATCAATGTTATTTTGCCACCAAAAATCGCTCGTTTGTCAAGGGGTATGATTATAGCAATGATATTAAAATTCATCTTTAACTTCAAGGTTCTTACTTTTCGTACCTTCCGGAGAATGGCGTGGCTCGTCATCTCATTGTGTTCACAGTTTACTCGCGAAAGGAACTTTCGTTGAATGATGAACATCATAGAAAAATGAGAAACTGAAAATTAGACAATTAACATCACTTTCTGTGTGCCTGCCAAACTTTTGATGACATAGGGAAGAGATAATTGATCCTCTCGGTATAATTAACGTTGTCTTCGCCTGTTGCAGCTCTCTGCAGTGGTTGATGGCATTTATGCGGAGCACGGCCACACAGCAGGGTCATTCACGCGATTGGCGAGCGAACAGCTTCTCGTTGGCGGTGGAGCCGATACGAATTCTCTTCAAGGGGCAAAAGGAATCACAAACTTCGTCGGTTGTCTTCGAAAGGTAAGTTCAATGATGAATCGTTTCTGAACACGCAATTTTTTCCTTAATTCATCCGCGTCTGTCGCTGGCTATGTGCATCATAAATTTCAGGAAAACGCTTAAAGAATTCTCTGTAAAATACACGAAAACGTCACTTCCGGTCAAAAACCAAAACTTTCAAACCGGAAGTGAGGTTCTCCCGCTTTGTTTGGAGGTAAATACAAAACCAAGGGATGACCTGTTCTAAACCCAGAGAGTACATTGGTAATTGCGAGAAAACGTTTCGTTGCCGGCGCGAATGAAGTTCACCGTAAATAGCTTCCGCCTTTGGTCTCGTGCGGCGGACGATCGGAGTACGAATAATGCGAAAATGAGGAAACACTCCGCAAATCCGGAAAACCGGCTCATAAAACTAAATGCAGCGAGAGACGAAGGGAAAGTGGGTAGAAGCTGAATGATAGAGAGAAACGAATCTGGTTAATGCAAAAAGGATTTGATTGTCCAACAACGACTCCTTTGAACTCTCGCTCCGCTCGGCGCTTTATGAAGAAGACAACAGATTTTGCGGTGCGCTGCGTCTGGAGTTCCGCGAAACGTTTCGATTTGAAGCGGGGGAATTTTTATTTTCTTCGTCAAAGCACCGCCGGCAGCGAGAGAGTCGGGGGAGAGTCAAATAGAGAAGAAAATAAAATGGAAATTCGGCTATTACGCTCGAAATAATGAATCGGAAGAAGCGAGTGGAGCCCGGCACAGCGTTTTAGCGATCGTGACGGTGTTAGTGGCGATGGGACCGCTATGCACGAGCACCCATTAGTATTCCGCGAACATTCTCGACGAAAAAGCTCCGCCCATTTAAAAAGGCAATTACAATGGCGTTATGCATTTCTAATTCGTTATCACCACGCGCTCTCCGCGCTTCTCTCTGTGCTGCGGCAGCACAGATAGCATATATCGTAACGCGACGGGTCGTTTAACCACCACATCGAATGCTAAATTCTTTGTATCTCTCAACGAAGTCTTTCACTGGCTATCCCTCACCTTGTTTCACATAAAATTCGAAGCCGGAAGAGAAATCTTTCGATAATTCTCATTTATTATTCGGAGGGGGGAGATTCAATTTGTGAATGAAAAAACCATGATTTTGATACCCCGTCATGTCCTCTGTTAGGCAAGAGGGCAAAACCGGGGCAAAACGGGATAATGAGACAAAACGCAATTTTCCAAAAACTTTTGGATGGTGGCGACGGTGGTACGTAGGACAAAACGGGTTTGAAAATCCGGATGTATCGTCGGGACAATATGGGACATCCAAAGATTATTGTAAATTTGAGTTTGCCCTCACTGTCCCGTTTTGCCCCGCTGTGCCATTTTTGCCGCGATCTCTCCTCCATCCTATCGTGTCGTATATATTTTTTCCCATAGCAGCAAAAACCTGAATGTCCCTGAATGCACGACCCGTTCTTACAAAATTTAGTACTGTCGTATCTCCGAGTGTACGTGAATATGTTTGATCAAACGGAAAATCCTGTGATTTATGTTGCAGGTCGAATTCATTGCCGAAGGTATAGCGATGGAGCTGATCGAGGCGACGAGGAGCAAAGCTGCAGGCACGACTGCCTGGGGCAGAATGGATTTTCACTGCCGCGAGCCGAAAACCGATCCAGTCACATTTACAACGAAAGACTCTCATCTCGTGAGTATTCTTCCCAAAGTGGCGTTAATAGTTCATCATCTTTATTTATCTGCCATTTTTTTTTTTTTTTTCATGTATGTGTGTTTGTTATACGATAATCATAAAAAATCGATATGCAATCGTGTGCTATAACCGCGAAGAGGAATCCATGCGATCAGGCTCCACTTAACACATTAGCTCAGTTAGAATTTGTAGCAAACAGATCAGGGTTACGCACCCTCGGTCATACCGATCGGTTCAGGAGAACAAAAAATACTAGCAGGTTTTAATAAATGATTGGAGTGACGTATAATTACATATAATTTCGTATCGCGTAGCAGTCACTGCAGCCCTCATTCCATGTACCAAACCTCCTCTTACACACGTTACAATACTCGACTATAACTTTCCGTCCCAACTTTCCAACTGCAACGTTCGACTTCTCTCATTGACTCTTCTCTCGATTTGCTCTTCATCTTTCGTCCGGAAAATTTGTCCACTCGCTGCTTCACGTAAGACTCAACGTCGATTCTCGATAATCTTACCCGGGGGGCGTCAAAAGAGAGAAGTCAAATGCGAGTCGGTCGTCACGGCAGTGCATGCACGACAATGCAAAATCAAAACCAAAAGACACACTACTTTGAATTTTCATGGCACGCGCGGTAAGCATCTCACCCTCGCGGACGCACCCGGTTTCCGCAGTCAACCTCGCCACTCTACTCTTTTATCGGCAAAGTTCACGCTCAACTCGATCAAAGTCATCCGCGCTCGAGGTACCGTAGCTCTTCCTCTCGCCCCTTTCGAGCCAGAAGCCTTCGCCGCCTGCTGTTACCTCGGCTTTCGCTCCTTTCGCTCCTTTCGCTCCTCCCTCTTTTGCTCTTTTCTCAAACCGCAGCCACAGTCGCGTCACGATGTTTATCGGCGACGAGGGGGTGGCCTGCTGTGAGGTTGCGGCTATGCAGGGGAACGAAAAGAGAGACGAGTTTTCCCGCGTAAAGAGGCACGAGGAAAAATCGTAGCACGCAAACGCGAGAGTCAGCTATCAACCTCATAAAATATTATGACAATAGCTCGATAACGGTGTCAGCGAGGATCGATCGTCGTAATCACGCGACTCTCGAGGAATTCGTGCTCAGAGTTAAAATCAGTTGTGCTCGTGATGAGTCGCTGAATTACACAGTAAAAAATAGTTTCGTAAAAATAATTTTCATAAATAAGTGACAAACTCGTGGGTGTGAATATACAAACGTGTCCTTTTATTTCCAGATTCATTAATCATTTTAGTTTGTACTTTTGTTTGTAAAACTTGAGCCGGATGGCGCGAACGGAAAATTAATAAATAAAAAAAAACTGTGGACGTTTCTGGATAATAATAAGTCGTAAAAAGTACAAACTTTTTTTTACTGTGTATAGTTGCCACGCGTTTCGTACGAATATTCGTACGCTTGAATGTACTAGCTATTGAATGTAATAGAAATACATTCATTCAGTCGAGATTAGGTGATTAAGTAATTGTGCAATTCAATGGCACATCTAACAAGTGCAGTTGAACAGATGCGTGGTTTTTCTCAAGTCCCTTGAACTGTTCTTATTGAGGAGTATTCAGTTTTGTCTCTATCGTTTAATATCTTCTAATTATCTAATTCAATTTCATTAAATTTTATATAATTTCGTCTATCTAACTTAGAACATGATACCAAAAAACTAAAAACTAAAAACGTTCATAAAAATATTTTACTTTTTCATTTTCATCACAAATCGTAATTGGATGCCCCATTCTCCCCCGAGTTTCTCGGCACTCTTAACTTCCGCGCGACTAGGAATCCCGACAGAAGCTCGTTAAATGAGTCGTAAGCGTTTCCGTAATGATCGTCGAGCGTTCTAAACTACTGCCACATAATACACACATGCATGCAAACATGCATACGGTACTTGCGCGCGTTCGCCGGACATACAGAAGTTTGCTCCGGTGATGTCTGCGGAGAAGACGGTTACCGCGTTAGGGACCGCGACTACTGTTAGCTACATTCGGCAAACATCGTAAAGCACCGCAGCTTCCGAAGCCTGTTTACGATAGAACCCAAACCGAGTTGCCGCTGATGGCAGTATAATGCTATACAGAACGCAATAGCACTTCGGTTATACGAGAACCATCGATGCTGCCTTTGCAGATCGGAGCCGGTACGGGGAGACTGCTAGCCAGAAACTGCGATATATACATAGATATATTCATGTGTACATACGAGCCAAGAGTCTACATTCCGTATACCAAATATACCGGCTGCACATATGTGTCTACGTAGCCAATATCCACACGGATATGACGTGTATGCACCGTTTGCACACACATATTTGTACATGTGACTTTTACATTAAAGTTTAACTTCTCGCCGCAAACTCGATGCCTGCGGAGTATGGACCTTGCTGCTCCATTGAGATACTCTTGACGCCAAAGCCTACGTGCCTATCTGTGTGTCTCTCATTTCTCATTCTCTCGGTATTTCACATTCTTCAAAATGTGGCGATGTTTTGGTAACAACGAATTTATTGCTGCCGCGTTCCTATCGTTCACGACATTTTTTATCATCAAAAAGTTTCGACAATGTATAGCGGCTGTGCGAGACACGATAATCGGGCCTGTGAATGAACATCCATCGACTATTGGAAAGTGTCACACACTTTAATATTTGCCGGACTTGATTCATCGTCGAATAGGCTTTTTTTAGGCATTTTTGTAGTTTGTATTATTTCTGTGCGAAAAATATTGTAAAACTACTTTCAGAAATTATTGAATCACTATTGAATTATTGAATAAACTGGGGCATAAGCTGCTGTCGATGTTCTCGAAAGATACGCATCAGTTGAAAACAAATACGGAATTGAGACCGCGACGCCCCTACCATATACTTACGAGATCGTAACACACTTCGAGGTAACTGTTTTTTTTTGCTTTATTACTATTCACCGCTGCGGGAGGAAAATAGACTAGGACGTGTTCCCGCCTCAGGCTCGACTTCTGTTATCTTGAATAAGTCGTCTACGCAACTACATATTACATATACTATATACAGGCGAAAGTTACAACACGTGGGGAGTTTCCATAAACGCAGTATCGATAGTTATCCTCGAGAGCTGCAGTAAAACCGTTCGCTTCACCCTCACACGTCGCGCACGAAGCTTCGTTTAACGGCTGGACGCAGTTTTTTTTCTCTTTTTTTCTTTTTTTTTTTTTTTCTACGAACTCGTTCTCCATACCCCTTTCTATTGCGCATTATTGGAACTTCCATAAAAATAAAATCGTAAAAGCGCCTATCACTACTGGCAGAGTTCAAGAGCTCAAAGACTTTGTACTGTTGTATAGAACTATCGAACCTGCATTTTTGCTATAAAAAAGAATTCTTGTTAGCGGTCATTTTTTTTTTGTTTTCTTTATATTCCGCGAAAGGTTTCTTCAATGTTTTTTCTTGAAACAAAAACGAGTGCAAACAGTTTGTTTTGGTCGCGGGATTCCGTTTTGTCTCGCTCTGCCCGACCAGCCTTGTTGTTAAATTCGAAAATGCAGGACAAAGTCCTCGAAGAATCGCTAGTTTCGAAACTCGAAGTAGAACTCGGAAAGCTCTGAAAGGATCGTGAGAAACGACTAAAGATAACGAGGTAAATGCATATAACGGAGAGCCGTGCTACGTAACAACGTGCGGATTCCATTGTAATTTTCGTTTAACTAAGTCTACATTCCCGAACGAGTGGACGATGGCCGTGACGAGGTCGAGGGAATACTTGCCATCGTTCGCCAGGTAGGGAGGACGGAGCGATGGAGAGAAAGCATATAGAACGAGGGATGGCAGAATTTAGCAGAGTTTGGGCTGCAGGAGCACTCATCGTGGAAACCCCTCGCGATGCGCCAGTAGTTACCGATAATTAAAACGAGTCCGCGCAACCCCCCGCTTTCCCCGGGGAGAGATAAAGTTCAGCAGCGGGCCTGATACATAACAGACAAAGGCCGAACGGGCGTGACTGCGAGTTCAACTGGCTTAACGCTCGTCCTCTAATTGCTGAAGATAGCAGCGAGGGGAACAACTGAAGCACCGCGGAGGAAAGTTATTAGAGGGCATATAAAATTCGCCCAAACCTTCGCGATCGTGGATCATGGATTTAGGGTAGATGTAACGTTTTTGAGACCTTTGGTCCATTTTTGGCCATTTTCGAAAGAACAAAACTCTAAATACAAAATTCGGAAGACATAGACTGGTGGATAATTATGTAAATGTATGCGAATACTTGTTACTCTATTTAACGATTTAAAACAGGCAACAAATGGTACTGTGGAGAAAAACGCTACATCTGCCCTGCGGCAACGTTCTATATTGGCTTATTTTTCAAAGATCATCCGACCGTGTCAGAAATTATTACGAACTTTTCGCTGATTAATGAGGCAAAGACAAAAAAAAAAAAGTTGAAACGAACTTTGTCTGACGTATAGACGGCTCCGTTGCGGCTTCGCGTGTGACCGATGGAACATTCGAGTCGGTGAAATGAAGTACGGAATGTACGGTACAGGGAGTACAATGTGTGGGCGACAAATTACTCAAAGTCCGCCTCTCTACCGTTTTCAATTAAATTGGCCAACTAATACCCTCGCGGTCACCTCTCGACAAAACACGGAGATGCATCGCATTCACAACTGCATTGTGCAGCAGGTGTATGTGAATTCTGAAACGAGACCACAGCGATCGAACAAGCCGCTCACTTCATCGGGGCCTAACTTTTCGTCTCTTCTCCGTCGCTTCGTCCCCTCTCAACCCCCCCCCCCCCCCCCCCGGTTAACCAATAATACTGTGGCGCTTGTAAAGTTCGTTATGACGTCGGTGACACCGCAGCATATCCAACCACCGACGTTGCAATTTTTTTCTTCTTTTTTTTCAATTGCGGACGCGCGTTTGACCTATACGACATTATTTTTATTTTTGTTTCTATTTCGAGTGTAAAAATGAGACCGTTAACGAAACTCTCCATTCCGGAATTGTGCTCTTATTATTGGTCGGCTTTTGGCGATATCCCGGCAACGTTCGCGCAAATTCGAAAACCCTTGAATAATAATTTGCGGTTGCGCCACCGTCGAACGTACAATATTTTAATTAAATATATGCGTTTTGAATTTTCAGCCCACCCGGGTATAACTGGCCGCGTAAACTCGCGCGACGCGAGGCGATTGAATTATCCCGGCCGTCTGTGCGATCACTGCAACGAGTGTGTTTCACCCTTGAGTTACAGTTCACTTTTTGAATTAAATTACGACATTTTCACGCGGCCGAGTTGAGCTTTGGTTGAGCCGCAACAGTTGAACGCCGGTATCGCGAGTACGTGTAGCTCGACTAATTAGTCGGAGTACGGACTGCCCCGCAAGTTTCCCAACTACCTTCCAGCGGGGATTGAGGAAAAGGAAACTTTCCATTCTGCTCTCTCGCTCCGTTTCTCGTTTTCTCACTTTCGCACTTCCACATCTATTCTCGTAACACCTCGAGAAATCGTATTCACAGTTGCATAATGAATTGAATCATTCGAAAGGACGATACAAATTTAACATTTAAATTAACAACAAAAAAAGGATATTAGTGCAATCGTCTTGTCCCGACTCTCACGAATCTCCGCACTGCAGTGTTTTATTCATACGCGAAACACACTTCCGGGTACAAAACAAACGGGCAAACAAACAAACAAAAAAGTGCAAAATTTAGAGCAGCGCAGGGACGGTAAAGAGTCTGGATGGGAGAGGAGTAGAGAGCGAGGAGAGAAAAGAGCCTCATCGCCACCGAGAGACACGCTCTCGTTCTGCAATGCCGCGCGCAGAACGGAGGAATTAATCCCGGTTAAGTACAAACTACACGCGAGGGCATATTATTGCCTCGCTCTTGGGGTTCCCCGGCTTTCGCTGCTGTTGCTACTGCTGCTGGCAGTCATTTTCGAGTAGCCGACATATTCGTGCTGGCTCTGTGAGAGCGCGAGTCCTCCCGCCACTGGGCGTTCCTGCGCTCATTAACGCTATCCCCAAGGAGTTTCGTACCGACCGAAAAGTCCAGCTCCTGTCGGCCGATGAGTAAGAGGAATTATCCGATACAAATTATTCTACACTCGTCATGTCAAATTATGCATCTTTGATACAAAAGTATGACTTCATTCCATGTCAATACACAAGATTCGTGTGTGTCGTGCTGTCAGGCGAATGCATGTACAGTAGAATCCCGATTAACCGGGGTCGGATTAACCGTGCATCTTCCGAAGTTTTTTCTTTTTTTGTTTTTCAAAGCAAATACTAGCTTATATACTATTAATGAAAAATAAATCCACAGCTTAACATTCTAATTCACACTGTTTAACAATTAAGTCCAAGTTGTACCAAATGTTGTAACTAGTTAAAATAAAGTTGTATCATTAGTCATTATTGACATAGGAGAGAGTAGGGCAAAATGGCACAGTGGGGGCAAAACTAAATTTTTCAAAAAATTTTGGATGGCCAATTTTGTCTTAACTATTAATCTGAGATTGAAGCCCGTTTTACCCCACTCATCAACACCGCCACCATCCAGAAGTTATTGGAAAATTGCGTTTTGTCCCATTATCGCGTTTTGCCCCACTGTCCCATTTTGCCCCGCTCTCCCCTATGTACCTTCGCTGTATAGTTCGGATTAATTGGGATTTCGATTATCCGGGTACTCTTCGATCCCGAGCGTCCCGGTTGATCGGGCTTCTACCGTATAAGAAGCTACATAGCAAGTTGCAATATGAAAGAACCGGCTAAAACGGACCTGTGTTCAATGGTGTTCCGTTTAACCCCGCTCTATTATACATCATTTCCTACCGTGAATATTTCTGAAAGTTCCACTTCCAAAAACTGGCGATACACGGACTCGACTACAAAAGTACCAACCACGCGCTATTTATATGCAAACGTAATTCATCAAATGCGAAGGGAAATAGTTGGGATTAAAGAAGTAGTGACGAGGAAGAAAAAAGGGGTGCGGGAATCGGCGAGTGGGATGAAATGAGAGCAGGGCAAGAGATGAGGGAATGAGAACAAGGTGCACGAGAGCTCCCTCTCAGAGTTTCACGGCTCGACCGTAGAGAGAGAGAGAGTAGAGAGCCAAATCGTCCAGCAGCAATCCTATCTTCCTGTTTACTCGACTTTCTCCCGAGGCTCACTCGGGAGAGTCGCTGGCGAGAGACCGTCTACCACGTTTTCACCAGCGATGAACTTTTTTTTTTGTTTCTTGTTTTTTTTTTTTTTTTTGTTTCCTCGTGAACCACGAACTCGAAGCGAATGCAGCGTACGCGAGAGTCTCTCATCTCGCATACGAACTACTTGGCCGGGTCGCCCAATAGCACGCGGTATACGGCATCATCCACATGGAGCTTTGGTTGCATACCAGGCAATGAGTACTAGCCCGTGTACATTACGTATAAAACTCCGGAAGGCTCAGTCGCGTCGTGCTGTTTGTATATGAAGAGTTCGTCAACCCCTTCTTGCCCTCATTACCGCGAAAAAAAATCGGAGGGTATTAAAAGAAGGGAGACTCTAATTAGAACGCAGTCCTCGCTGTAACGACGTTAACGCATCGCTTGGACCAAACGGCGGATCTCTTCTCGCGTGTAAGTTGAACGGACCGGATACTGATTATATAAGGAAAGAGAAAATAAAACGTCTGGAGCGTATCCCCGTGGGTTCCTTAGTTCATTCGTTTCTGCCGCTCGCTCCTTTCGGGATGAATTCCAAATACATTTGAGACGTATCAAACCCGATCTTTTACCCACTTTCAAACAATTTTAAAAATCCTCTTAACGTCACTTCCGGCTTGGAATTTTCACTTTTGAACTGGCGGTAATGGCACGTAGACATTTTTTTTGTTTTAATTTCGTTGTGATGTCACTACCGATTAAAAAAATCTCGGTTTTTCACCCGAAGTGACGTTTCTCCGCGTAACGTTACTTCCCGTTGAAAACTGATTTTCAAACGAGAGGTGACGTTACAGAGATTTTTTTTTTATTTTTCTCCGGAATGTACCTTTGATGCAGACAGTGACATAACGTGTGAAAAACACTTGGGGAAAAAATAGTACATTTAATGCACCGGTATGAAAGTTTTTATGCGAAAACACTGGAGACTACGAAAATAGCAAAATCGGGAGGTCTCAATGAAACACATAACTCCAATATTTCTATACCAGCGGGCAGTCGGCAGTTAAAAACTGATGGATTCAATTTAATGTACAATTGTCATGAAAAATTAATGGACTTTTACAGTGAAATTACAGTAAATTATTGGATTTAAAGTACCTTTTGTAGTAAAATTAAAGTAAGTCATTAAAAGTGAAGTATTTCGAAAGTTTTAAATTTACGATACGTTAAATTTTCATCAGAATTCTACAGGAAATGTAATATACCACTTCATGCATAAAAGCTTCCAATACCAGTCGGATAAATTTAATAGTCTTACGAATTGTCTTTTACAGTGTAAGCGACACAGGAAAGTGAGCAAAGGAACGTGTGTCTGTGATACGTCTCAAATATATAAGAAATACGTGTGGATTAATCTCGAATGTGCGAGCGACAGAAACAGTTCAATAAAGAGACACAATATTTAACAACGTGGTTGGTTAGTCGCGGCAACCAACTAGCACAGTGATTGGTGTATGATCTCGGTTAGTAATAGGGATAGGGTAATTATTCGGGCCGTTGACCTTTGTTCGCATTGCACCTCACACGATTTGCCGGCAAGCGGAACAATTCGTTTTCCTTTTGTATTTCTGAGTCCACTTGGTAGCTCTCAGTAATGGCTGATCGATTATTCCTTGATAAGCTTTGCAACGAGAATATATTACTCACAAATTTGCAATAAACAAATCACGTTTTTGCGTGGATCCATGGGTTTTTGTCATACGCGTTCCTTGGCGGTGAACAGCAAGGCCAGCGTATTTCCACGGGTGTAAAACGGACATGTGGCTGGCATCGCAAGACATGAGAGTCGACGGCGCTCGAGCCAGCGGCGATTTATATTAATAAAAAAAAAAACCCCCATTAATTCGTATTTACTGGCGGCCCGCTACAGCATTCCCGCGGCTCTCCTGCCCTTCGCGGATATTTTCACACGAGCTCGGCTTGTTTCGGTGCACGCTACCAGCATAAACGGGCGAACAGCGACACACCGACCGCGAGATTAGATATACGTATTCTCGATTTAATTGAGATTTACTGCGCGTATAACTCGATACATCGATTGAACTATAGCGAAGACAATTAATCTGAGAATCGTTTGCCGATAATAATTTTTCGCATCGCAATTTTTTCGCAGGTTATTATTAGGCGATACCGAAGATTGTTTGAAATGCGTTAATTCGTGTGTCAATTTTCGCAGAATTTTGACAATCTGCGGAAGAAGGAGAATTACCAAAATGTCGTTGTCGTATATTTGTCGATTATATTGTCCTCCCTTTCCATGAAAGCTATGTGTTTTTTCGTTATGCAATACATTAATTGGAAAATTATCGAAACGAAAATCTATATTTAAATTGCACTTCGGAATCGTCATCAGACAATTTGTCAAAATGTTATTGCCAATATCGCTCTTATTATTATTATTATTATTGTTTTTTTATTTACCATTGATTGTTACATTTCACTTCCTTGAAAATTTATTGGCCGAATGGAAAAAAAAAAAAAACCAAAAAAAATATGTTTCCGCCCGGGATCGAACCGGGGACCTTCCGCGTGTTAGGCGGATGTGATAACCACTACACCACGGAAACGACATGTATGAATTGGGATAAGGGAAACTGTTGTTAAACGGGAAGGCTCAGAAATTAAGGTCCTTCGGAAGAATACAGAGCGATTCATCAATTGTTTATTTTTTTTTTTAAATTAAATTCGTCATAATTATTTTGCGCATTTGAGGAAGTCGCCGGTTCGGGGCAAAATGGAATACCTTGCAATGTCACTTTCGACACGAGAATTGACATTTTCTAATTTATCCCGACTTAGGTGTCGCTCCATTCTACTTCGCATGCGCGGTGTCGACAGAGTTCATATTTTAGCCCACTCTTTCTGAGTCTTCCAATGAATGTATCACAAAACTTTGTAGCATTACGTTTTGTCCCAGGCAACCCAAGGTAAAAAAAAAAAAAAAAAAATTGCGAAACAAAAAAAAATTATGTTTCCGCCCGGGATCGAACCGGGGACCTTCCGCGTGTTAGGCGGATGTGATAACCACTACACCACGGAAACGATGTATATTTATCGAGTTAGTCCCAAAAACGTGCCGTCTCAACACCGCTCATTAGTTTAAATAATGATTCGTAAAAAAAACTATACGCGAAATTAAAAAAAAAAAAAAAAATATGTTTCCGCCCGGGATCGAACCGGGGACCTTCCGCGTGTTAGGCGGATGTGATAACCACTACACCACGGAAACGATGAACGTTGTTCAAGTTACTCCCAAAAAAGTATCGTCTCAACAGCGCTCATTAGATTAAATAATGATTTGCAACCGTTGACGAAACAACAATTGCAATATGAAAAAAAAAAAAAAAAATATATGAAAAGAAAAAACAAAAGAACATCCGCTTACCTTGGCAGATAACTCTATTGCGCAACCGTTAAGCTAGAAGCGAAAGGCTCGCCTCCACTCCCTCCACTATAGTCAAGCTATAGTCGCAGAGAACGAAAGAAATATAAAAAGAGGGTCAAGAGTAACGTCGGCGACAAAAGCCCCCTAGCGAGACCAGCCTCTATTGTGTTCCACCTGACCAAAAGCCCGATTGAAGTGGCACACAGCGGAGGAGGCAGAGGAATATGCTGCCAGAGACCAAGAATGTGCTATGCCTTAATAAGCAAAACACTGGAATCTCTGGTAATCCAATTAGGCAAAGACTCGAGAATTACCGCGAATCCCCAGCCAACTCCAATGCTCTCCTGTTCGCGTCTCTCCCGCTCCTGTATCCTTCATTTCCCCCCTTTCTCTCTCCTCTGCTCATCCGCTCCGCCGTTCCTCCCCATACTTATGCACCCCGCCTGCATCCCCGGCTTTCTTGGGGATATGTACTTGGGTATCCCCGTCGTTCTTCCCATCGGATTGCCAACAACATCGTCGAGATCTCGCGTTTCCCCCCCCCCCCAGCTTTTGCTCGATGCGCTTCCACTGTGCATCTGCATGAATCCGACCTGCATAAGTTTGAAGGAGTTCTATATACCCGATTCGCCCGTGGGACGGAAACCAGGTAACACCGGGCTGATCCGAAGCCTCGCTCCTCATAGTTTCCCCGAATGTGGATGAAGACGAGGCTTTCAATGGAATATACATTCATGGGATTAGTCTAATGCGACAAGCAGTGTGGGATTGTAAACATCTCTGGTGGAAATTTTCGAGCATTACCTCGGGCCTAGGTAAAACTCGGGACGTCACGCGACTCGTAAACTTCTACGAGAGATCCGCTGTTCGTTAGTTCGAACGCCGACGAGATCTCGCGATGTGAATGAAGTGAATGTAATGCAAAGGCAACAATTCTCGAACGGTTAGAAGCATTGCAAGATTCAAGAAGTTCTTCGTCAGTCGCTTTGGATAACTTCGTCCTCTGTACATCAATTAGTTAATGCACATACAATTTCAATTGTGAATTTTAACTTTCTGATAATTCAATTGGTAATAAAATCAATTATGCACTGAGGGAAGGAGTAGAAATGACTACACTGAAAAAAGAATCGCTTGCGGATTGGCAAATAATTTGTTTTTTTTTTTCAATTCTACTTTCAATTCTTACAATTCCATATTGTATTGAAACAACGATGGCAAGACTGTCAATGTCACCTGTTATCATTTCAATCCCGTGTGGAATTGTAAGTCTTGAAAGTCGAAATGAAATAACATTTTTTTTTTATTGTCAGCCCGCAAGCAAATTTTACTTGAGTCATTGATCTTTTTTTTTTCACGCCAAATCGCTTGAGAGATATTACCACAGCACATAGCAGTACGGAACTGGGGAGCGCCACCTATGACAAGAAGTACCGGATTTATAAGAATTTTTCGGAGATGTTATGATAAAAATTGTTGGGAAATCTGAAACTTTATGCCATTGGTGGCGTCCCAATTGCATACTATACCATGAGCTATAGTAATTTTTCTCGGATTACCGGTAGTTTTTATTCTATCGTTCTCTCAGTGTGGAGAGTAATGTATGTAATGTATGGAGAGTAATGTAATGGTCTCCGGCTCACGGATTGTCTCGCACTCGCATCTATCTATATATATATATAGAGAAATCGTTGTAAAGAAACCTTTGTGATAGTGGTGAGACGAAGAGAACATCGTTTCCTCACGAGTGCTCTCCCGTTGCAGCCGGCTCGTACGTTTAATACAAAGGAGTCGGTTAATTGAAGAAGCCCATGGGTGGGAGGAAGGAAACAAGGAAAAAGGGACAGGAACGTACCGTAGCGGAGCAAGGTCGAAGGGTTAATTAAAAGATGCCCTCCGCGACTACGACACGTCGTACTTTTACGACCAGTACTTTCGAGGGAAAAAAAGAAGAAAGGGTGAATGTACTATATATATATATATATATATATACATACCGAGCGGAAGAGTCTACTGCAGAAGCAAGTGTGTAGCTGCGGGTCGGGACGAGCGAACGTGATTCCCGAAAACCGAAGCGTCTGCTATCCCTTATTTCTTCTTCTTCTTTCTCCTGCTCATTGAATTCGTTTCTTCGCTTTCACCTTTTTATCTTTACTGCCTCGTTATCGCAAAACGAACTAAAGTAAAGTAAACTTTTTCCACCAAGTCAAAGAACCTGCGATAGGGCTAATAAAATTCAGCTCTGAATATTTACATTAATTTGCATTTCTGTTTACCGTCCAGCTGAACGTGTTTCGCGGTGCCTGCCGAGATATCAGAAGCCCTTATTTCGAGTTATATTCACTATAACGGCATCGCGTCGTTTCGATTCGACCGCGGGGCGTTAACATAAACGCTGGCGACGGTGGGCCAGCCCCCATTAAACCGTGCCATAAGTAGAGCACACCGTCGACGCCTCTGTTAACTTTACGAGCTGGCGGTACTCCTCTCTCATCTCTCGACGAAACGACGCTGAGTGAAATGCCGTCGCCGGGTACGCGGTTTGCGAAGTTGATTCGAGGACACTTGGCCGTTCTCTCGACGTCGTTGTCAGGATCGTCGGGTCATTCGGGCAACCCATCTTGTTCTCTCTGCCTCATTCACATTCGACGATAACTCGGCAGTTAACGTCGTTGTCAGAATACCTGAATCGTTCTCTCGATGCAATTTGTTGTTTCTGTTTCTGTTTTTTTTTTTGCTTTTATTATTTCATTTTTTATCACACTTTACGAATAATTTTTAGAACGTGACTGTGCGTTCTCCGGATAGTGTCAAAGTAAAGTGCTGACCGAAATAAAGTTAATTATGTACAGAGGTGGCAAGAGAATGAAGTTAACTCAAAAAGATGCGAGTCACAGCAGACCCTTCAATCATGAGTATAAAGTTCAATGCCGCGATTTATATTTCGCGTGTCGAATTTTCAGCTCGCCGCGGTCGTGTTAAACGAGACAAAAATCTCCCCGTTCCTTCGATAATGTTTCTCATCGTTTCAGTTCCAGCGCTTTTTCAATAACAATTTCACGACCCTCCGAACGGGAGGGAAAATGGGGTTGAGCAAAACAAAAAACTAGGTGCGACAAGCGGGCGGAGAAACTCGCTTGGATCAATATAATGACCGTGTGGAAGGTCATCTCTCCGATTTGTCATAATTAAACTACTCTATAAACTTTTAATGATGATTTAATAAAGCTACTGTTGCTGACATACCGAATGTTTATCTACCTTCACTTCGATCGGTAACGAAGCACACCAAGTATTGCATTATATCAGCGTTTTTCTTTTTTTCCATTTTTCTTATCATTCGCGAACCCATCGCGATCCTCCAGGACGGGTGAAAGTATAGAAAACAAAAATAGACGAAGGAAAAAGATAATCTCGCTGAGTAACTGGGTAGCCGTGGTCTTCGGTGACGCTTCGACCAAGCTCAATCGACTTACGCCACTCTCGGCTCCGTTCATCTTCATCTTCGATAAAAGTTTGTACACGCGGAGGAAAAATAATGTCGAGCAGGATCTCGAGACATCCCCGACGGATATGACATGGTTATGCAGGGTGACATCGAGTCACGCTGTATTATATCTAGGATACTTTAAGCTTACAGGCATAGCGCTTGAAAATAAAAATATACTCGGAATAGACAATGTAAAAAGACACTGGCAGGTTGTTGTAGGTCGGGCACTTCGCGCCCTCGTTATGTGCTACGGAATTTAGAGAGCAGAAAATTAGATTCTTCGAGATGTGGTGGAAATATGCCATTTGCCGTTTGAAATAGTATATTGTGAAACAAGGGTCGAAAGTTGGCGACTGCGACGAGTGTGAGGTTTGTGGCCCGAGCGAAGCGAGGGCTGCAATTACACGAGTCGCGATCGCCAATTCGACCCTCGTTACACATCATATTTTTTGTTACAAGTGCGTGAATCTACGGCACTTGGAATATGGCGGTCGCGCGAGACGAATACTGAAAAGCGAGGTTGCGTCTCCAGGGACGAAAACGTGAAAAGTGAACTCCCAAGGGACGAAAACGTGAAAAGTAAACTCCCAAGGGACGAAAGTGAACGAAATGCGAACTGCGCATGCGCGACTCCGTCATTTCACCACAGGTTCACGACTGGCATGCAATGAGCCACTTTCGGCTCGCAAGACTGCCATGTAAAGTGCCGCGATTCATGCACGTGTGACAAAAAATATAATTTTTCGACCGGAAGGGACGTTATGCTGGAAGTGACCTATATCTAGTATGACGTTCACTTCCAGTCGAAAAGTGAGATTTTTCTAACTGCAAGTGACGTATTTCCGGTATGGCGTCACTTCTGGTTGAAAAATGAAAGTTTTCAAAGCGGAAATGGCGTCATAACGAAAACAAAAAAAAATGTCTGCGTTTCTCCAGCCCAGTTTACTTTTTAACGGAAATAAGTGTCGGCTAAAATGTGTATGGCGTAAATGACACCTTACCGCCGTATAGCCTGAAATTACCGCACAAATACCGGTATTTGATATGCAGGCAAATCAATTGGAACATCAATTGGCGCAAATGTATAAGTACAGAACTAAATTAGTTTCAAGCCGCAGATAGTGAGCTACAGATCACGGTTCGACTCCGCCTCCGACCGAATTAGGACAACGCGTCGAAGCTTCGAATTCCATCAACGAACTCGGTTCGTAAATTGCTGTTGAATTTAGCGCGTCACTCGCATCTATTTACTCGAAGACTATTACGAGCACTGCCCGCGTTCAATGATTACGCGCGACTGGTGCTTTGACAGACCCCCGAGCATTGTCACAAAAATCAAGCGGACACCCTCAAAAATAAAAATTGAAATTTGTAACGTAAACCCACTCGTGTACATAAATTTTTCCTCGTGACAAAAATTGTTTCGCGTTCGTTCGAAAATAAACTCCCGGGGATCTCTCTGCCATTGCATTTCATATTCATTATTAGCGTGCAGCCCATTTCGTAATAACGAACGGCGCGTCGTTGCCTCACGGACGTTTCGTGGCGTGAAATATACTGAAACCCCCGCCTCGGGGCAACACGGCAAATGCACGTTCGAATATATTCTCAGCTGCCCACGGCAGCTTGCCAGCATGAAAATAGCTCGTTTTTTTCAATTTTATTTTAATATACTTCACTCTACCGCGCGGTATTCGCGAGGGTGAAATTATAAAACAAAAAAGAAATCGTTGCGGGCACTTTGGGCACAATCCTACTGTAGTATAATAATGTCCTGCATAAAACGAGACAGAGAGAGAGAGAGAGAGAGAGAGACTCGCGCATGTGTTGTGGTCGCGAGCTCTCGTTCCGCGAACTCTCCGTAGGACTTCAATTCAACCCCTTGAGAAAACAATGAGCTATAGCTCTTGGGGGAGGGTAGGGAGTCGCCAGAAAGGCATATCACGCGAGACCTCGCGCCTTCACTCGCCATAACGCATTCTCCCTGCTATAGGGGACTACGGCGGTAAGATACTTATCGGTTATTTATCGAAAAGCCTTTCTCACGCGCGATTAACCACGATATTATAAAGTCACGTAGTTTCCCGTTGTCACGACGCCGCCGAGCCCTCCGCATCACACAATTGCACGGGCCGTGTATGCATATAGTATGCAACGCAATTGCATACCCGTGCAGTTTATTGCCGAGTCGAGAGGCGGACAGTCCAGTGTCGGGCTAAGTGTGGCTCATTCCTTTTGTTTTTGTTTCAACTCCACGTCACGCTCGTCCCTTCGCATAGTGAACTCGACGATGTATACTGCGTTCGGGCACTATAATAAGTTTCGCATGAGGGAAGGCCACGTCAGTTTTTACCGCAAATCGCGGATACTTTATCCTACGGAAACACGGTGAAGAATGGCCGGGTTGCTGAAAAATATACCGAGGAGTTGATAACTGTGACTCGCACGAGTGCAAAGCAGTTGGCTGCGCGGGTTCATTGCGGTTCATAGGAAACTTTCATGCGGTTTAGTATAGTTTTTTTTACACTTCGAGTGCTCAACTTTGTAGCGAATTTTAAAGTAAACATAGTTTCAAATCGATCCCTACCGATTATGCATGTACTTTTTTTTTTTTTTTTAAGAGATTTATACATTTATAAAAAAGAAACTTTTAATAGTCGAAGCTGCGCACTATCGTGCTTGCCTATTTTGCGATCAGAATGATACCGAAATACTCGGCTCATTAGCACTCGAAGGATTAACAAAAATCGTTCAAATTTCACGGCATTATGAAACTCCGTTGCACCGTGTCTAAACACTTCGGAAGCTGTGACGGAAACGTGTCGACTCATATTTATGACGACGCATCTTAATACCGTAGTTGGATGTAACGACACGGTCGAACTAGAAGAACTTGGGTCGAGAGCACATGAAGAGATTACCGGTGCTTCTCGTATGTACAGTACATAGAACCGCAGGAATTGCAGCATAGGGACACTCCGAGACTCGCGTGAGTAGCTATGAGGGATTAGCTATGGCGATATATACCCAAAAAAAAAAAACCAATAAAGAGGTAAATAAAACCAATAAAGAGGTAAATATCAATGTTGCAAGCGCGGAAAAATCAGACCGAATGTCCACGTTTTTTTTTTTGCACTAACAACGTCGTTAAGCTCAATAATGAACACGAATTTTCGCGCCATTCGATTTCTCCGATAAATTCTGGCTCATTTTCCGATTTTATCGTGTCGAGAATCCTCTCGTCAGTTGTTATGCGTCGTTGAATAACCGATAGTTCAACACGTTAATGAGTAAAACGGTCGGGGAATCTCCCTCCCCACGAGTTTCCATCAATTATTATTGGCATCGGGCCCACATAACAAGATTCGAATATGATATGAATTTAACAGAGAAACGAAGGAAGAGTGGTAGTTTATACGGGCTCTCTATAATGACCTTTGCGGTGTGACGGCGACCCGATCGATAGTTTGCGGAACATCAAATCGTAATACGATTTTATACGAAACGGATATTCGATAGATATATTGTTTGCATTTTCACGATTGGGGTAAATAGGGAGAAAGATCGAAAGTTCGACTCACAGGCGTACATCGAACGCAATAAAATAATATCTAATAATAATAATTATATATATATATATATAATATCGCACTGCGATTATAACAGTTCCGTTTGTTTATATTTGATCGATAAATTTTGCAAGTTCGTTGGTATTCTTTTCCATGTTGTGATTCTCGCACCCTCGCTCAGGCAGCTCATCATTACCGCGAGGGTAATAATGAGCTGCCTGTGCAAATAGATAATTTGCGTGCGGATCCGAGCATCGCGGTTTTACCCCCATTAATTATTTATCCTTGTGTGAAAACATGGAGGCAGTAGAGAAAAACGAGAATATAACGTATGGCGAACTCTACCGCAAACACTGTAAAAATATTAAATCGCCACTTGAAAAGCTTTCCGATATCGAATAATCGAATTTCGACGATCTATTGCAACGCAATTGGTGGCTGATACTTTTGAGGCCACTGGTATTATACGACGCCAAAAGAATATTCAAACATCCAATTAAAATTCAATTGAATTGCGCATAAATTGCTAAATAAATTCGGTAAAAGATTGGTGCACGAATGAAAATCTACAACAGAAACGAGTACGTATTCTGCGAAAGGATTTTAAAATCATTTTGGTTCGGCGGTGGAATCTGAAAGCCACGACAAGTGAAAAAAAAAATTGAAAATTGAAATTTTCATATCGTTATCTCATAATGTTCCTTTACACGCAAAGTTTATTCTATAAGAAAGCATTTTCTATATTTTTGCCTCCCTCATAGAGGAACATTATGAGAAAGCGATATGAAAATTTAAATTTTCAACTTTTATGAGAAAGCGATATGAGACTTTCGATTTTCGACTTTTATGAGGAAGCGATATGAATTATTATTTCATTGATCAAATTCTTCTGTTTTTTTTTTTTATGTTCGTCAAATAAGTTACCGTCGGATATTTAAATCGGATGTGCAATTGCACTCACTTTTGTTCATACAATATTTCTGCGACAAGATCTCCTAAAAAATATCAGCCGAAGTAAAAAAAAAAAAAAAAAAAATGTAATCTGAGTCGAGACGCATAAACAGACGGACAAGTGAAGAATTTGCTTTTACGTTACATTTAAGAATGTTGAATTTTTAAAGTCTTTTATAGATAGTTTAATTGGCTAATATACTATACGTAGCGAAGAATGAATTGTACTATGGCATTGTGTCCTTAACACAGAAATTCATTAATAGCTGACGAGTGAACGTTCGAGCCTCGTCACTGACACCATAGGAAGGCTCGCGTTTTCGATTGTCGCATTCGGTCTTCGACAATTTCGAGGATAAACTATCTCCCTGCCTCATGGCCTCGGGTTTCCGTAAATACGTTCATAAATTCATTCTCTATCGCATAATAGACGTCAGTCTGCAGGTATTAAGCTTTCCGACAAGAATAGAGAGAGTAGCATTGGTGAGACTGCGGACCGATAAAGCGCGACGTATTGTTCGCGTTACGAGAGGGATTTGCACGGATTTTACCCTCGTCGTCGAATGTCCCGGCATGCTCATCCCCTCCCCCCCCCTCCCCCCTCCCCCCCTCATATACTCGTTTCCACCGCTACACAAATCCCTTTCTACCAATTCGCTCGTGCGACGACTAAAATAGCACATTGCAATCTGCTATACAACACGAACGATCCTCGAATGACCAATTACATTACATTTAAGTATAAACTAGAGAATTTACAATCACCCGACAACCCCATACTGGAAATACAATACTCGCCACAAACCTTCGGTTATCTATAGTTGTATCCTATTATTAGCGAATAACCGATTACTCTCGATGAGAGATACGTAGAGAATGTGTCTGTGTGTGTGTGTGTGTGTGTGTGTGTTCGATGCGATAAGCCGCTTATCGGATATATAATACATATAACGAAAAAAAAAGAGTATGAATAAAATTAAGACGTTTCCGAACTTCGTGTGTAAATGTGCCTATAGAGAGAGAGAGAGAGAGAGAGAGAGAGAGAGATTGTGTGAAAGATAATTATTTCTAAACAAAGATCTAAATCATTGTCTGTGCGCTCGATAATGGATGACACACACACACGGTGACCGCGCCGTTAAAGAAGGCATCTGCGACAGTGAACGCGCGGCGACTACACGGCGCCATGGTCACCTTCACCAGCCCAGAGTCCCACCTGGTAAGCCTTGCTCTAAAAAGGAGTATCCAACCACCACCAGCTTTATCGAGAGCGAGAGAGCGAGAGTACTATGCTGAAAAAAAAAAAAAAAAAAAAAAACAGAAACTTTTTATCTTTTTCTCTCTCTCTCCATCTCAAAAAAAAATTCACTTCCGCACTATTACTCGCTGCTGCCGCTGCTGATGCTGCTGCTGAACGGCTGCTGCGCAAGCATATTTAAAAAAAAAAAAAACAATAATGTCAAATAAAAAAAAACGACGAGATCGAGAGAGCGAGAGATTTAAAGATAAATTGTTAATGAACGAGGAGATAAAGTAACTACGGACTCTCTGGCTCGCGCTGTGACTACTGCTGGCCCCGGGCCGTATAACCTCTTCACCAACGTCACGCACTTTGATTGGCTATTATTATTATATATCTATGTATATATGAATCACGCGACCAATTAGCTTCTAGAGACGAGCGAAACGCACCAATTCCCGAGAACACCCACACCTGAAACCCCCCCGCCCCCCTCACGCGGGCTTCGAGGCATTCGGTCCTGAATCTTTGTCAAAATCCTTCTGCGATATTGTAAAATCGTTTTTCGATTTTTCTGTTGGTTCTTTCTTTTTGTTTTTTGTTTTTTTTTTCTTTTTATTCTTATTTTGGCGATGATACACGACCGACTGCCCGGACACCGTTCACTTCTTTTAGCGAATGGATAGGTATGACTCACCCACCCAGTCTATAAATAATATACTATACGAATATCGTATGTCAAAGATGAGAATTAGGAAAAACTGACGTTTAAGTTAGTCAGCTATAAACGCAGGATGAGATGCAATAAATATTAATCTCTCAACGCAATTTTTATCTCGCTCATATAGTATATACATGATGATGAATCTAGGTGAAAAAAATATATATGTAGACAAATATAACGAAGAAAAAAAAAAAGAGACTGGACCACTGAACGCCACGATGCACATGCACGCCTGTCATCATATCACTTCGCTATCATCTCATGCTATATATCCGCGAGTCGGGCGTACATCCGGTCTCGAGAGAGAGAGATCAGCAGCCGTGTTTCACAATGAAAAATATTCAGATGCTCCGAGGTATCGTCCAACAGTTTGGTGTTAGCATGAAAAAGTGAATTGCTCACAAAGGCTTCCGATTCAGAAAAGTGTCGAGCTAAAAAAAATTATGTTTCACCACAGGAAAGCGGCTTCGGATTTAGTGGATTAAAAACATGACCGTAGTTCGTTGCAATAATGTTAAGAGTCGGAATATAACAAGAGCTTTTATATTTCACACACCCCTTTGTCACTTTTTGTCAATTACGTATTTTGTACGCTTTCGTACATCTTTATGGTTTTTCATTAATTTTGCAATCGTTTTAATCGAGATGTCAATGTTTATCCATGATATTTCACTGGTTTCTTTTTTTTTTGTATCCTGTATCGGATCGGATTTCACGCTCGTTTATTCGCGCGGCGCGGCGTTTCGCCCAATCAGTTTTCATCCATATATCACTCCATCATGACTCACATCTCGGAATGACCTGTGCAACACGAATATAGTATGGTATATATATTGATAGTATGTAACACGAAAATACTATAACTATCGCTACTATATTATATTCATTGGGTGATCCAATGTGTTAGCTCGTGCACCAATGAATTGCATGGATCGAATCACGAAAGAGAAAAAGCACACGCTTGCATGAGAGAACGCATACTATAACAAAAAAAAAAAAAGATATTCTCAATTTCTTTACAGGTGATACAATATACTGTACCGTATATTGATTACTATATATTACATTGTGTATGCTGAAGCGACCAATCTATCGCTCGTTCTCCAACATCTTTGACACTCGTTTTAATTCCTCATTTGTCGTATTTTATTCCCGTTGTTATAAACTCTCACTTTTTCAACTCCCTCAGCCCCCTCCACAATAACCAGCTCGTCACCTCTGCGATTCCCATTGTTATATATTATTATTATCTCGCCGTCTATTTTTCTCACTCGAATCCTCAGCCAATTCTCTCGTCAATCACTCTATGACCTTAACCACACATGACACGACGATTATACGTTTTTTTTTGTATAGTCGACAAAAAAAAGCTCTCCCAATTTATCCTACGGCATCGCCGGGTGGGGCTCTAGGTAAGACAATAAACTGATATATAGCGTGTCGGCGCCATAAATACCTAATATATACATATACGGTACGGACGGTACGGATCATAAATTGACCGATATGTTTTCCAATCTTTGGCTATATCAAGAATACGGAGTTTCTCTGGATATCGCCCCGAGGATTCGACTCGAAGAAGAACCCTGTCTATAGGTAAAAGAAGGGGGAAGGAACCTGGACCCGGATGGAGGGATGTCTTCGACAGTCTTGCGACTACACGAAGGGAACTTGCGCTCTCCCACGTTCTCCTAACCCTCGCCCTCCAATGAACAATTTACTTTACATTTTAACGATTTTTCCACAGATGATAAAATACGGTTTGTACTACATTCGCGACACAAACATTTCTCGTCGGCGAAAGTTTGCAATTTTTGCAAAATGTACAAAAATCTTTGCTGCACAACTCGACGATATCCCTCGACGATTCGCAATAACCGGCAGGTAAAAAAATGTTCCTCCGATACCGGGATGGCGAACGAACATTCGTGATCTACACTTACCTGTTCGCATCCCTTTTCACCATGAAAAATAAAAGATTCCCTTACAGGTGAACGAATTTTCCGCAGGTTGTCTGCCTTCCCTCGTCACATGGAGCAGCGGCAACATTTTTCCAATGTCGGAAGGTAGAGTCGGAAAGAGTCATAAAGGGTATGAGGGTAGAGCTTATGTGTGTACATATATACCTATATATACAGTATATATACAGTACAAAAGCCTCGAGGGTTTTCCACATTGCTGCTTGTGGGAAAGTGAACAAGCTAGCGAACCGACGATATCCACCGTACCGTCGTTCGGTCTCCCCGGCTGCGGTTGTAAAGGGTGGTTGACTGCGAGAGTCGGCGCCAACCGCGCAGACCGACGGAATACTCCGCGGATATCGTTGTAGGTACATCCGCGACTGTAGAGCTAACGGAAGACTTTTGCGGCCTTCGAACCCTTTACCATTTCGCATACACGGAATAGCCTGCGGGCTGAGCGCCAGGGGAACCTCTTTGGTTGCCGGCGGGCCTCGCAATATATCAACGGTGTACTCGGAGCCTCTGCTACGATTCTGGTCTACGAATTCGCTCCCGCGTATATACAACAAGTACAAGTAGACCGCCGGGTCTGGTAGCGAATGCAAATACGCGGAGGGCAGAGCGCCAGGGTCACACGTATCCCACAATCGTGGAAAGATACACGGAAGAACGGAAACCTGTGGGTGGGAAAGCCCACAGGAGAACGGAGCACGCGAATTGCATTCGTCGCCTATTCTCTCTCAATGCGCGGTCTTCCGGTATCCACTGTGCGCAGTGACGAGAAATGTGTGCACCAAACTCTCGATGCGTGGGATTCGCCGGTACAGCATACGGGTGACCGGGGCTAAATGAGGACACTGCAAACTGCAGCGCACGGGGCAAAATGGGATAACCGAAAAGTTCCTGCGAAAGTTCATCGGAATATCGAGAGACTGCTGAAACGGAGACTAGATACAACGCTCGTACAGGATACGATTCGAGAGTTACCCCACTTTGCCACGGACCGTAGATAATTATTAAGAATTTAATGGTTTTGTTGGTAAACAGTTCATTCGGAACTTCGGACACACTCCAAACGCTTTTATTTCTGGGCTTCCCCGTTTTGCCCCGTGTAACCGTTCCCTCTATACGACTTTTACTTCGTTTCATTCTCCCAGACAAATTCGTGTCGAGCGCCATGGCTCGACACTCGCGGGAATGTTTGTCGTTGTTCAACATACCGTTGTACGTGAGTTGTACGGAAAGTCTAGGAAACCCTTCGATGCAATTGTTTTTATTATATTTCGACGAAATAGCAAGAGAATGATGGGACCATGAGGTGGGACAAGATGGAACGGAAATTGATCCCTCCGCGCTATGCGCATCGATTTTCCACGCCATACAGAATCGTGTCTACTGCAGTACAGTGTATGAATGTATACGTAGATACACACAAGCCAAGGAAATTCACGTATTTGCCTCCTTGAATCAGTCCGTCTGTGCGCCACTGGCTCTCACCCGCTTTATACGCTACTTGATATTCCCTGCGCTGCAGGGCTCACTGTTTATCGGGTCTTCTCTCAGCTACACCCTATCACAGGATACTCAAGGGTTCCCGTCGGCTGAACGCAATGGTCTAGGTATTACACGCGGTGGAGAACGTGACGTTTATTCCCACGTGGCGAGTCGCGTGCGATTTTCCAGCACAACAGGTCGTTTAACTCGCGGCGCATCTGGCATCTCGATATTCCTACAGTTTTACCCAAAATTCATGAATTCAGAGGGTTAGCTCCAAAGCTACGAACTCCCCAGATTGTACCTCGATGTTATAATATCTGCCGAAATTGTTCCTACGATAGGTGATTCCAGACGGCCAAATCGGTGATCGGTAACTAGATAGCAACTCTTAGTCTTCCTTAATCTGGGCTGATAGAAGTCAGTGCAGATTAAGTTTCAGTTCTTAGGAGATTTTCACCGGCCAGTGTCAGATATTAACGGCTTTCAACACTTGTCATGCGATCAAAGCAGAGGGTAAATGTCCACCGAACTAGCGCCGATGGTGTTTCAATGGAGATATAATTTCTGAAAGCTCTAGAAAATCCCGCAACTATCCTACACTTCCGATGGTGGAAGCTAGATTACCTTGACGTCTAACAGCAAACTGACGGTTACCGATTCGCCGGGGGATACCGGGTAAATGTGGTTTCGGACCGATGCGATTCGTGGATTCCCAACGGAGAATCGCGCGAATGCATGTAGCGGCAGGGCTGAAGGTCCTCGAAGAGCTCTACGTAACGGGATCGGAGGTCGGTCTTGCCGGTATACGGTGGCTTACTGCTGGAGAAACGAGAATGCGAGACGCCTGGCCATTACCGGCAAACCACCGAGTAACGTGAATTTCAGTATAACCTCAACAGCATGCGGCTATATATCTTAACTTCGTGATGTCCGGAGAGTATAAACCCGGCGAGTTGCTCTCCAGCCGACAGCCAACATCTTAACGAAGTTTGAGACATCACGCCCAACAAGAGTCTCTCTCGCAACCCCCTTAGTCTCGAATGAACTATATATCCTTCTTGGCTTCCCCAGTTTCCTTAGTTGTTATAGCCTGAGAGGGAATCGATATCCAAAAGTTAGACTGAAATTTCGCTATGGAAAGCTGAAAGGCAAAGCTGCTGGTAGCACAAGCCGAACTAAAGTTACTCCCGATTCTTTCGCTATTTATAGAAAACGGGGTTAACTCACGACAACCTTGAGAGAAACAGAGTCAAGGTCTCCCGTGTGTTCCGCAGTTCATCCGTTTCCGCCGTTGGCTACATTCGAGATTAATTCCAATACATCTGAGATCACACATGTTCTTTTTCCCACTTTCATGTGTTCCTCAATTCATGTTTTTGTCACTGGCTGCATTCGAAAAAGATTTCAGCGAAACGGTTCTCTGCAACCTCACATCCGGTTTGAAAATCTCACTTTCAAACTGGCAGTGAGGTCACAGCGAAATCTTGCAAATTTGTCTGCACGTCGTTACGTCCCGTTTAAAAGTGAGATTTTCAAACCGGAAGTGATGTTACAGAGAAAATTTGTTATTTCTCTGTGAAACGTATCTCGAATGCAAGCGGTGACATAAACGTGTGATGTAAGGAACACAGGAAAGTGGATAAAAGAGCGCGATACGTCTCAAGTGCATTTGGAATTCCCTCGAATGTAGCCAGCGACAGAAATGGATGAATGAGGGAACCCAAGCTTATATTCAAGTCGACGTGAAGCAAACTCAGTCGGTAACAAAAGCCATAACAATTTTTTTTTTATGGGTCGTAAACATTTTGGGCTAAACGCAAATGATTATCGTCTTCATCTAGCGATTAACTAGACTCTGATGATTTAATCTTGGTCAGAAAAATGTACCAACCTTGAAAAATTGCATCACAGTTTTCCTCACTGACTGACCTTAGTAACAAAATATAATAAAATATCAGATTCCTGAAATCCCTTCGCTCCAATTTTGGTTCACCTTGTCCGACCCGACAAAACGATGAAATACAATCGAATCCTTCTTTCGGCAGAGAGGTCGGAGGCTTGAATAAACGACATAACAGGAGTGGAAGGAGATGCAGTGGCGAACTCGAGAACTCGGTCTCGGGTCCGAAATCTGAGCGCGATGTGCACTCTCAGGCCGGTGCAGGGGATACTGTTCCGCCCGCGAGCTCGAGTGTCCACCTCCAAGATTACGAAAGCTCGTCCCTGCGGTCGCTGATGGACCGACGAGTTTCTCCTAACGATGTTCGACCGCGATCCCAAAGTTTGGCCCTTAAAACTCTCCGGAGAGCGAGGCAACGAAAGCTTTTGGCAAAGCTTCGGACTCACTGAACTGTTCAACGAGGAACAACCTACCTGCGGTTCACTTTCACGAAGGTACACCGGGGCACAAACGGGTCGACGCTAGGATTTCAACGTTAAGGGGATTCCCCTTAACGTTGAAGCGTGCGCGGGCCTCTATCGGCTGATCTTTCGCTGTTTCCGAAAATTTCTCTCCGGTCTGGCACTCGCCGGAATGTTTTTGCGAGTATGTACTCGAGAATTCCGGGTCTCTCCGGTGAAACGTCGAAGAATCTGTGTATACGCTTCCGCGATTCCTCGCATTGGCCAATCGACCTATCGCTTTCGATTTCAAGTGTCAACTCGCTGTATGTCGTATCTTACTTCGTTCCTCATGAATAAACTAGCGCGAGATCACTTCAATGTCTACTTCTCTCGCTCCGATGGAACATTCAAAAGGACGAACTGAAACACAGTTCCCCAAAGGTTTGAGACACTTGAAAAGGAATAGGTGCTCCACTGATCTTCGGTATCTTCCGAAGTACATGCGTTTTTTTACTTTGTTCCCAACTCCCCTGGTGGAAGAGGACGTTTCCGTATCGTGGTACCCCGATGAAATATATCGTGCTATCGCGAACTTGACAGGAAACTCTCCAACCTGGAACTCGTGTTTTATATCGTTAAATCTTTTCGTGCACGGACTTGGATTATCGACACGAAAAAAAGTTTCGAATCGAAATCTCAGTACGCTGGATGTATCGCAGTCGGGGGTCTCGCAAAGTATCCCTACTTCAGTGCATACAGCACTTAGGAATACGGACTGCGGGAGGGGGGGGGGGGGGGGGGAGCTGTGAGCCCGGGCGCGTCTAGGAGACGAAGCCTAGGATTAGTAAATAATTAATTTCAGGAAGTAATTTAACTTTTCTAATTGATCAACCCCTCCCCCCCCCCCCCCGCCCCAGCCGGTCTCTCCGACTGGCTCACCAGTTCGTTGATTGGTCGCGAGACTCGACTCGACGCGACGCTCTCCACACGTACAGCCCCGGAGTTTCCCCCATTACGACGTCGAATGGAATGAGAACCAGAAGAGAGACAGGAAAAAAAGAAGCGAAAGAAACGACAAGACCGACCGGATCGTGGGAGTGACAGAGGGGAGGCAAAAAAGTGAGCGCGTCAAGTGGACGAGGGATGAAAGCGGGGGGCGAGAGGGGCGAAGGCTAAGTCAGTTTTGAAGATGAAATATCCTCGCTTGTGCCTCCGTGCACCGGAACACTCGTCCCGGAGGTAACGACTTCGAGAAGGGAAGAAAGTAACGTGTCTGTACATTGTATAGGGCATGGCGGGGTCAAATTGAACCATGGACCAAAACGGGAACCGTGTTATCCATTCATGAATATTATTTATATCGTCTTCCGCGAGGAGAATTGGTAAAAATAATACTTCTTGTTACAGCGTTTCGTTTTGCTCCCCTCTCTCTGACGTAGAAAGAGGGGGGCGCTTCAAAAGAGGAATAATGCGACTTCAAGGCGCGGCGACCGGAAGTGATCCTCCACCTCCGCTTATCGTTCCGCTGTTACTTCCTATTTCTTTTTCGATCCTTCGTCTCGTCGTTAATCGTCGTGTGCGGCGAAGGCCCAGCGTGAGGGGCTGAAAAATTGCACGCTCAACTGTACGAAGCATCGTTATAACCTCCCGAGAATTCGTGGAACATCGATATCCATCATATCGCATGACTTTTCCTCTATTTTTATTTTCTTCTTCGAGCTCAACCCCTTTCTTGGCGCACCTTTATCTTCCTTTTCTTCTTCTTCATCTTCTTCTTCTCTACCCTGCCCATTTTTCTATCGCGCCTCGATGATTGCGAGAGATCCCGTCAGTGAGGTTGGGCATTGAAGGAAATAAAAAAATGTGTAAGGAATTCAAGAGTCGCAGCGTTCCTCTCGACTCTCCGGACTCTATTCTCCATCCTGGTCGTTCTTGTTTTTTTCTATTTTTTTTTGTTCATCTCCTCTTCGACCGAGGAAGGAGACTCCTTTTTGTTTGTCTTCTCTTTACTGCAGACTGCACAGCTGATGTTCATCTTGGCGGGGAAAGGTTCTGTGCCCGAATAAGAACTGGATAGACGAACAGTCTACCTCGGTTTCCACTTTCTTTCTACCTTTTGCCAGGCTACCTCGTCGAGCCGGAACTTTTTTTTTCGTTCAAAAAACTTCTTAACAAAAGTCCTACACGCTGTACACGAAGAAAACGCTCCGGGCATCCCTCGTTGCCGGCGAAACAACGAAGGAGCGTCGAATTTAACGAAATTATGGTCGCAAGGAGCAACGACGATCGTGCAGCATTCGGGTTATTCCGTCGATCGTAAAAAATGAAAAAAAAAAACCGAATGAGGAAACTGCAAATAGAAAAGGCAAGGAGACATACGCGTAACGGACGGGGATTTTTCCATGGGGATTTTTCCACGCTATAGAGAATGGTTATATCTTGCGTGCGACATGTGTGAATAGAGAGACTGCGTCGAGCTTTTCAGCATATAAATGTGACGAACGAACGGGGTAGACGTTGCAGTTGCACCTTCACAGACGTTACGCAAGTACCTCCTTATATCCACTCGCCTTTGCTCTTCCTCCTCGTGTAACCGTCTCTCACTTTCTTTATACTTCGCGTGTATACTCTCGCTTCAGCGAACTACCTTCCTCTTTCTCGCTCGATATTCCACGATCCGCAGAATTTATGATCGGAACTTTATCGAAACGACCCCACTAGGGGTGCACAGAGCGCATACCTGATTTTCGTACGGAACTCTGCTTTTCTTTCACTCCCCATTGTCTCTTCCCGGACTTTCGTATGCACTCGCGCACGCTTGGGTATTTTTACCGTTCGACAGATTTTTCTCGCAATAAAATTAATCCACGAGCAAGCCACTCCCCCGAAACAGTAATGCGAATATGTCATGTAAACATATTATTTTTATGAAAAAGTGCTGAAATAAAAAAATCATGCTTCTTCTCTCCGATTTCGGTAATAATCGTGCCAGAAACGTTGACTGCGAATATCGAGAAATCGGCCCGCAGAGTTTCATCGATTGCACAGTGCGTCCCGGGGATGGCCTTGAAGCGTCAACGTGCCGGATGTATTATATCACGACCGAACATCGTTCTTCTTATCTTCCGTCACAAGAAAAATTCGCACTGCGGTGTATGCGCTCCCGCAGAAACTACTGTACTGCGTCACTTTAACCGTACCGAGCGAGGCACTTTCACAGTGTCTCTCGTACGTAACGTATAATACGTACTACTACACTCCACCGGGGTGAGAAGTCGAGCTTTCAAGCTCATGCAGTCACTCGGCCCGAAAGAGCTCCCGTGCAGAGTATATACGACGCGTGCGGATTTCATCCGAGATATTCCTTCTAATTTTTCCCTCGTGGCGGCTCTCTCGCAGCCGCTTTATGCCCCGAGACCGCGGCAAGAAAAGTAGGAAGAGGAAATTCGCAACGCGAACACTTTATTCGTTTCCCGGTTTCTCCACCGTTGGTTCTCTATTCTCTTCCGTGAGAGAAGAAGAGGAGCAAGAAAAGAGGAGATCCGGATGCTGTATATGTAAGGTCCACGGCGGCCCACCTCAGAACTCCTCAGAAGAGTACAGAACGGGCTTGGACAACGTCACGAATATATGCCGGTATCGAAATTTCTACTGGTACCGAGCCGACGGAATATTATACTTTCCCAGCAGCGGAAAATCTGAGCGGTAAGGTCATATTTAAAGTCGAAAGTACGTGGTACCGTAGATTTCTCAGTCTCTGCCTTAGTCGTTCGTACTGAATAATGCAGCGCACTCCTAACAGCCGTGAATCAGCATCTGGCGAAACAGAAGTATTTTACCTGGTGCCCACTCCGTCCTTCCGCTCTCGTTAACGCACTTTATTTATTTTCTTCATTTCTTTCCTGTCTATCAGCCCGAGTTTCCGTGCTTCCATTTCACTTGCGAAAACATTGAATAATATAGTCTCTCTTTTACGTAATTTGTTACCTACTTTATTATATAAGTCAACGAAACATGGCGCGCAGAGAAGCTGCCGGGGACGAAATTACTATTTACTGTATCCTATGTACCCAACGGCTTGGAGGGCGTTGGTATCCTTGCCGAACAACTAGAATATCGTTGCCAGGAGAAATACGCGGCAGGAGAAGAACCAAACTGCGGCAACTGAAAACCGCACTGGAGGCAAAAGAGTCCCGCACGGTTCTCAAAGTGTTAGGTTGTACATCGCTTCTCGGTCTGTGGCTAACATGAAAATGTTGAGTTGTACATCACTTCTACGCCTATGGCTAAGATGAAAATGTACATCGCTTCTCGGCCTATGGCTAAGATCAAAGTCTTGGGCAGTACGTCGCTTGTCGGTCTATGGCTAAGATGGAATATTAAGTGGCACAACTTCTCGGCCTACGACTAAGATGAAAATCTTGAATTGTACAACACTTCTCGGCCTATGGCTAAGATGAAAATGTTCATCGCTTGTCGGCCTATGGCTAGGATGAACATGTTCGTCGCTCCTCGACATATGGCTAAGATGGAAATGTACATCGCTTCCCGGCCTATGGCGAAAATGAAAATGTTCATCGCTTCTCGGCCTACGGCTAAGATGAAAATATTGAGTTGTACGCCACTTCTCGGCCTATGGCTAAGATGAAATTGTTGAGCTGTACACCACTTCTCGGCCTATGGCTAAGATGAAAATGTACATCGCTTGTCGGCCTATGGCTAGGATGAACATGTTCGTCGCTCCTCGACATATGGCTAAGATGGAAATGTAAATCGCTTCCCGGCCTATGGCGAAAATGAAAATGTTCATCGCTTCTCGGCCTACGGCTAAGATGAAAATATTGAGTTGTACGCCACTTCTCGGCCTATGGCTAAGATGAAATTGTTGAGCTGTACACCACTTCTCGGCCTATGGCTAAGATGAAAATGTACATCGCTTCCCGCCCTATGGCGAAAATGAAAATGTTCATCGCTTCTCGGCCTACGGCTAAGTTGAAAATATTGAGTTGTACACCACTTCTAGGCCTATGGCTAAGATGAAATTGTTGAGCTGTACACCACTTCTCGGCCTGTGGCTAAGATAAAAATGTACATCGCTTCTCGGCCTGTGGCTAAGATGGAAATGTACATCGCTTCTCGGCCTATGGCTAAGATGGAAATGTACATCGCTTCTCGGCCTATTGCTGAGATGAAAGTGCTGAATTGTCCATCACTTCTCGGCCTATGGCTAAGATGAAAATGTACATTGCTTCTCGGCCTATGGCTAAGATGGAAATATCCATCACTTCTCGGCCTATGGCTAAGATGAAAATGTTGAGTTGTACACCACTTCTGGGCCTATGGCTAAGATTAAAGTGCTGAATTGTACATCGCTTCCCGGCCTATGGCGAAAATGAAAATGTTCATCGCTTCTCGGCCTACGGCTAAGATGAAAATATTGAGTTGTACGCCACTTCTCGGCCTATGGCTAAGATGAAATTGTTGAGCTGTACACCACTTCTCGGCCTATGGCTAAGATAAAAATGTACATCGCTTGTCGGCCTATGGCTAGGATGAACATGTTCGTCGCTCCTCGACATATGGCTAAGATGGAAATGTACATCGCTTCCCGGCCTATGGCGAAAATGAAAATGTTCATCGCTTCTCGGCCTACGGCTAAGATGAAAATATTGAGTTGTACGCCACTTCTCGGCCTATGGCTAAGATGAAATTGTTGAGCTGTACACCACTTCTCGGCCTATGGCTAAGATGAAAATGTACATCGCTTCTCGGCCTATGGTTAAGATGGAAATGTACATCGCTTCTCGGCCTATGGCTAAGATGAAAGTGCTGAAATGTACATCGCTTCTCGGCCTATGGCTATGATGAAAGTGCTGAATTGTCCATCACTTCTCGGCCTATGGCTAAGATGAAAATGTTGAGTTGAACACCACTTCTCGGCCTATGGCTAAGATGAAATTGTTGAGCTGTACACCACTTCTCGGCCTATGGCTAAGATGAAAATGTACATTGCTTCTCGGCCTATGGCTAAGATGGAAATGTACATCGCTTCTCGGCCTATGGCTAAGATGGAAATGTACATCGCTTCTCGGCCTATGGCTAAGATAGAAATGTACATCGCTTCTCGGCCTATGGCTAAGATTAAAGTGCTGAATTGTACATCGCTTCCCGGCCTATGGCGAAAATGAAAATGTTCATCGCTTCTCGGCCTACGGCTAAGATGAAAATATTGAGTTGTACGCCACTTCTCGGCCTATGGCTAAGATAAAAATGTACATCGCTTCTCGGCCTATGGCTAAGATGAAAGTGCTGAATTGTCCATCACTTCTCGGCCTATGGCTAAGATGAAAATGTTGAGTTGTACACCACTTCTCGGCCTATGGCTAAGATGAAATTGTTGAGCTGTACACCACTTCTCGGCCTGTGGCTAAGATAAAAATGTACATCGCTTCTCGGCCTGTGGCTAAGATGGAAATGTACATCGCTTCTCGGCCTATGGCTAAGATGGAAATGTACATCGCTTCTCGGCCTATTGCTAAGATGAAAGTGCTGAATTGTCCATCACTTCTCGGCCTATGGCTAAGATGAAAATGTACATTGCTTCTCGGCCTATGGCTAAGATGGAAATGTCCATCACTTCTCGGCCTATGGCTAAGATGAAAATGTTGAGTTGTACACCACTTCTGGGCCTATGGCTAAGATTAAAGTGCTGAATTGTACATCGCTTCCCGGCCTATGGCGAAAATGAAAATGTTCATCGCTTCTCGGCCTACGGCTAAGATGAAAATATTGAGTTGTACGCCACTTCTCGGCCTATGGCTAAGATGAAATTGTTGAGCTGTACACCACTTCTCGGCCTATGGCTAAGATAAAAATGTACATCGCTTGTCGGCCTATGGCTAGGATGAACATGTTCGTCGCTCCTCGACATATGGCTAAGATGGAAATGTACATCGCTTCCCGGCCTATGGCGAAAATGAAAATGTTCATCGCTTCTCGGCCTACGGCTAAGATGAAAATATTGAGTTGTACGCCACTTCTCGGCCTATGGCTAAGATGAAATTGTTGAGCTGTACACCACTTCTCGACCTATGGCTAAGATGAAAATGTACATCGCTTCTCGGCCTATGGCTAAGATGGAAATGTACATCGCTTCTCGGCCTATGGCTAAGATGAAAGTGCTGAATTGTCCATCACTTCTCGGCCTATGGCTAAGATGAAAATGTTGAGTTGAACACCACTTCTCGGCCTATGGCTAAGATGAAATTGTTGAGCTGTACACCACTTCTCGGCCTATGGCTAAGATGAAAATGTACATTGCTTCTCGGCCTATGGCTAAGATGGAAATGTACATCGCTTCTCGGCCTATGGCTAAGATGGAAATGTACATCGCTTCTCGGCCTATGGCTAAGATGGAAATGTACATCGCTTCTCGGCCTATGGCTAAGATTAAAGTGCTGAATTGTACATCGCTCCCCGGCCTATGGCGAAAATGAAAATGTTCATCGCTTCTCGGCCTACGGCTAAGATGAAAATATTGAGTTGTACGCCACTTCTCGGCCTAGGGCTAAGATAAAAATGTACATCGCTTCTCGGCCTATGGCTAAGATGAAAGTGCTGAATTGTCCATCACTTCTCGGCCTATGGCTAAGATGAAAATGTTGAGTTGTACACCACTTCTCGGCCTATGGCTAAGATGAAATTGTTGAGCTGTACACCACTTCTCGGCCTGTGGCTAAGATAAAAATGTACATCGCTTCTCGGCCTGTGGCTAAGATGGAAATGTACATCGCTTCTCGGCCTATGGCTAAGATGGAAATGTACATCGCTTCTCGGCCTATTGCTAAGATGAAAGTGCTGAATTGTCCATCACTTCTCGGCCTATGGCTAAGATGAAAATGTACATTGCTTCTCGGCCTATGGCTAAGATGGAAATGTCCATCACTTCTCGGCCTATGGCTAAGATGAAAATGTTGAGTTGTACACCACTTCTCGGCCTATGGCTAAGATGAAATTGTTGAGCTGTACACCACTTCTCGGCCTGTGGCTAAGATAAAAATGTACATCGCTTCTCGGCCTGTGGCTAAGATGGAAATGTACATCGCTTCTCGGCCTATGGCTAAGATGGAAATGTACATCGCTTCTCGGCCTATTGCTAAGATGAAAGTGCTGAATTGTCCATCACTTCTCGGCCTATGGCTAAGATGAAAATGTACATTGCTTCTCGGCCTATGGCTAAGATGGAAATGTCCATCACTTCTCGGCCTATGGCTAAGATGAAAATGTTGAGTTGTACACCACTTCTGGGCCTATGGCTAAGATTAAAGTGCTGAATTGTACATCGCTTCCCGGCCTATGGCGAAAATGAAAATGTTCATCGCTTCTCGGCCTACGGCTAAGATGAAAATATTGAGTTGTACGCCACTTCTCGGCCTATGGCTAAGATGAAATTGTTGAGCTGTACACCACTTCTCGGCCTATGGCTAAGATGAAAATGTACATAGCTTCTCGGCCTATGGCTAAGATGGAAATGTACATCGCTTCTCGGCCTATGGCTAAGATGGAAATGTACATCGCTTCTCGGCCTATGGCTAAGATGGAAATGTACATCGCTTCCCGGCCTACGGCTAAGATGAAAATATTGAGTTGTACGCCACTTCTCGGCCTATGGCTAAGATAAAATTGTTGAGCTGTACACCACTTCTCGGCCTATGGCTAAGATGAAAATGTACATCGCTTCTCGGCCTATGGCTAAGATGGAAATGTACATCGCTTCTCGGCCTATGGCTAAGATGGAAATGTACATCGCTTCTCGGCCTATGGCTAAGATGGAAATGTACATCGCTTCTCGGCCTATGGCTAAGATTAAAGTGCTGAATTGTACATCGCTTCCCGGCCTATGGCGAAAATGAAAATGTTCATCGCTTCTCGGCCTACGGCTAAGATGAAAATATTGAGTTGTACGCCACTTCTCGGCCTATGGCTAAGATAAAAATGTACATCGCTTGTCGGCCTATGGCTAGGATGAACATGTTCGTCGCTCCTCGACATATGGCTAAGATGGAAATGTACATCGCTTCCCGGCCTATGGCGAAAATGAAAATGTTCATCGCTTCTCGGCCTACGGCTAAGATGAAAATATTGAGTTGTACGCCACTTCTCGGCCTATGGCTAAGATGAAATTGTTGAGCTGTACACCACTTCTCGGCCTATGGCTAAGATGAAAATGTACATTGCTTCTCGGCCTATGGCTAAGATGGAAATGTACATCGCTTCTCGGCCTATGGCTAAGATGGAAATATTGAGTTGTACGCCACTTCTCGGCCTATGGCTAAGATGAAATTGTTGAGCTGTACACCACTTCTCGGCCTATGGCTAAGATGGAAATGTACATCGCTTCTCGGCCTATGGCTAAGATGAAAGTGCTGAATTGTACATCACTTCTCGGCCTATGGCTAAGATGAAAATATTGAGTTGTACGCCACTTCTCGGCCTATGGCTAAGATGAAATTGTTGAGCTGTACACCACTTCTCGGCCTATGGCTAAGATAAAAATGTACATCGCTTGTCGGCCTATGGCTAGGATGAACATGTTCGTCGCTTCTCGACATATGGCTAAGATGGAAATGTACATCGCTTCCCGGCCTATGGCGAAAATGAAAATGTTCATCGCTTCTCGGCCTACGGCTAAGATGAAAATATTGAGTTGTACGCCACTTCTCGGCCTATGGCTAAGATGAAATTGTTGAGCTGTACACCACTTCTCGGCCTATGGCTAAGATGAAAATGTACATCGCTTGTCGACCTATGGCTAGGATGAACATGTTCGTCGCTCCTCGACATATGGCTAAGATGGAAATGTACATCGCTTCCCGGCCTATGGCGAAAATGAAAATGTTCATCGCTTCTCGGCCTACGGCTAAGTTGAAAATATTGAGTTGTACGCCACTTCTCGGCCTATGGCTAAGATGAAATTGTTGAGCTGTACACCACTTCTCGGCCTATGGCTAAGATAAAAATGTACATCGCTTCTCGGCCTATGGCTAAGATGGAAATGGACATCGCTTCTCGGCCTATGGCTAAGATGAAAGTGCTGAATTGTCCATCACTTCTCGGCCTATGGCTAAGATGAAAATGTTGAGTTGTACACCACTTCTCGGCCTATGGCTAAGATAAAAAAGTACATCGCTTGTCGGCCTATGGCTAGGATGAACATGTTCGTCGCTCCTCGACATATGGCTAAGATGGAAATGTACATCGCTTCCCGGCCTATGGCGAAAATGAAAATGTTCATCGCTTCTCGGCCTACGGCTAAGATGAAAATGTTGAGTTGTACACCACTTCTCGGCCTATGGCTAAGATGAAATTGTTGAGCTGTACACCACTTCTCGGCCTATGGCTAAGATGAAAATGTACATTGCTTCTCGGCCTATGGCTAAGATGGAAATATTGAGTTGTACGCCACTTCTCGGCCTATGGCTAAGATGAAATTGTTGATCTGTACACCACTTCTCGGCCTATGGCTAAGATGGAAATGTACATTGCTTCTCGGCCTATGGCTAAGATGGAAATGTACATCGCTTCTCGGCCTATGGCTAAGATGGAAATGTACATCGCTTCTCGGCCTATGGCTAAGATGAAAGTGCTGAATTGTACATCACTTCTCGGCCTATGGCTAAGATGAAAATGTTGAGTTGTACACCACTTCTCGGCCTATGGCTAAGATGAAATTGTTGAGCTGTACACCACTTCTCGGCCTATGGCTAAGATGAAAATGTACATTGCTTCTCGGCCTATGGCTAAGATGGAAATGTACATCGCTTCTCGGCCTACGGCTAAGATGAAAATATTGAGTTGTACGCCACTTCTCGGCCTATGGCTAAGATGAAATTGTTGAGCTGTATACCACTTGTCGGCCTATGGCTAAGATAAAAATGTACATCGCTTGTCGGCCTATGGCTAGGATGAACATGTTCGTCGCTTCTCGACATATGGCTAAGATGGAAATGTACATCGCTTCCCGGCCTATGGCGAAAATGAAAATGTTCATCACTTCTCGGCCTATGGCTAAGATGAAAATGTACATTGCTTCTCGGCGTATGGCTAAGATGGAAATGTACATCGCTTCTCGGCCTATGGCTAAGATGGAAATGTACATCGCTTCTCGGCCTATGGCTAAGATGGAAATATTGAGTTGTACGCCACTTCTCGGCCTATGGCTAAGATGAAATTGTTGAGCTGTACACCACTTCTCGGCCTATGGCTAAGATGGAAATGTACATCGCTTCTCGGCCTATGGCTAAGATGGAAATGTACATCGCTTCTCGGCCTATGGCTAAGATGAAAGTGCTGAATTGTACATCACTTCTCGGCCTATGGCTAAGATGAAAATGTTGAGTTGTACACCACTTCTCGGCCTATGGCTAAGATGAAAGTGCTGAATTGTCCATCACTTCTCGGCCTATGGCTAAGATGAAAATGTTGAGTTGTACACCACTTCTCGGCCTATGGCTAAGATGAAATTGTTGAGCTGTACACCACTTCTCGGCCTATGGCTAAGATGGAAATGTACATCGTTTCTCGGCCTATGGCTAAGATGAAAATGTACATCGCTTCTCGGCCTATGGCTAAGATGAAAGTGCTGAATTGTCCATCACTTCTCGGCCTATGGCTAAGATGAAAATGTACATTGCTTCTCGGCCTATGGCTAAGATGGAAATGTACATCGCTACTCGGCCTATGGCTAAGATGAAAATGTACATCGCTTCTCGGCCTATGGCTAAGATGAAAGTGCTGAATTGTCCATCACTTCTCGGCCTATGGCTAAGATGAAAATGTTGAGTTGTACACCACTTCTGGGCCTATGGCTAAGATCAAAATGTTCACCACTTCTCGGCCTCTGGCTAAGATGAAAGTGCTGAATTGTGCATCACTTCCCGGCCTATGGGTAAGATCAAAGTGCTGAATTGTACATCGCTTGTCGGCCTATGGCTAGGATGAACATGTTCGTCGCTCCTCGACATATGGCTAAGATGGAAATGTACATCGCTTCCCGGCCTATGGCGAAAATGAAAATGTTCATCGCTTCTCGGCCTACGGCTAAGATGAAAATATTGAGTTGTACGCCACTTCTCGGCCTATGGCTAAGATGAAATTGTTGAGCTGTACACCACTTCTCGGCCTATGGCTAAGATGGAAATGTACATCGCTTCTCGGCCTATGGCTAAGATGGAAGCGCTGAATTGTCCATCACTTCTCGGCCTATGGCTAAGATGAAAATGTTGAGTTGTACACCACTTCTCGGCCTATGGCTAAGATGAAATTGTTGAGCTGTACGGCACTTCTCGGCCTATGGCTAAGATGGAAATGTACATCGCTTCTCGGCCTATGGCTAAGATGAAAGTGCTGAATTGTCCATCACTTCTCGGCCTATGGCTAAGATGAAAATGTTGAGTTGTACACCACTTCTGGGCCTATGGCTAAGATCAAAATGTTCACCACTTCTCGGCCTCTGGCTAAGATGAAAGTGCTGAATTGTGCATCACTTCCCGGCCTATGGGTAAGATCAAAGTGCTGAATTGTACATCGCTTGTCGGCCTATGGCTAGGATGAACATGTTCGTCGCTCCTCGACATATGGCTAAGATGGAAATGTACATCGCTTCCCGGCCTATGGCGAAAATGAAAATGTTCATCGCTTCTCGGCCTACGGCTAAGATGAAAATATTGAGTTGTACGCCACTTCTCGGCCTATGGCTAAGATGAAATTGTTGAGCTGTACACCACTTCTCGGCCTATGGCTAAGATGGAAATGTACATCGCTTCTCGGCCTATGGCTAAGATGGAAGCGCTGAATTGTCCATCACTTCTCGGCCTATGGCTAAGATGAAAATGTTGAGTTGTACACCACTTCTCGGCCTATGGCTAAGATGAAATTGTTGAGCTGTACGGCACTTCTCGGCCTATGGCTAAGATGGAAATGTACATCGCTTCTCGGCCTATGGCTAAGATGAAAGTGCTGAATTGTACACCACTTCTCGGCCTATGGCTAAGATGAAATTGTTGAGCTGTACACCACTTCTCGGCCTATGGCTAAGATGGAAATGTACATCGCTTCTCGGCCTATGGCTAAGATGAAAGTGCTGAATTGTCCATCACTTCTCGGCCTATGGCTAAGATGAAAATGTACATTGCTTCTCGGCCTATGGCTAAGATGGAAATGTACATCGCTTCTCGGCCTATGGCTAAGATGGAAATGTACATCGCTTCTCGGCCTATGGCTAAGATGAAAATGTTGAGTTGTACACCACTTCTGGGCCTATGGCTAAGATCAAAATGTTCACCACTTCTCGGCCTCTGGCTAAGATGAAAGTGCTGAATTGTGCATCACTTCCCGGCCTATGGGTAAGATCAAAGTGCTGAATTGTACATCGCTTGTCGGCCTATGGCTAGGATGAACATGTTCGTCGCTCCTCGACATATGGCTAAGATGGAAATGTACATCGCTTTCCGGCCTATGGCGAAAATGAAAATGTTCATCGCTTCTCGGCCTACGGCTAAGATGAAAATATTGAGTTGTACGCCACTTCTCGGCCTATGGCTAAGATGAAATTGTTGAGCTGTACACCACTTCTCGGCCTATGGCTAAGATGAAAATGTACATTGCTTCTCGGCCTATGGCTAAGATGGAAATGTACATCGCTTCTCGGCCTATGGCTAGGATGAAAGTGCTGGATTGTCCATCACTTCTCGGCCTATGGCTAAGATGAAATTGTTGAGCTGTACACCACTTCTCGGCCTATGGCTAATATGGAAATGTACATCGTTTCTCGGCCTATGGCTAAGATGAAAATGTACATCGCTTCTCGGCCTATGGCTAAGATGAAAGTGCTGAATTGTCCATCACTTCTCGGCCTATGGCTAAGATGAAAATGTACATTGCTTCTCGGCCTATGGCTAAGATGGAAATGTACATCGCTACTCGGCCTATGGCTAAGATGAAAATGTACATCGCTTCTCGGCCTATGGCTAAGATGAAAGTGCTGAATTGTCCATCACTTCTCGGCCTATGGCTAAGATGAAAATGTTGAGTTGTACACCACTTCTGGGCCTATGGCTAAGATCAAAATGTTCACCACTTCTCGGCCTCTGGCTAAGATGAAAGTGCTGAATTGTGCATCACTTCCCGGCCTATGGGTAAGATCAAAGTGCTGAATTGTACATCGCTTGTCGGCCTATGGCTAGGATGAACATGTTCGTCGCTCCTCGACATATGGCTAAGATGGAAATGTACATCGCTTCCCGGCCTATGGCGAAAATGAAAATGTTCATCGCTTCTCGGCCTACGGCTAAGATGAAAATATTGAGTTGTACGCCACTTCTCGGCCTATGGCTAAGATGAAATTGTTGAGCTGTACACCACTTCTCGGCCTATTGCTAAGATGGAAATGTACATCGCTTCTCGGCCTATGGCTAAGATGGAAGCGCTGAATTGTCCATCACTTCTCGGCCTATGGCTAAGATGAAAATGTTGAGTTGTACACCACTTCTCGGCCTATGGCTAAGATGAAATTGTTGAGCTGTACGGCACTTCTCGGCCTATGGCTAAGATGGAAATGTACATCGCTTCTCGGCCTATGGCTAAGATGAAAGTGCTGAATTGTACACCACTTCTCGGCCTATGGCTAAGATGAAATTGTTGAGCTGTACACCACTTCTCGGCCTATGGCTAAGATGGAAATGTACATCGCTTCTCGGCCTATGGCTAAGATGAAAGTGCTGAATTGTCCATCACTTCTCGGCCTATGGCTAAGATGAAAATGTACATTGCTTCTCGGCCTATGGCTAAGATGGAAATGTACATCGCTTCTCGGCCTATGGCTAAGATGGAAATGTACATCGCTTCTCGGCCTATGGCTAAGATGAAAATGTTGAGTTGTACACCACTTCTGGGCCTATGGCTAAGATCAAAATGTTCACCACTTCTCGGCCTCTGGCTAAGATGAAAGTGCTGAATTGTGCATCACTTCCCGGCCTATGGGTAAGATCAAAGTGCTGAATTGTACATCGCTTGTCGGCCTATGGCTAGGATGAACATGTTCGTCGCTCCTCGACATATGGCTAAGATGGAAATGTACATCGCTTTCCGGCCTATGGCGAAAATGAAAATGTTCATCGCTTCTCGGCCTACGGCTAAGATGAAAATATTGAGTTGTACGCCACTTCTCGGCCTATGGCTAAGATGAAATTGTTGAGCTGTACACCACTTCTCGGCCTATGGCTAAGATGAAAATGTACATTGCTTCTCGGCCTTTGGCTAAGATGGAAATGTACATCGCTTCTCGGCCTATGGCTAGGATGAAAGTGCTGGATTGTCCATCACTTCTCGGCCTATGGCGAAGATGAAATTGTTGAGCTGTACACCACTTCTCGGCCTATGGCTAATATGGAAATGTACATCGCTTCTCGGCCTATGGCTAAGATGAAAGTGCTGAATTGTCCATCACTTCTCGGCCTATGGCTAAGATGAAAATGTACATCGCTTCTCGGCCTATGGCTAAGATGGAAATGTACATCGCTTCTCGGCCTATGGCTAAGATGGAAATGTACATCGCTTCTCGGCCTATGGCTAAGATGAAAGTGCTGAATTGTCCATCACTTCTCGGCCTATGGCTAAGATGAAAATGTTGAGTTGTACACCACTTCTGGGCCTATGGCTAAGATCAAAATGTTCACCACTTCTCGGCCTCTGGCTAAGATGAAAGTGCTGAATTGTGCATCACTTCCCGGCCTATGGCTAAGATCAAAGTGCTGAATTGTACATCGCTTCTCGGCCTATGGCTGAGATGAAAATGTTCATCGCCTCTCGGCCTATGGCTATGATCAAAATGTACATCGTTTCTCGGTTTATGGCTAAGATCAAAGTCTTGGGTAGTACGTCGCTTCTCTGCCTATGGCTAAGATAAAAATGTTCACCACTTCTCGGTCTATGGCTAAGATGAAAGTGCTGAATTGTCCATCACTTCTCGGTCTATGTCTAAGATGAAAATGTTGAATTGTCCATCAATTCTCGGCCTATGGCCAAGATGAAAATATATACCACTTCTCCTCGGCCTATTTAAGCGTGGTCGTCTTCAGCTGTCTACGTGGGATTATTCTAACCGGAACTCTTAGTCTATGGAAGAGTTATCTTTTCTTTTTTGGGTTTTCTTTTTTTGCGGATGAGCAGTGATTGGAACGGAGTAAAAGTTTGCTGTTCCATATGTTTCAGGTCCTACCACCGTGGAAATCAGCCGATACCGGTGTCATATCCTTCAAAATTCGTACGAACGAACCCAACGGTCTGGTCATGTACAGCAGGAGTGGTGCATCGACGAGGGTAAAAAATGTTCAATATAAGCATGCAATCTTGTCGACAATGCGATACTGACAAAAAAAAGAAGATTCCTAAAGTCAAGGAAACGTTTTTTTTTAATCAAAAACGCGAAAAAATGTTTCTTCGGTACGAGGATAAAATTCAGTAAAACAAACTTGAACAATAATACGTCTTTTTGTCAATAATACGCTCTTCGCTGGAACCAGTAAAATTCAATTTAATTGCGATAAGTTATATCCTCGTACCGAAGTGATTATATGGCGACTCTAATGTGGTAAAATAAATTTAATTGCTTTCAATCATTCTTTTTTCTCAATGTACAAACAAGAGAATTTCGATGACAATTTTTTAACCAGAATCAGTAATTACCTACAGCAAAAATCGTATGCCGGAGCGGCTATTGTAAAGAACACGTAACCGGAAGTACGCGGGCACGTACTTCGGGGCTGCTACACAGCTGGTGCCATTTCTGTAATCGTTATATTCTTTTCCGTTAACCACCGAGCGCGATTCTTGCTAACGCGTTTCTCTGCAATACCGCAAAGCTTCGGAGTACCGCGGAGAGATGTAGCGAAATTAAAAAAAAAAAAAGAAAAAAAAATGAATAAAGAAGTCGTTGATAGAAGCGAGTCGAAGGAAAAGTGAAAGAGCAAGTCTTCGATACGTTCTCTTCGAAGGATTCTCGAGGCGAGTAACAGCGGGTCCCCGGCAGTGACAGCCGGCGCAACTGGCAGCTGGAGACTCCAAAACCAGAATCTCTCGATCTCGTTTGAATCGGGGTCCTCCAACAGCAGCAATCCCGAGCGATATTCCATCGTTTTATCGATAAACGAAAAAACAAAAAAAAATAAAAAGGAAGAGCCGCTCCGCTTCATGCGTTCACTTCCTGTTGACAAATTTCTCGAATACCCGGGTACAGTTTCATCCTGCACGTGTATACAGTTATGAAGAGCGACGAGCTGTCGACCTCGAGGACGCGCCTGTGGCGTATCGATAAACGTGTTTTCAATTCATATTTTCACAGACTCGTGTCAAACCGAAGTCCCTTTAACGGACGTGCAGAACGAATCGAGTGATATCTTTCTCGTGTTTTAACGGTTTTGTTTTTTTTTTTTTTTTCAGAAAGTAGCCCCAGGGCATGAAACGACATGGCGAGGGTGTATATTTTTTATCGAACTCTTTTTGTTTTTCGCATTCCAGCCAAATAGTGATGAGATGACAAATCGCAGCGCGTCACATCTCTCACAATGGAAAGCGTTCGTTTGTTAATGACTGTGTAAATTTAATTTTTACAGTCGGATCTCTTCGCCTTCGAGATTCTCGACGGTTATTTGTATCTCCATATCGACCTGGGTACGGGGCCGTTAAAGGTGCGGGCGTCGAAACGTCGGATCGACAACGGCACCTGGCACGACGTCAGCCTGCGACGGGTCGAGAGGAGCGGGCACGTCACCGTCGACAGGGAAAAGTACGATTTCCGTACGCCCGGTAAGATAGGAATACTTCTTACCACGTGTCTGTATTATCGATGGGTACAACATCGACCATCGATACGTTACCATAATAGTAAACAAGCCTTGTGGAAACGTTGACGAATACAGATACACGTATAAGGAAATATATGTATAGTTTATAAACTATAATATATGGACATATATATATATAATATATAAGGTATATTATAAGGACATATATAAAACATATAAGGTATAGTATAAGGACATATATGTCATATGTGAGGTAAAAGCGATGAGCATGGCTCACTCCCATTGCCAGGTAAATCATTGATTTTCCTGCCAATTGCACCGGTTTAGATTCGCCGCTTTTGCCCTAAAATGTTACCTCCATTTTCTGTTATGAAATTGACGAATATCAATTGCAATTTATTTACTGTCAAAAAAGTTATAGCTCACTCCTTCATTAGGTGTTTGCGCGCTTGGTGTCGCACTCCAATGATCCAAATGAAGTTACATTGAGACTCTATCGAGTCGTTCATTTTTCGTATTTTATTCCGTCGATCACGACATTTTGTCGGTAGAGAAACTTCGAGTGGAGAGACAATAAATTTTTTTTAACAACTTTTTACACGCTAGCTTCGGGATTATATACAATTTTTATTGAAATTAATCTTTTTATTAGTTTTCATTAGAAACCTCAGGTGAACGGGGTGCAAAAAAAATTGCACAAGAAAACAATATGGCTTTTGACCAGCTCTCAATGATCGTTGAGTGCGCGAAACGCCGTCGTGCCGCAGGCAATCGCAAATGGATTATAATCGATATTTGGTAAACTGTTCGAATGACATTTATCGAGAGAGTTTGTTTTTTTTTTTTTCTGGTGTACCAAATACAAAACAGAGCGAGTGTAAAATATACGCATGCGCAAAAGAGCGCGAGCTGCGGCAGTCGAAAAAACAAATGTGAGCGATTCGTTCGTCCGCCACTGCAATGTTCCATGCACATTACGTCAATAGACGTAATGTGTACGAAACGGTACGGAATACGTGCGCAAGAGTCTATGTGTACAGAATTAAAGCAGTTTTGCTCTCGTATCTCGTCCGAAAGTCGCTCGCGATAGCTTCTCTTATTAAAACGATAAATAAAGTGGACGACCAAGTTTCGGCTCCGGCCATCGGCCTTTATGGCGCAGTCGACCGGGCCTCGAACGTGGAGCACGAGGAGGGCATTTAAGTAGCACGCGCTCGGGCAACGGGCCCGAATAATATTCCCAAACTTCGTATTCGCTTCGTACGTGTCAGCGAAACAGACGGGCGAGCTACAAGCTTGTATGCGGCACAGACGGAAGCCGCAGCGTAAGGTAGCTGTTACAAAGCAAGTTTCGAGGGACTACCTCGGTTTCGAGTTGTCCGTGGAAGAGTGACTGGGAGCATGCGAGAGAACCATCCTAACTGCTGACAGTATAGGTATCGGCTCAAAGTTGCTCGGTACGCAACGAGCGGAAACATTTATAACGAACGGAGTCTTTCTTCGTGAGCTATTGTGTAAGGGCAATGCTACGTTTGATGAAACTGTTCTTTTTTGTTCTCAAGCTTAGACAATTTTTCTTCGATGACATTGAACAATGTTGACGGGAAAAAACTGCCCGCAGAGAAAAACGATCAGTTCGAGGGTGTGCTCTTTTGATTTCAGGCAGAATAACGAATCATATATTTTTTTTGTCACACGTGCATGAATCGCGGCACTTTACATGGCAGTCTTGCGAGCCGAAAGTGGCCCATTGCATGCCAGTTGTGAACCTGTTGTGAAATTACGGAGTCGCGCATGCGCAGTTCGCATTTCGTTCACTTTCGTCCCTTGGGAGTTTACTTTTCACGTTTTCGTCCCTTGGGAGTTTACTTTTCACGTTTTCGTCCCTGGAGACATGACCTCGCTTCTCAGTATTCGTCTCGCGCGACTGCCATTCCAAGTGCCGCAGATTTATGCACTTGTAACAAGAAATATGATGTGTAACGAGGGTCGAATTGGCGATTGCGACTCGTGTGATTGCAGCCCTCGCTTCGCTCGGGCCACAAACCTCACACTCGTCGCAATCGCCAACTTTCGACCCTTATTGCACAATATACTATTTTCTCTCGGTAATAAAAAATTGGATCGAAAATCCTGCAGGTTTGGTCGTTCGTAACGGTGTTCTGATGATGTAAAAAAAATCTCCGGGCCGGGCAAAAAAAATTGTAGAGTTCCGTTTTTTTTTTTTTTTCAAGTAGACGAAACAATAAGGAAACAGTATCGAACAAATTTACGACTACAATTTTTCATATACGAAACCGGGCATTTGTTTGCATACTCGTAGCAGCGTTACGAACAATTCATCGTGGGTAATTTTCGATTGAATTTTTGTTTTTAAGCGAGAAAAATTGATAAATCACATTTTATGCTTGAAATAAATTCCATTTAAAAAACGCAAGAAATAATTTAAAACTAACGACGTGTTATCGGGTTCGGTGAGTTTAAAATCGTTGGTGCCGTGGGAGCAATTTTCGTTGGCGAAGCACAGTGAAGTACAATCACCAAGGGATAATGTACCGCGCCAAACGTTAATTGCATAAATTTATAACTTCACCAGGTCGTAGGAGCGTCGAGCGAGCGGCTTTCTCTCGGACACGCTGCTGTTTATCTACTCAAACTCGTTGGTCTCAATTTCCTCGCAGATCCCTTGCGCTCCACGCATTCGAACAACACGCACGGGCCGTCGAGCCGTCTCCAGCGGAATGGCCCTTTGAAGCCGGCCCCGACAGTATAACGCTGGGGAGTTGTGTGTGTTTTTCGTACTCGCCTTTTAGGAAGCAGCTAGCTGACGACAAACTACAACAACAACCTCGTTCCTCTCAGCGTCTCGTCACTCTTGACACGCCCACGCGTCGAGTTTTTACTATAGCTCGGGTCGCCGCGACGTCAAGGCTCGGGCGTAATTCGGCAAATGTCCGAGTTGTCGATTGAACAAACTCTCGACGTCGAACACACGTTAAACTACTTTTTTGCCCGACTACGCTAAAAAGTCCACATTCCATGCCTGCAACGGGGGCGGAAAGTTGTCGATTCCTTGACCAGCGGGCCGAAAAGTAACGTAGCGGGCCGAAAAGTAACGTAGCGGGCCGAAAAGTAACGTAGCGGGCGGAAAAGTAGCTACTTTTCCGCCCCAGGGCCGAAAAGTACTGGAGCGGGTAACTTTCCATCCCCATTGCCAGGCATAGAAATGTGGCCATTTTTTTAGCATAGTCGGCCGAAAAATAGCGTATGCCACTCGGGAGGAAGTGCATTTTCACCTCGTGTGAATTTCTGCCCTCGCCTCGCTCGGGCATCAAACTTCACACTCGGTGAAAACCCGCACTTTCCTCCCTTGTGGCATAATATACTATTTTGCCCGACTACGCTAAAAAGTCCACATTCCATGCCTGCAACGGGGGCGGAAAGTTGTTGATTCTTGACCAGCGGACCGAAAAGTAACGTAGCGGGCGGAACAGTAGCTACAGCGGGCGGAAAAGTAACGTAGCGGGCGGAAAAGTAGCTACAGCGGGCGGAAAAGTAGCTACTTTTCTGCCCGAGGGCCGAAAAGTACTGGAGCGGGTAACTTTCCATCCCCATTGCCAGGCATAGAAATGTGGCCATTTTTTTAGCATAGTCGGCCAAAAAATAGCGTATGCCACTCGGGAGGAAGTGCATTTTCACCTCGTGTGAATTTCTGCCCTCGCCTCGCTCGGGCATCAAACTTCACACTCGGTGAAAAAACGCACTTTCCTCCCTTGTGGCCTAATATACTATACCGCTATTCGGACGAGCGACGGGCACGATGCGAAAGACGAGAAAGCCCTCGAGCGACGGGACGAAAACGATTTTACGATCAATCTCCAACTCCACTTATCACCAATAATTTATTATCGGCCCGCGAGTAATGAGGGGAGGAACGCTCTTTTTTTTCCTTTCTTTGATTTTTTTTTTTTTCATTTTCGGATCACGAATTTTTCGATTCACGATCGGATCGCGAATTTTTTTATCGCTCGGGGCAATCCAATAAATGGGCAAATTAATTTCCCGGATCCGATCGGCACTGTTCGGGACAAGCGGCTGTCTTGCCCTGTATTAGCTTTTATATACGGGCTTTATATTTAAGATCTGAATTTTTTTTTTTGTCACCATCGATCGCATATTTTCTGATCGCGCGCGGGGCAATTCAATAAATGAGCAAATCAATTTCTATGCAAACATTTACAGGCTGTTCCAGATCTGGGCAAGCAAAAATATGCTATCGAAATTTAAAGAAATTTATGCTTCAGTCACTACAGTCTATGTAACTAATCAGGTAAGGGTTCGCCCTCGAAGAGGGCGAACCCTTACCTGATTAGTTACATAGACTGTAGTGACTGAAGCATAAATTTCTTTAAATTTCGATAGCATATTTTTGCTTGCCCAGATCTGGAACAGCCTGTAAATGTTTGCATAGAAATTGATTTGCTCATTTATTGAATTGCCCCGCGCGCGATCAGAAAATATGCGATTGATGGTGACAAAAAACAAAAGCAAAAAAATTCAGATCTGAAATAGGCTTTTATATAACAGCTAATAGAGAGCAAGGCAGCTGCTCTCCCGAATAGTGCCGAGCGGAGCCGAGCCCGAAGACCCGAGCGGCGGGCGAGCGGAACGGCGAACGGGCGACTCGAGCGGCGGCGAAGCGCCGCGAGTACCAAATCCGGCCGCTAGATTTCGCATGAAATTTTTTTTTCTCGCAAGCGAAAGGGCCACTGAATTTCTATATGAACTCGCAAGAAGTAGAGCTTAGTATCGCTTCTCGGCCTATGGCTAAGATCAAAGTGTAGTATCTGTTCTTATCAGCTTAATATCTGATACGCTCCCCATTGGGGAGCCAGAATATTAATCTGATTTTTGAAATTCGTCTGGACCCACGGGCTTGCTCGGGGCGGACACGGGTTGTACCGGCATTGCAGTGCCGCCGGTTTCAGCCCAATAAAGGTGTCAAAAAATAACATCGACGAATTTCAAAGGTCAGAGTAATATAAAAACACAGTGATAGAACGAATATTTTACGGCTACGGCCTTATCGTGAAAAAATTAAACACATTAATTATCTAAATTACACTTATATTAATCTCTCGGAGTTTTCGTCTACCTCGCTAAAAAGTGCAAAAGTGCCGGGGAGCGATCTGCCACCGACTGGACGTGGAGGAGAGCGGCGGACCATACACGTAGGAGATAGGATTAATTTCGGCGAGTGTTGCAAGTAAGTCCCTTCTTTCGTTTTCACGTAGTGGTGCTGGGTTAGGGTGTCCAAGCGGAGGCCGTCTAGATTTCGGCGGCTTCCGCCGAAGACACCTACTCTCTCGGGGGAGTCCGAACGCGACGGGAGGCGCCAGCGTCGCACCTGTCGCGAAGAAGGCTTCAACGAGGAAGGACTCGCGCCATTACTCCCCCTTTATTTTCATAATTCCCGTTTACCCAACCGTCCGCGGCCATCTTGCCAACAATGACAGGTGGATGCTGAGCGGAATCGAAGCTACGGATTTTATTTATTTATTGACAAACTTTCGCTAAATTTTATCCCTGACGCACGCATAGAGTCCACCACGGTGTACTAAGCGTTTTCTATATTCATTTTTTACTAATTAAGACTGAGCGATTTTTGACCCTCTCCCAATTTGCAATTGCCTAACGGTAATTTTCTCGTAGACTAATTAGCTTCGATTGCCCGTTCGGCTACTCCGCCTGCCAGGCCTGATCCGCGGATTCCCTTCGGCGTACTGGGTTTTCCGTGAACCAACCGAGGCACACTGGTGCGAAGTAGGAACAGTACGCCACGCATTAACCCGTTCCTCGAGCCCGATTTACCGGAAAAATCGGGACATTCCCACTCCTGAAAAAATCGCGCGGGAGCTTACACGCTATAGCGTAGAGCGAACGCGCGAGATCCTTCCAGCCACCCGGTGGCGCAACCTGGCGGAGCGCTGAGTCTACCCAGCGCTCTGCCTTACCCGCGCTCCGAGGTAAGTTACCGAGCGTCAGCCGGCACCGACGGGCGGAGTAGGAGCGCTCTCGCTGTGGGGGTAAGGCAGCTCGCCGCGACAGGCGAGATACCGAGTAGCAGTGGGAGAGTCGCTATAGGTATACCGCCTGCCGCGGAGACGAGAGTCGAACCGGCACGCGAGTGCGCGCGTACTCAACGCACCGAGCCACAGCTGGCGCGCGGGCACACCGAGGAGAATCGTACATCAGACTCCTCTATAGACCGCGGGAGTGTGATTTGACGGGGCTAGAGTTATCGCGTAAAGTAATGTAAACTCACCCCCCTTTTTCCTTTAGCTGTGATTCGTTATTGTCTAATTTATTTAATTTATTTATTTTAATAGGCCAGAAGGGCAATACGCCCCGTCAAAAATATTTTTCTTTTTTCTTAATGCTATCTGTGATACAACCTTGTGATTTACTACCCTGTGATTTACTACCTTGACTATCCACTAATTTTAACAAACATTAAAGTTTTATTTATTTATTTATATATACATTTTATCAATTCTAACGAGCAACAGGCTCTATTTATTCAGGCATTTTGCTAATTTTAACGAGTAATAGGTTTTATTTATTTACATATTTTATACACATTGATCTCATTCAACCATTATTTTACCTTATCTTACATACCAAAGACATTTTACCTAGTCACTCTCTGTACTTATTACACCTATTTTAATAACTTCACTTCTTGTTTTAATCACTTGACCGGCCATCTACACCTAATCTAGTTGTCGTCGTCCATCTTTGCCCCACCACTCTTTTGGTCCTTTTAGCGTGATAATTGACAAGCACTCTCGCGGGGTCGAAGGGACGATTACCTGCAACATGAGCCAACAGAATATTTTGATTAAATTCACTCATCCCGCCCCCTCGGTGTACTTCTGCGCGTTCTGCCCGCGGGTAGATATACCGGGGGTCACAAAAGCGAAGGGGAGATTTGCAGGGGCGAGGCGCTACGAGGACTATATTAAACACCTTAAGCTGTACCACGCCAACAGGTACACAGTGGAATACCCGTGTGAGATGTGCGAGTTCCGGGCGGGGACTAAATACCCCCGCAAGGACCTTGCGGCACACTATAGTAAAAAACATCCCGTAGCGCCTCAACCCTCAATGGCTCCGCCGCGCGCCGAAGCGTCCGGAGTCACGGCCGCCGAAGGGGGGGAGCGGGCGAGGACTAGCCAGCCCCGCTCCCCCCCCGAACTAAACACAGCAACAACAACAACAGCTACAATAACACAACCTACGCAAAGGGCGACAAGCGCGAGTACAGCCGGTGTGCGAAATGTGAGTGCGGGTGGCAGCGGTGAGACACCAGCGGCACCAGCGAGGCGAGCACAGCAACCAGCGCCGTCCGCGCACACAACAACGGGGACAACACCCTCCTCGTCGGCCAGAAACACCCTCGCCGAACTCAATCCCCAACCCTCGCCAAACACGGACAACAGCAGCGGACAGAGGGGGGCCACGGCGACAGCAAGGGCTTCCCCCCTCCTGATGACGATGTGGGCGCAGCGAAGGACATCGACGGGACCAGCCACGCCCCCCATCCCACCGGACGCTCCCCCCCCGCACACCCCTACCCCGCCGTTCGTCAGGGTGACGAGGTCGGTGCGGGCAAAGCGGTTGCAGAAAAGGGGGGAGGTTACACCATCAGTCTCGGTGGGAAACAACCCCACACCATCAACCAGTGGGGTTGGAAGAAGATCTGTGGGGGTGAGGCTGGCGGGGCTGTTCACTCCGGTGGCAAGGGCCCCCACGGCGTCAGTGTCGCCGGGAACATCGTATGCCGAGATCACCAGGAGGTCCCCAACACCACCAGGGGACCCGGAAATGGAGAGGGGGGAGGCAACAACAGCAAGCCCCCCCCCAGGGGGACGATCTCCGGGAAGCAGCAACGAGGACACCGCCCAAAGGCCCCCAACCCCACCCAGGGGGCCGGAACAAGAGGCGGGGGGGGTAGCGACATCAAGCCCCCCCCCAGCGGGCCGGAGAACCCCAACGCCGACACCGGAGGGGGGAGCCACATTAAGCCCCCCTACAACGACCTCGGCGGCGACACTGACAACGGCCACCACCACCACCACCATGTGTGGGGGCCCTGTCATGACGGCAGCCCCAACCCAAACCCGCCCACCACCACCACCACCACCGCCATCACTACCGAGGCCAGCCCCGGCGACGACCGAGCGGGAACGGACGAGGCACGGCAGGGTTGAGGAGGCGAGGAACGCGAGGACGAGTATGGGTGCGAGGAGGCAGCAACCGACAGTCGCACAACATCAGGACGAACCCCAGGGCGGACGGCACAGCACCGGTGGAAGTCGGGGAGTGGGGCGAGGAGCCCACAGACCAGCGGCACCACCGTCGAGCCAACATGCCACTCGCGCGAATGCCACCAGGGGAACCACCAACACTAGCACAAACACAACAAGGCCGGTGAGTACCCCGGCAATTGGTAGGGACGATATCGGCGTCCCGGGCGCGGGCGCACGTGGGGGTAGAGCGGAGAGGGACGGACCGGGCAATCGGGGGGGAAGAGGAAGGGGCAGCCGCCCCCAAACCCAGCGAGGTGAAGCGGTCAGGATCCCCCTTCGACCGCAGAGACCAGCGGGTGGTGAGCCGGCCCCCGCCCCCCGAAGCGGCCCCCAAGGCCGCAGAAGGGGGGGGGAACCGAGCGAGGAACAGGCCCGGCTGATCGAAGCGTGCGAAGGGGTGAACGACCAGGAACAGCTGGACCGAGTGGCCACCGAAGTGGCCACATACATGGGTCGATTCACAGCGCGAAGAGAAGGGGTGCGGGAGGGGGGCGGCGGCCGCCGGGGTGGACGGGGGAGGGGAGGGAGGCGTGACGAAACGCAGCGGCGAGAGGGGGGGCCCCCTTCTGAGGGACCGGCCGACAGGGAAGAGAGGGTCCCTGCGAGAGACGACGCGGCGGGGGCAACCCGCATCCAGCAACTGTACCGGGGCAACAGGCGTAAAGCCGTCCAGGAGGTGCTCCTCGGAGTCCGCCAGCACTGCGAAGTGAATAAGGCGGAAATCGAGGAGCACTTCCGGGAAGTGCACCGGGAACGGGAGCCGGGCGGGGAACTTCCCCGCGTGTTCCCCGCAAACCCACCAGACGAAGCCAGTGATGCCGCCCTGGAGAGGCCCTTCACGGCCGAAGAGGTTGGCAAGAGGATCGGGAGAATGAGTAACTCATCCCCCGGCCCAGACGGCGTAACCTACAGAGACCTGAAGAGGGCCGATCCGGGGTGCCATGTACTAACGGCAGTGTTCAACACGGTAACACGTCTGGGGATCGTTCCTAAAGAGTGGAAACACTCGTCCACGGTCCTCCTCTTCAAAAAGGGGGACAGGAGCGATCTCTCCAACTGGAGGCCGATCGCGATGGGGGACACCCTGCCGAAGCTGCTGGCGGCTCTGATCGCCGACCGACTCACCACGTGGGCCCTGGCGAACAGGAGAATAAGTCCCGCGCAGAAGGGTTTCCTGCCGTACGAGGGGTGCTACGAACACAACTTCGTGCTGCAGGAGATCCTAGCTGACGCGGGCAAACACGGGAAGGAGGTGGTCGTCGCGTGGTTGGACCTCACGAACGCGTTCGGGTCGGTCCCCCACGCGTCGATTCACGAGGCCCTCAGATTGCACCAGGTACCGGTCAAAACAAGAGCACTGATCAGATCCGCCTACACCGACGTCGCCACGAGAGTCCGGGCGGCCGACGGTCCCACGGGGCCCATCAGCATCCTTTCGGGGGTCCGGCAGGGCTGTCCGCTGAGCCCCATAATCTTCAACCTAACCCTCGAGCCCGTGCTACGCTCAATAGACGGGCTGGGGGTGGGCTACAGAGTTGGGGCTCAGGCGTTTAACAACCTAACATACGCGGATGACACGGCCCTGATCGCGGACTCCCCGGAGGGTATGCGATCCCTCTTAGGAAGGGTGGAGGCTGCGGCCGGAAAGGTGGGACTCTCCTTTAACCCCCGTAAATGTGCCACCCTACACCTTAAAGGCAGGGGGAGAGGAAGGGTCCGCCCAACCGTCTTCAGGCTCCAGGGCGAGGAGGTGAGACCGCTGGGGGAGGGGGAGCGGTATGAGCACCTCGGCATCCCCACCGGATTCCAGGTGCGCCAGACCCCCATCGCGACGATTGAGGAGATGCTGTCCGACCTCCGGGCTGTGGACCGCTCCCTACTAGCACCATGGCAGAAACTCGACGCCGTGGCCACTTTCATCCTGCCGCGGCTCGATTTCTGCCTCCGTGGAGCGGACGTGCAGAAAGGACCCCTCAAGGAGGCTGACCGACTTTTCAAGAGATTGGCCAAGGGCTGGCTTCATCTTCCTCAGAGGGCCAGCGCGGAGGTGGTCTTCCTCCCGCCCAAACAGGGCGGGGGGGGGCTCCTCCCGCTGAAGGACATGGCCGACGTCCTCACCATCACCCACGCCTTTAAAATGCTAACGGCGGGGGATGAGGCGGTGAGGACGCTGGCCTGGCACCGTCTGAGGGAGACTGTCTCGGGAAAGATCGGTCGGCCACCCAGTGAGGATGAGATCGCCCGATATCTATCCGGCGACTTAACCGGGGAGTTCGGGCGACCCACCTCGTCGGGTCCGCCGTCCGTATGGTCGAGGGCGCGGAAAGCCACCGCCTGGAGTAAGGACAGGATCGACGTTGCGTGGCGATGGAGTGAGGCGCGCCAGGAGCTGGCGGTGGAGTGCAGGGGTGCAGGCGGAAGGCGAATAATAATCCCGCCGGGGGCGCGGTCGCAGATTGTCGGCCGATTGAGGGCAGCGCTGACCCTGTACTACAGGGGCACGCTGCTCAGCAAAAAAGATCAGGGCAAGGTGTTCGAGGTAACGTCCCTCACTTCAGTGTCAAACCACTTTATGAGGGACGGAAGGAACACCCGCTTCGCCGACTGGCGCTTCATCCATCGCGCCAGACTGGATGTGCTCCCCCTCAACGGGGCCATCCGGTGGGGCGATGGAGACAAGCGCTGCCGGCGGTGCGGGGCTCCCCTTGAATCCTTGCCCCATGTGATCGGCCACTGCGGCCCCCACGCGGCCGCCATACAAAAAAGGCACAACAACATTATGAACCGCCTGATTGCCGCTTCCCATGCCCCTGGTATCGTCCGCGCCAATCAGCGCGTCGAGGGGGTCGACGAGGAGGTCGCGGGTCTGAGACCCGACATCTTCGTTAGGAATGACCAGACCCGCACGGCCATCATCATCGACGTGGCTATACCGTTCGAGAACCGCAAGGAGGCCTTCGATGATGCCAGGAGGCGAAAATTGGAACATTATCGCCCCCTGGCGGAGAACCTCGTGCGGCAGGGTTACTCGGTGATGGTGGACGCCTTCCTTGTCGGCGCACTCGGCGCGTGGGACCCGGCCAACGAGCGCGTCATCGGGCTTCTCAACATCAACCCGCGGTACGCGGCGATGATGAGGAGACTGATGGTGAGCGACACGATACGTTGGTCGAGGGACATCTATGTCGAGCACGTATCGGGGGTTCGCCAATACGCAAACTGACACACACATGCACATGTATTCCTAACCTAAACATGCAAACACACACGTAGGAATAAGAGGGCGAACCCGCCGGCACTAACGGGGTACCTACCGGCCATCCACGCACACACACGCGCGCCACTGCGATGAAGCGGCTGTGACGAATCGGTGGCAAGCAGGGAAATCCACGTAGAACCTGGAAAAAAAAAGAAAAAATTGCTATTAACTTGTATACTATTATTATCTATCGCTACTTGTCATTTACACCAACACATACGAACGAGACCGGATCGAGGAGACCGGTGAAATATCTATTAAATCTTGCGAGGCTCTGGGCCTATGTTTCTAAAACAGGGAGATGTATGTACCGGTCGCACCGGCAATGGCCTTGAATAAAAGCACTTTTTATCTGTTCTTATCAGCTTAATATCTGATACGCTCCCCATTGGGGAGCCAGAATATTAATCTGATTTTTGAAATTCGTCTGGACCCACGGGCTTGCTCGGGGCGGACACGGGTTGTACCGGCATTGCAGTGCCGCCGGTTTCAGCCCAATAAAGGTGTCAAAAAATAACATCGACGAATTTCAAAGGTCAGAGTAATATAAAAACACAGTGATAGAACGAATATTTTACGGCTACGGCCTTATCGTGAAAAAATTAAACACATTAATTATCTAAATTACACTTATATTAATCTCTCGGAGTTTTCGTCTACCTCGCTAAAAAGTGCAAAAGTGCCGGGGAGCGATCTGCCACCGACTGGACGTGGAGGAGAGCGGCGGACCATACACGTAGGAGATAGGATTAATTTCGGCGAGTGTTGCAAGTAAGTCCCTTCTTTCGTTTTCACGTAGTGGTGCTGGGTTAGGGTGTCCAAGCGGAGGCCGTCTAGATTTCGGCGGCTTCCGCCGAAGACACCTACTCTCTCGGGGGAGTCCGAACGCGACGGGAGGCGCCAGCGTCGCACCTGTCGCGAAGAAGGCTTCAACGAGGAAGGACTCGCGCCATTACTCCCCCTTTATTTTCATAATTCCCGTTTACCCAACCGTCCGCGGCCATCTTGCCAACAATGACAGGTGGATGCTGAGCGGAATCGAAGCTACGGATTTTATTTATTTATTGACAAACTTTCGCTAAATTTTATCCCTGACGCACGCATAGAGTCCACCACGGTGTACTAAGCGTTTTCTATATTCATTTTTTACTAATTAAGACTGAGCGATTTTTGACCCTCTCCCAATTTGCAATTGCCTAACGGTAATTTTCTCGTAGACTAATTAGCTTCGATTGCCCGTTCGGCTACTCCGCCTGCCAGGCCTGATCCGCGGATTCCCTTCGGCGTACTGGGTTTTCCGTGAACCAACCGAGGCACACTGGTGCGAAGTAGGAACAGTACGCCACGCATTAACCCGTTCCTCGAGCCCGATTTACCGGAAAAATCGGGACATTCCCACTCCTGAAAAAATCGCGCGGGAGCTTACACGCTATAGCGTAGAGCGAACGCGCGAGATCCTTCCAGCCACCCGGTGGCGCAACCTGGCGGAGCGCTGAGTCTACCCAGCGCTCTGCCTTACCCGCGCTCCGAGGTAAGTTACCGAGCGTCAGCCGGCACCGACGGGCGGAGTAGGAGCGCTCTCGCTGTGGGGGTAAGGCAGCTCGCCGCGACAGGCGAGATACCGAGTAGCAGTGGGAGAGTCGCTATAGGTATACCGCCTGCCGCGGAGACGAGAGTCGAACCGGCACGCGAGTGCGCGCGTACTCAACGCACCGAGCCACAGCTGGCGCGCGGGCACACCGAGGAGAATCGTACATCAGACTCCTCTATAGACCGCGGGAGTGTGATTTGACGGGGCTAGAGTTATCGCGTAAAGTAATGTAAACTCACCCCCCTTTTTCCTTTAGCTGTGATTCGTTATTGTCTAATTTATTTAATTTATTTATTTTAATAGGCCAGAAGGGCAATACGCCCCGTCAAAAATATTTTTCTTTCTTCTTAATGCTATCTGTGATACAACCTTGTGATTTACTACCCTGTGATTTACTACCTTGACTATCCACTAATTTTAACAAACATTAAAGTTTTATTTATTTATTTATATATACATTTTATCAATTCTAACGAGCAACAGGCTCTATTTATTCAGGCATTTTGCTAATTTTAACGAGTAATAGGTTTTATTTATTTACATATTTTATACACATTGATCTCATTCAACCATTATTTTACCTTATCTTACATACCAAAGACATTTTACCTAGTCACTCTCTGTACTTATTACACCTATTTTAATAACTTCACTTCTTGTTTTAATCACTTGACCGGCCATCTACACCTAATCTAGTTGTCGTCGTCCATCTTTGCCCCACCACTCTTTTGGTCCTTTTAGCGTGATAATTGACAAGCACTCTCGCGGGGTCGAAGGGACGATTACCTGCAACATGAGCCAACAGAATATTTTGATTAAATTCACTCATCCCGCCCCCTCGGTGTACTTCTGCGCGTTCTGCCCGCGGGTAGATATACCGGGGGTCACAAAAGCGAAGGGGAGATTTGCAGGGGCGAGGCGCTACGAGGACTATATTAAACACCTTAAGCTGTACCACGCCAACAGGTACACAGTGGAATACCCGTGTGAGATGTGCGAGTTCCGGGCGGGGACTAAATACCCCCGCAAGGACCTTGCGGCACACTATAGTAAAAAACATCCCGTAGCGCCTCAACCCTCAATGGCTCCGCCGCGCGCCGAAGCGTCCGGAGTCACGGCCGCCGAAGGGGGGGAGCGGGCGAGGACTAGCCAGCCCCGCTCCCCCCCCGAACTAAACACAGCAACAACAACAACAGCTACAATAACACAACCTACGCAAAGGGCGACAAGCGCGAGTACAGCCGGTGTGCGAAATGTGAGTGCGGGTGGCAGCGGCGAGACACCAGCGGCACCAGCGAGGCGAGCACAGCAACCAGCGCCGTCCGCGCACACAACAACGGGGACAACACCCTCCTCGTCGGCCAGAAACACCCTCGCCGAACTCAATCCCCAACCCTCGCCAAACACGGACAACAGCAGCGGACAGAGGGGGGCCACGGCGACAGCAAGGGCTTCCCCCCTCCTGATGGCGATGTGGGCGCAGCGAAGGACATCGACGGGACCAGCCACGCCCCCCATCCCACCGGACGCTCCCCCCCCGCACACCCCTACCCCGCCGTTCGTCAGGGTGACGAGGTCGGTGCGGGCAAAGCGGTTGCAGAAAAGGGGGGAGGTTACACCATCAGTCTCGGTGGGAAACAACCCCACACCATCAACCAGTGGGGTTGGAAGAAGATCTGTGGGGGTGAGGCTGGCGGGGCTGTTCACTCCGGTGGCAAGGGCCCCCACGGCGTCAGTGTCGCCGGGAACATCGTATGCCGAGATCACCAGGAGGTCCCCAACACCACCAGGGGACCCGGAAATGGAGAGGGGGGAGGCAACAACAGCAAGCCCCCCCCCAGGGGGACGATCTCCGGGAAGCAGCAACGAGGACACCGCCCAAAGGCCCCCAACCCCACCCAGGGGGCCGGAACAAGAGGCGGGGGGGGTAGCGACATCAAGCCCCCCCCCAGCGGGCCGGAGAACCCCAACGCCGACACCGGAGGGGGGAGCCACATTAAGCCCCCCTACAACGACCTCGGCGGCGACACTGACAACGGCCACCACCACCACCACCATGTGTGGGGGCCCTGTCATGACGGCAGCCCCAACCCAAACCCGCCCACCACCACCACCACCACCGCCATCACTACCGAGGCCAGCCCCGGCGACGACCGAGCGGGAACGGACGAGGCACGGCAGGGTTGAGGAGGCGAGGAACGCGAGGACGAGTATGGGTGCGAGGAGGCAGCAACCGACAGTCGCACAACATCAGGACGAACCCCAGGGCGGACGGCACAGCACCGGTGGAAGTCGGGGAGTGGGGCGAGGAGCCCACAGACCAGCGGCACCACCGTCGAGCCAACATGCCACTCGCGCGAATGCCACCAGGGGAACCACCAACACTAGCACAAACACAACAAGGCCGGTGAGTACCCCGGCAATTGGTAGGGACGATATCGGCGTCCCGGGCGCGGGCGCACGTGGGGGTAGAGCGGAGAGGGACGGACCGGGCAATCGGGGGGGAAGAGGAAGGGGCAGCCGCCCCCAAACCCAGCGAGGTGAAGCGGTCAGGATCCCCCTTCGACCGCAGAGACCAGCGGGTGGTGAGCCGGCCCCCGCCCCCCGAAGCGGCCCCCAAGGCCGCAGAAGGGGGGGGGAACCGAGCGAGGAACAGGCCCGGCTGATCGAAGCGTGCGAAGGGGTGAACGACCAGGAACAGCTGGACCGAGTGGCCACCGAAGTGGCCACATACATGGGTCGATTCACAGCGCGAAGAGAAGGGGTGCGGGAGGGGGGCGGCGGCCGCCGGGGTGGACGGGGGAGGGGAGGGAGGCGTGACGAAACGCAGCGGCGAGAGGGGGGGCCCCCTTCTGAGGGACCGGCCGACAGGGAAGAGAGGGTCCCTGCGAGAGACGACGCGGCGGGGGCAACCCGCATCCAGCAACTGTACCGGGGCAACAGGCGTAAAGCCGTCCAGGAGGTGCTCCTCGGAGTCCGCCAGCACTGCGAAGTGAATAAGGCGGAAATCGAGGAGCACTTCCGGGAAGTGCACCGGGAACGGGAGCCGGGCGGGGAACTTCCCCGCGTGTTCCCCGCAAACCCACCAGACGAAGCCAGTGATGCCGCCCTGGAGAGGCCCTTCACGGCCGAAGAGGTTGGCAAGAGGATCGGGAGAATGAGTAACTCATCCCCCGGCCCAGACGGCGTAACCTACAGAGACCTGAAGAGGGCCGATCCGGGGTGCCATGTACTAACGGCAGTGTTCAACACGGTAACACGTCTGGGGATCGTTCCTAAAGAGTGGAAACACTCGTCCACGGTCCTCCTCTTCAAAAAGGGGGACAGGAGCGATCTCTCCAACTGGAGGCCGATCGCGATGGGGGACACCCTGCCGAAGCTGCTGGCGGCTCTGATCGCCGACCGACTCACCACGTGGGCCCTGGCGAACAGGAGAATAAGTCCCGCGCAGAAGGGTTTCCTGCCGTACGAGGGGTGCTACGAACACAACTTCGTGCTGCAGGAGATCCTAGCTGACGCGGGCAAACACGGGAAGGAGGTGGTCGTCGCGTGGTTGGACCTCACGAACGCGTTCGGGTCGGTCCCCCACGCGTCGATTCACGAGGCCCTCAGATTGCACCAGGTACCGGTCAAAACAAGAGCACTGATCAGATCCGCCTACACCGACGTCGCCACGAGAGTCCGGGCGGCCGACGGTCCCACGGGGCCCATCAGCATCCTTTCGGGGGTCCGGCAGGGCTGTCCGCTGAGCCCCATAATCTTCAACCTAACCCTCGAGCCCGTGCTACGCTCAATAGACGGGCTGGGGGTGGGCTACAGAGTTGGGGCTCAGGCGTTTAACAACCTAACATACGCGGATGACACGGCCCTGATCGCGGACTCCCCGGAGGGTATGCGATCCCTCTTAGGAAGGGTGGAGGCTGCGGCCGGAAAGGTGGGACTCTCCTTTAACCCCCGTAAATGTGCCACCCTACACCTTAAAGGCAGGGGGAGAGGAAGGGTCCGCCCAACCGTCTTCAGGCTCCAGGGCGAGGAGGTGAGACCGCTGGGGGAGGGGGAGCGGTATGAGCACCTCGGCATCCCCACCGGATTCCAGGTGCGCCAGACCCCCATCGCGACGATTGAGGAGATGCTGTCCGACCTCCGGGCTGTGGACCGCTCCCTACTAGCACCATGGCAGAAACTCGACGCCGTGGCCACTTTCATCCTGCCGCGGCTCGATTTCTGCCTCCGTGGAGCGGACGTGCAGAAAGGACCCCTCAAGGAGGCTGACCGACTTTTCAAGAGATTGGCCAAGGGCTGGCTTCATCTTCCTCAGAGGGCCAGCGCGGAGGTGGTCTTCCTCCCGCCCAAACAGGGCGGGGGGGGGCTCCTCCCGCTGAAGGACATGGCCGACGTCCTCACCATCACCCACGCCTTTAAAATGCTAACGGCGGGGGATGAGGCGGTGAGGACGCTGGCCTGGCACCGTCTGAGGGAGACTGTCTCGGGAAAGATCGGTCGGCCACCCAGTGAGGATGAGATCGCCCGATATCTATCCGGCGACTTAACCGGGGAGTTCGGGCGACCCACCTCGTCGGGTCCGCCGTCCGTATGGTCGAGGGCGCGGAAAGCCACCGCCTGGAGTAAGGACAGGATCGACGTTGCGTGGCGATGGAGTGAGGCGCGCCAGGAGCTGGCGGTGGAGTGCAGGGGTGCAGGCGGAAGGCGAATAATAATCCCGCCGGGGGCGCGGTCGCAGATTGTCGGCCGATTGAGGGCAGCGCTGACCCTGTACTACAGGGGCACGCTGCTCAGCAAAAAAGATCAGGGCAAGGTGTTCGAGGTAACGTCCCTCACTTCAGTGTCAAACCACTTTATGAGGGACGGAAGGAACACCCGCTTCGCCGACTGGCGCTTCATCCATCGCGCCAGACTGGATGTGCTCCCCCTCAACGGGGCCATCCGGTGGGGCGATGGAGACAAGCGCTGCCGGCGGTGCGGGGCTCCCCTTGAATCCTTGCCCCATGTGATCGGCCACTGCGGCCCCCACGCGGCCGCCATACAAAAAAGGCACAACAACATTATGAACCGCCTGATTGCCGCTTCCCATGCCCCTGGTATCGTCCGCGCCAATCAGCGCGTCGAGGGGGTCGACGAGGAGGTCGCGGGTCTGAGACCCGACATCTTCGTTAGGAATGACCAGACCCGCACGGCCATCATCATCGACGTGGCTATACCGTTCGAGAACCGCAAGGAGGCCTTCGATGATGCCAGGAGGCGAAAATTGGAACATTATCGCCCCCTGGCGGAGAACCTCGTGCGGCAGGGTTACTCGGTGATGGTGGACGCCTTCCTCGTCGGCGCACTCGGCGCGTGGGACCCGGCCAACGAGCGCGTCATCGGGCTTCTCAACATCAACCCGCGGTACGCGGCGATGATGAGGAGACTGATGGTGAGCGACACGATACGTTGGTCGAGGGACATCTATGTCGAGCACGTATCGGGGGTTCGCCAATACGCAAACTGACACACACATGCACATGTATTCCTAACCTAAACATGCAAACACACACGTAGGAATAAGAGGGCGAACCCGCCGGCACTAACGGGGTACCTACCGGCCATCCACGCACACACACGCGCGCCACTGCGATGAAGCGGCTGTGACGAATCGGTGGCAAGCAGGGAAATCCACGTAGAACCTGGAAAAAAAAAAAAAAAAAAAAAAGAAAAAATTGCTATTAACTTGTATACTATTATTATCTATCGCTACTTGTCATTTACACCAACACATACGAACGAGACCGGATCGAGGAGACCGGTGAAATATCTATTAAATCTTGCGAGGCTCTGGGCCTATGTTTCTAAAACAGGGAGATGTATGTACCGGTCGCACCGGCAATGGCCTTGAATAAAAGCACTTTTTATCTGTTCTTATCAGCTTAATATCTGATACGCTCCCCATTGGGGAGCCAGAATATTAATCTGATTTTTGAAATTCGTCTGGACCCACGGGCTTGCTCGGGGCGGACACGGGTTGTACCGGCATTGCAGTGCCGCCGGTTTCAGCCCAATAAAGGTGTCAAAAAATAACATCGACGAATTTCAAAGGTCAGAGTAATATAAAAACACAGTGATAGAACGAATATTTTACGGCTACGGCCTTATCGTGAAAAAATTAAACACATTAATTATCTAAATTACACTTATATTAATCTCTCGGAGTTTTCGTCTACCTCGCTAAAAAGTGCAAAAGTGCCGGGGAGCGATCTGCCACCGACTGGACGTGGAGGAGAGCGGCGGACCATACACGTAGGAGATAGGATTAATTTCGGCGAGTGTTGCAAGTAAGTCCCTTCTTTCGTTTTCACGTAGTGGTGCTGGGTTAGGGTGTCCAAGCGGAGGCCGTCTAGATTTCGGCGGCTTCCGCCGAAGACACCTACTCTCTCGGGGGAGTCCGAACGCGACGGGAGGCGCCAGCGTCGCACCTGTCGCGAAGAAGGCTTCAACGAGGAAGGACTCGCGCCATTACTCCCCCTTTATTTTCATAATTCCCGTTTACCCAACCGTCCGCGGCCATCTTGCCAACAATGACAGGTGGATGCTGAGCGGAATCGAAGCTACGGATTTTATTTATTTATTGACAAACTTTCGCTAAATTTTATCCCTGACGCACGCATAGAGTCCACCACGGTGTACTAAGCGTTTTCTATATTCATTTTTTACTAATTAAGACTGAGCGATTTTTGACCCTCTCCCAATTTGCAATTGCCTAACGGTAATTTTCTCGTAGACTAATTAGCTTCGATTGCCCGTTCGGCTACTCCGCCTGCCAGGCCTGATCCGCGGATTCCCTTCGGCGTACTGGGTTTTCCGTGAACCAACCGAGGCACACTGGTGCGAAGTAGGAACAGTACGCCACGCATTAACCCGTTCCTCGAGCCCGATTTACCGGAAAAATCGGGACATTCCCACTCCTGAAAAAATCGCGCGGGAGCTTACACGCTATAGCGTAGAGCGAACGCGCGAGATCCTTCCAGCCACCCGGTGGCGCAACCTGGCGGAGCGCTGAGTCTACCCAGCGCTCTGCCTTACCCGCGCTCCGAGGTAAGTTACCGAGCGTCAGCCGGCACCGACGGGCGGAGTAGGAGCGCTCTCGCTGTGGGGGTAAGGCAGCTCGCCGCGACAGGCGAGATACCGAGTAGCAGTGGGAGAGTCGCTATAGGTATACCGCCTGCCGCGGAGACGAGAGTCGAACCGGCACGCGAGTGCGCGCGTACTCAACGCACCGAGCCACAGCTGGCGCGCGGGCACACCGAGGAGAATCGTACATCAGACTCCTCTATAGACCGCGGGAGTGTGATTTGACGGGGCTAGAGTTATCGCGTAAAGTAATGTAAACTCACCCCCCTTTTTCCTTTAGCTGTGATTCGTTATTGTCTAATTTATTTAATTTATTTATTTTAATAGGCCAGAAGGGCAATACGCCCCGTCAAAAATATTTTTCTTTCTTCTTAATGCTATCTGTGATACAACCTTGTGATTTACTACCCTGTGATTTACTACCTTGACTATCCACTAATTTTAACAAACATTAAAGTTTTATTTATTTATTTATATATACATTTTATCAATTCTAACGAGCAACAGGCTCTATTTATTCAGGCATTTTGCTAATTTTAACGAGTAATAGGTTTTATTTATTTACATATTTTATACACATTGATCTCATTCAACCATTATTTTACCTTATCTTACATACCAAAGACATTTTACCTAGTCACTCTCTGTACTTATTACACCTATTTTAATAACTTCACTTCTTGTTTTAATCACTTGACCGGCCATCTACACCTAATCTAGTTGTCGTCGTCCATCTTTGCCCCACCACTCTTTTGGTCCTTTTAGCGTGATAATTGACAAGCACTCTCGCGGGGTCGAAGGGACGATTACCTGCAACATGAGCCAACAGAATATTTTGATTAAATTCACTCATCCCGCCCCCTCGGTGTACTTCTGCGCGTTCTGCCCGCGGGTAGATATACCGGGGGTCACAAAAGCGAAGGGGAGATTTGCAGGGGCGAGGCGCTACGAGGACTATATTAAACACCTTAAGCTGTACCACGCCAACAGGTACACAGTGGAATACCCGTGTGAGATGTGCGAGTTCCGGGCGGGGACTAAATACCCCCGCAAGGACCTTGCGGCACACTATAGTAAAAAACATCCCGTAGCGCCTCAACCCTCAATGGCTCCGCCGCGCGCCGAAGCGTCCGGAGTCACGGCCGCCGAAGGGGGGGAGCGGGCGAGGACTAGCCAGCCCCGCTCCCCCCCCGAACTAAACACAGCAACAACAACAACAGCTACAATAACACAACCTACGCAAAGGGCGACAAGCGCGAGTACAGCCGGTGTGCGAAATGTGAGTGCGGGTGGCAGCGGCGAGACACCAGCGGCACCAGCGAGGCGAGCACAGCAACCAGCGCCGTCCGCGCACACAACAACGGGGACAACACCCTCCTCGTCGGCCAGAAACACCCTCGCCGAACTCAATCCCCAACCCTCGCCAAACACGGACAACAGCAGCGGACAGAGGGGGGCCACGGCGACAGCAAGGGCTTCCCCCCTCCTGATGGCGATGTGGGCGCAGCGAAGGACATCGACGGGACCAGCCACGCCCCCCATCCCACCGGACGCTCCCCCCCCGCACACCCCTACCCCGCCGTTCGTCAGGGTGACGAGGTCGGTGCGGGCAAAGCGGTTGCAGAAAAGGGGGGAGGTTACACCATCAGTCTCGGTGGGAAACAACCCCACACCATCAACCAGTGGGGTTGGAAGAAGATCTGTGGGGGTGAGGCTGGCGGGGCTGTTCACTCCGGTGGCAAGGGCCCCCACGGCGTCAGTGTCGCCGGGAACATCGTATGCCGAGATCACCAGGAGGTCCCCAACACCACCAGGGGACCCGGAAATGGAGAGGGGGGAGGCAACAACAGCAAGCCCCCCCCCAGGGGGACGATCTCCGGGAAGCAGCAACGAGGACACCGCCCAAAGGCCCCCAACCCCACCCAGGGGGCCGGAACAAGAGGCGGGGGGGGTAGCGACATCAAGCCCCCCCCCAGCGGGCCGGAGAACCCCAACGCCGACACCGGAGGGGGGAGCCACATTAAGCCCCCCTACAACGACCTCGGCGGCGACACTGACAACGGCCACCACCACCACCACCATGTGTGGGGGCCCTGTCATGACGGCAGCCCCAACCCAAACCCGCCCACCACCACCACCACCACCGCCATCACTACCGAGGCCAGCCCCGGCGACGACCGAGCGGGAACGGACGAGGCACGGCAGGGTTGAGGAGGCGAGGAACGCGAGGACGAGTATGGGTGCGAGGAGGCAGCAACCGACAGTCGCACAACATCAGGACGAACCCCAGGGCGGACGGCACAGCACCGGTGGAAGTCGGGGAGTGGGGCGAGGAGCCCACAGACCAGCGGCACCACCGTCGAGCCAACATGCCACTCGCGCGAATGCCACCAGGGGAACCACCAACACTAGCACAAACACAACAAGGCCGGTGAGTACCCCGGCAATTGGTAGGGACGATATCGGCGTCCCGGGCGCGGGCGCACGTGGGGGTAGAGCGGAGAGGGACGGACCGGGCAATCGGGGGGGAAGAGGAAGGGGCAGCCGCCCCCAAACCCAGCGAGGTGAAGCGGTCAGGATCCCCCTTCGACCGCAGAGACCAGCGGGTGGTGAGCCGGCCCCCGCCCCCCGAAGCGGCCCCCAAGGCCGCAGAAGGGGGGGGGAACCGAGCGAGGAACAGGCCCGGCTGATCGAAGCGTGCGAAGGGGTGAACGACCAGGAACAGCTGGACCGAGTGGCCACCGAAGTGGCCACATACATGGGTCGATTCACAGCGCGAAGAGAAGGGGTGCGGGAGGGGGGCGGCGGCCGCCGGGGTGGACGGGGGAGGGGAGGGAGGCGTGACGAAACGCAGCGGCGAGAGGGGGGGCCCCCTTCTGAGGGACCGGCCGACAGGGAAGAGAGGGTCCCTGCGAGAGACGACGCGGCGGGGGCAACCCGCATCCAGCAACTGTACCGGGGCAACAGGCGTAAAGCCGTCCAGGAGGTGCTCCTCGGAGTCCGCCAGCACTGCGAAGTGAATAAGGCGGAAATCGAGGAGCACTTCCGGGAAGTGCACCGGGAACGGGAGCCGGGCGGGGAACTTCCCCGCGTGTTCCCCGCAAACCCACCAGACGAAGCCAGTGATGCCGCCCTGGAGAGGCCCTTCACGGCCGAAGAGGTTGGCAAGAGGATCGGGAGAATGAGTAACTCATCCCCCGGCCCAGACGGCGTAACCTACAGAGACCTGAAGAGGGCCGATCCGGGGTGCCATGTACTAACGGCAGTGTTCAACACGGTAACACGTCTGGGGATCGTTCCTAAAGAGTGGAAACACTCGTCCACGGTCCTCCTCTTCAAAAAGGGGGACAGGAGCGATCTCTCCAACTGGAGGCCGATCGCGATGGGGGACACCCTGCCGAAGCTGCTGGCGGCTCTGATCGCCGACCGACTCACCACGTGGGCCCTGGCGAACAGGAGAATAAGTCCCGCGCAGAAGGGTTTCCTGCCGTACGAGGGGTGCTACGAACACAACTTCGTGCTGCAGGAGATCCTAGCTGACGCGGGCAAACACGGGAAGGAGGTGGTCGTCGCGTGGTTGGACCTCACGAACGCGTTCGGGTCGGTCCCCCACGCGTCGATTCACGAGGCCCTCAGATTGCACCAGGTACCGGTCAAAACAAGAGCACTGATCAGATCCGCCTACACCGACGTCGCCACGAGAGTCCGGGCGGCCGACGGTCCCACGGGGCCCATCAGCATCCTTTCGGGGGTCCGGCAGGGCTGTCCGCTGAGCCCCATAATCTTCAACCTAACCCTCGAGCCCGTGCTACGCTCAATAGACGGGCTGGGGGTGGGCTACAGAGTTGGGGCTCAGGCGTTTAACAACCTAACATACGCGGATGACACGGCCCTGATCGCGGACTCCCCGGAGGGTATGCGATCCCTCTTAGGAAGGGTGGAGGCTGCGGCCGGAAAGGTGGGACTCTCCTTTAACCCCCGTAAATGTGCCACCCTACACCTTAAAGGCAGGGGGAGAGGAAGGGTCCGCCCAACCGTCTTCAGGCTCCAGGGCGAGGAGGTGAGACCGCTGGGGGAGGGGGAGCGGTATGAGCACCTCGGCATCCCCACCGGATTCCAGGTGCGCCAGACCCCCATCGCGACGATTGAGGAGATGCTGTCCGACCTCCGGGCTGTGGACCGCTCCCTACTAGCACCATGGCAGAAACTCGACGCCGTGGCCACTTTCATCCTGCCGCGGCTCGATTTCTGCCTCCGTGGAGCGGACGTGCAGAAAGGACCCCTCAAGGAGGCTGACCGACTTTTCAAGAGATTGGCCAAGGGCTGGCTTCATCTTCCTCAGAGGGCCAGCGCGGAGGTGGTCTTCCTCCCGCCCAAACAGGGCGGGGGGGGGCTCCTCCCGCTGAAGGACATGGCCGACGTCCTCACCATCACCCACGCCTTTAAAATGCTAACGGCGGGGGATGAGGCGGTGAGGACGCTGGCCTGGCACCGTCTGAGGGAGACTGTCTCGGGAAAGATCGGTCGGCCACCCAGTGAGGATGAGATCGCCCGATATCTATCCGGCGACTTAACCGGGGAGTTCGGGCGACCCACCTCGTCGGGTCCGCCGTCCGTATGGTCGAGGGCGCGGAAAGCCACCGCCTGGAGTAAGGACAGGATCGACGTTGCGTGGCGATGGAGTGAGGCGCGCCAGGAGCTGGCGGTGGAGTGCAGGGGTGCAGGCGGAAGGCGAATAATAATCCCGCCGGGGGCGCGGTCGCAGATTGTCGGCCGATTGAGGGCAGCGCTGACCCTGTACTACAGGGGCACGCTGCTCAGCAAAAAAGATCAGGGCAAGGTGTTCGAGGTAACGTCCCTCACTTCAGTGTCAAACCACTTTATGAGGGACGGAAGGAACACCCGCTTCGCCGACTGGCGCTTCATCCATCGCGCCAGACTGGATGTGCTCCCCCTCAACGGGGCCATCCGGTGGGGCGATGGAGACAAGCGCTGCCGGCGGTGCGGGGCTCCCCTTGAATCCTTGCCCCATGTGATCGGCCACTGCGGCCCCCACGCGGCCGCCATACAAAAAAGGCACAACAACATTATGAACCGCCTGATTGCCGCTTCCCATGCCCCTGGTATCGTCCGCGCCAATCAGCGCGTCGAGGGGGTCGACGAGGAGGTCGCGGGTCTGAGACCCGACATCTTCGTTAGGAATGACCAGACCCGCACGGCCATCATCATCGACGTGGCTATACCGTTCGAGAACCGCAAGGAGGCCTTCGATGATGCCAGGAGGCGAAAATTGGAACATTATCGCCCCCTGGCGGAGAACCTCGTGCGGCAGGGTTACTCGGTGATGGTGGACGCCTTCCTCGTCGGCGCACTCGGCGCGTGGGACCCGGCCAACGAGCGCGTCATCGGGCTTCTCAACATCAACCCGCGGTACGCGGCGATGATGAGGAGACTGATGGTGAGCGACACGATACGTTGGTCGAGGGACATCTATGTCGAGCACGTATCGGGGGTTCGCCAATACGCAAACTGACACACACATGCACATGTATTCCTAACCTAAACATGCAAACACACACGTAGGAATAAGAGGGCGAACCCGCCGGCACTAACGGGGTACCTACCGGCCATCCACGCACACACACGCGCGCCACTGCGATGAAGCGGCTGTGACGAATCGGTGGCAAGCAGGGAAATCCACGTAGAACCTGGAAAAAAAAAAAAAAAAAAAAAAGAAAAAATTGCTATTAACTTGTATACTATTATTATCTATCGCTACTTGTCATTTACACCAACACATACGAACGAGACCGGATCGAGGAGACCGGTGAAATATCTATTAAATCTTGCGAGGCTCTGGGCCTATGTTTCTAAAACAGGGAGATGTATGTACCGGTCGCACCGGCAATGGCCTTGAATAAAAGCACTTTTTATCTGTTCTTATCAGCTTAATATCTGATACGCTCCCCATTGGGGAGCCAGAATATTAATCTGATTTTTGAAATTCGTCTGGACCCACGGGCTTGCTCGGGGCGGACACGGGTTGTACCGGCATTGCAGTGCCGCCGGTTTCAGCCCAATAAAGGTGTCAAAAAATAACATCGACGAATTTCAAAGGTCAGAGTAATATAAAAAAAAAAAAAAAAACACAGCGATAGAACGAGTATTTTACGGCTACGGCCTTATCGTGAAAAAATTAAACACGTTAATTATCTAATTACACTTATATTCATCTCTCGGAGTTTTCGTCTACCTCGCTAAAAAGTGCAAAGTGCCGGGGAGCGATCTGCCACCGACTGGACGTGGAGGAGTGCGACGGACCATACACGTAGGATATAGGATTAATTTCGGCGAGTGTTGCAAGTAAGTCCCTTCTTTCGTTTTCACGTAGTGGTGCTGGGTTAGGGTGTCCAAGCTGAGGCCGTCTAGATTTCGGCGGCTTCCGCCGAAGACACCCACTCTCTCGGGGGAGTCCGAACGCGACGGGAGGCGCCAGCGTCGCACCTGTCGCGAAGAAGGCTTCAACGAGGAAGGACTCGCGCCATTACTCCCCTTTTATTTTCATAATTCCCGTTTACCCAACCGTCCGCGGCCATCTTGCCAACAATGACAGGCGGATGCTGAGCGGAATCGAAGCTACGGATTTTATTTATTTATTGACAAACTTTCGCTAAATTTTATCCCTGACGCACGCATAGAGTCCACTACGGTGTACTAAGCGTTTTTTATATTCATTTTTTACTAATTAAGACTGAGCGATTTTTGACCCTCTCCCAATTTGCAATTGCCTAACGGTAATTTTTTCGTAGACTAACTAGCTTCGATTGCCCGTTCGGCTACTCCGCCTGCCAGGCCTGATCCGCGGATTCCCTTCGGCGTACTGGGTTTTCCGTGAACCAACCGAGGCACACTGGTGCGAAGTAGGAACAGTACGCCACGCATTAACCCGTTCCTCGAGCCCGATTTACCGGAAAAATCGGGACATTCCTATTCCTGAAAAAATCGCGCGGGAGCTTACACGCTATAGCGTAGAGCGAACGCGCGAGATCCTTCCAGCCACCCGGTGGCGCAACCTGGCGGAGCGCTGAGTCTACCCAGCGCTCTGCCTTACCCGCGCTCCGAGGTAAGTTACCGAGCGTCAGCCGGCACCGACGGGCGGAGTAGGAGCGCTCTCGCTGTGGGGGTAAGGCAGCTCGCCGCGACAGGCGAGATACCGAGTAGCAGTGGGAGAGTCGCTATAGGTATACCGCCTGCCGCGGAGACGAGAGTCGAACCGGCACGCGAGTGCGCGCGTACTCAACGCACCGAGCCACAGCTGACGCGCGGGCACACCGAGGAGAATCGTACATCAGACTCCTCTATAGACCGCGGGAGTGTGATTTGACGGGGCTAGAGTTAACGCGTAAAGTAATGTAAACTCACCCCCCTTTTCCTTTAGCTGTGATTTGTAATTGTCTAATTTATTTAATTTATTTATTTTAATAGGCCAGAAGGGCAATACGCCCCGTCAAAAATATTTTCCTTTTTTCTTAATGCTATCTGTGATACAACCTTGTGATTTACTACCTTGACTATTCACTAATTTTAACAAATATTAAAGTTTTATTTATTTATTTATACACTTTATCAATTCTAACGAGCAACAGGCTCTATTTATTCAGGCATTTTGCTAATTTTAACGAGTAATAGGTTTTATTTATTTACATATTTTATACACATTGATCTCATTCAAGCATCATTTTACCTTATCTTATATACCAAAGACATTTTACCTAGTCACTCTCTGTACTTATTACACCTATTTTAATAACCTCACTTCTTGTTTTAATCACTTGACCGGCCATCTACACCTAATCTAGTTGTCGTCGTCCATCTTTGTCCCACCACTCTTTTGGTCCTTTTAGCGTGATAATTGACAAGCACTCCCGCGGGGTCGAAGGGACGATTACCTGCAACATGAGCCAACAGACCATTTTGATTAAATTCACTCATCCCGCCCCCTCGGTGTACTTCTGCGCGTTCTGCCCGCGGGTAGATATACCGGGGGTCACAAAAGCGAAGGGGAGATTTGCAGGGGCGAGGCGCTACGAGGACTATATTAAACACCTTAAGCTGTACCACGCCAACAGGTACACAGTGGAATACCCGTGTGAGATGTGCGAGTTCCGGGCGGGGACTAAATACCCCCGCAAGGACCTTGCGGCACACTATAGTAAAAAACATCCCGTGGCGCCTCAACCCTTAATGGCTCCGCCGCGCGCCGAAGCGTCCGGAATCACGGCCGCTGAAGGGGGGGAGCGGGCGAGGACTAGCCAGCCCCGCTCCCCCCCCCCGAACTAAACACAGCAACAACAACAACAGCTACAATAACACAAGCTACGCAAAGAGCGACAAGCGCGAGTACAGCCGGTGTGCGAAATGTGAGTGCGGGTGGCAGCGGCGAGACACCAGCGGCACCAGCAAGGCGAGCACAGCGACCAGCGCCGTCCGCGCACACAACAACGGGGACAACATCCTCCTCGTCAGCCAGAAACACCCTCGCCGAACTCAATCCCCAACCCTCGCCAAACTCGGACAACAGCAGCGGACAGAGGGGGGCCACGGCGACAGCAAGGGCTTCCCCCCTCCTGATGGCGATGTGGGCGCAGCGAAGGACATCGACGGGACCAGCTACGCCCCCCATCCCACCGGACGCTCCCCCCCCGCACACCCCTACCCCGCCGTTCGTCAGGGTGACGAGGTCGGTGCGGGCAAAGCGGTTGCAGAAAAGGGGGGAGGTTACACCATCAGTCTCGGTGGGAAACAACCCCACACCATCAACCAGTGGGGTTGGAAGAAGATCTGTGGGGGTGAGGCTGGCGGGGCTGTTCACTCCGGTGGCAAGGGCCCCCACGGCGTCAGTGTCGCCGGGAACATCGTATGCCGAGGTCACCAGGAGGTCCCCAACACCACCAGGGGACCCGGAAATGGAGAGGGGGGAGGCAACAACAGCAAGCCCCCCCCCAGGGGGACGATCTCCGGGAAGCAGCAACGAGGACACCGCCCAAAGGCCCCCAACCCCACCCAGGGGGCCGGAACAAGAGGCGGGGGGGGTAGCGACATCAAGCCCCCCCCCAGCGGGCCGGAGAACCACAACGCCGACACCGGAGGGGGGAGCCACATTAAGCCCCCCTACAACGACCTCGGCGGCGACACTGACAACGGCCACCACCACCACCACCATGTGTGGGGGCCCTGTCATGACGGCAGCCCCAACCCATACCCGCCCACCACCACCACCACCACCACCGCCATCACTACCGAGGCCAGCCCCGGCGACGACCGAGCGGGAACGGACGAGGCACGGCAGGGTTGAGGAGGCGAGGAACGCGAGGACGAGTATGGGTGCGAGGAGGCAGCAACCGACAGTCGCACAACACCAGGACGAACCCCAGAGCGGACGGCACAGCACCGGTGGAAGTCGGGGAGTGGGGCGAGGAGCCCACAGACCAGCGGCACCACCGTCGAGCCAACATGCCACTCGCGCGAATGCCACCAGGGGAACCACCAACACTAGCACAAACACAACAAGGCCGGTGAGTACCCCGGCAATTGGTAGGGACGATATCGGCGTCCCGGGCGCGGGCGCACGTGGGGGTAGAGCGGAGAGGGACGGACCGGGCAATCGGGGGGGAAGAGGAAGGGGCAGCCGCCCCCAAACCCAGCGAGGTGAAGCGGTCAGGATCCCCCTTCGACCGCAGAGACCAGCGGGTGGTGAGCCGGCCTCCGCCCCCCGAAGCGGCCACCAAGGCCGCAGAAGGGGGGGGGGGGAACCGAGCGAGGAACAGGCCCGGCTGATCGAAGCGTGCGAAGGGGTGAACGACCAGGAACAACTGGACCGAGTGGCCACCGAAGTGGCCACATACATGGGTCGGTTCACAGCGCGAAGAGGAGGGGTGCGGGAGGGGGGCGGCGGCCGCCGGGGTGGACGGGGGAGGGGAGGGAGGCGTGACGAAACGCAGCGGCGAGAGGGGGGACCTCCTCCTGAGGGACCGGCCGACAGGGAAGAGAGGGTCCCTGCGAGAGACGACGCGGCGGGGGCAACCCGCATCCAGCGACTGTACCGGGGCAACAGGCGTAAAGCCGTCCAGGAGGTGCTCCTCGGAGTCCGCCAGCACTGCGAAGTGAATAAGGCGGAAATCGAGGAGCACTTCCGGGAAATGCACCGGGAACGGGAGCCGGGCGGGGAACTTCCCCGCGTGTTCCCCGCAAACCCACCAGACGAAGCCAGTGATGCCGCCCTGGAGAGGCCCTTCACGGCCGAAGAGGTTGGCAAGAGGATCGGGAGAATGAGTAACTCATCCCCCGGCCCAGACGGCGTAACCTACAGAGACGTGAAGAGGGCCGATCCGGGGTGCCATGTACTAACGGCAGTGTTCAACACGGTAACACGTCTGGGGATCGTTCCTAAAGAGTGGAAACACTCGTCCACGGTCCTCCTCTTCAAAAAGGGGGACAGGAGCGATCTCTCCAACTGGAGGCCGATCGCGATGGGGGACACCCTGCCGAAGCTGCTGGCGGCTCTGATCGCCGACCGACTCACCACGTGGGCCCTGGCGAACAGGAGAATAAGTCCCGCGCAGAAGGGTTTCCTGCCGTACGAGGGGTGCTACGAACACAACTTCGTGCTGCAGGAGATCCTAGCTGACGCGGGCAAACACGGGAAGGAGGTGGTCGTCGCGTGGTTGGACCTCACGAACGCGTTCGGGTCGGTCCCCCACGCGTCGATTCACGAGGCCCTCAGATTGCACCAGGTACCGGTCAAAACAAGAACACTGATCAGATCCGCCTACACCGACGTCGCCACGAGAGTCCGGGCGGCCGACGGTCCCACGGGGCCCATCAGCATCCTTTCGTGGGTCCGGCAGGGCTGTCCGCCGAGCCCCACAATCTTCAACCTAACCCTCGAGCCCGTGCTACGCTCAATAGACGGGCTGAGGGTGGGTTACAGAGTTGGGGCTCAGGCGTTTAACAACCTAACATACGCGGATGACACGGCCCTGATCGCGGACTCCCCGGAGGGTATGCGATCCCTCTTAGGAAGGGTGGAGGCTGCGGCCGGAAAGGTGGGACTCTCCTTTAACCCCCGTAAATGTGCCACCCTACACCTTAAAGGCAGGGGGAGAGGAAGGGTCCGCCCATCCGTCTTCAGGCTCCAGGGCGAGGAGGTGAGACCGCTGGGGGAGGGGGAGCGATATGAGCACCTCGGCATCCCCACCGGATTCCAGATGCGCCAGACCCCTATCGCGACGATTGAGGAGATGCTGTCCGACCTCCGGGCTGTGGACCGCTCCCTACTAGCACCATGGCAGAAACTCGACGCCGTGGCCACTTTCATCCTGCCGCGGCTCGATTTCTGCCTCCGTGGAGCGGACGTGCAGAAAGGACCCCTCAAGGAGGCCGACCGACTTTTCAAGAGATTGGCCAAGGGCTGGCTTCATCTCCCTCAGAGGGCCAGCGCGGAGGTGGTCTTCCTCCCGCCCAAGCAGGGCGGGGGGGGCTCCTCCCGCTGAAGGACATGGCCGACATTCTCACCATCACCCACGCCTTTAAAATGCTAACGGCGGGGGATGAGGCGGTGAGGACGCTGGCCTGGCACCGTCTGAGGGAGACCGTCTCGGGAAAGATCGGTCGGCCACCCAGTGAGGATGAGATCGCCCGATATCTATCCGGCGACTTAACCGGGGAGTTCGGGCGACCCACCTCGTCGGGTCCGCCGTCCGTATGGTCGATGGCGCGGAAAGCCACCGCCTGGAGCAAGGACAGGATCGACGTTGCGTGGCGATGGAGCGAGGCGCGCCAGGAGCTGGCGGTGGAGTGCAGGGATGCAGGCGGAAGGCGAATAATAATCCCGCCGGGGGCGCGGTCGCAGATTGTCGGCCGACTGAGGGCAGCGCTGACCCTGTACTACAGGGGCACGCTGCTCAGCAAAAAAGATCAGGGCAAGGTGTTCGAGGTAACGTCCCTCACTTCAGTGTCAAACCACTTTATGAGGGACGGAAGGAACACCCGCTTGGCCGACTGGCGCTTCATCCATCGCGCCAGACTGGATGTGCTCCCCCTCAACGGGGCCATCCGGTGGGGCGATGGAGACAAGCGCTGCCGGCGGTGCGGGGCTCCCCTTGAATCCTTGCCCCATGTGATCGGCCACTGCGGCCCCCACGCGGCCGCCATACAAAAAAGGCACAACAACATTATGAACCGCCTGATTGCCGCTTCCCATGCCCCTGGTATCGTCCGCGCCAATCAGCGCGTCGAGGGGGTCGACGAGGAGGTCGCGGGTCTGAGACCCGACATCTTTGTCAGGAATGACCAGACCCGCACGGCCATCATCATCGAAGTGGCTATACCATTCGAAAACCGCAAGGAGGCCTTCGATGATGCTAGGAGGCGAAAATTGGAACATTATCGCCCCCTAGCGGAGAACCTCGTGCGGCAGGGCTACTTGGTGATGGTGGACGCCTTCCTCGTCGGCGCACTCGGCGCGTGGGACCCGGCCAACGAGCGCGTCATCGGGCTTCTCAGCATCAACCCGCGGTACGCGGCGATGATGAGGAGACTGATGGTGAGCGACACGATACGTTGGTCGAGGGACATCTATGTCGAGCACGTGTCGGGGGTTCGCCAATACGCAAATTGACACACACACGCACATGTATTCCTAATCTAAACACGCAAACACGCACGTAGGAATAAGAGGGCGAACCCGCCGGCACCAACGGGGTAGCTACCGGCCATACACACACACACACGCGCGCCACTGCGATAAAGCGGCTGTGACGAATCGGTGGCAAGTAGGGAAATACACGTAGAACCTGAAAAAAGAAAAAAAAATGCTATTACCCTATATATTATTACTATTTACCGTTACTTGTCATTTACACAAACATATACGAACGAGACCGGATCGAGGAGACCGGTGAAATATCCATTAAATCTTGCGAGGCTCTGGGCCTATGTTTCCAAAACAGGGAGATGTATGTACCGGTCGCACCGGCAGTGGCCTTTGAATAAAAGCACTTTTTATCTGTTCTTATCAGCTTAATATCTGATACGCTCCCCATTGGGGAGCCAGAATATTAATCTGATTTTTGAAATTCGTCTGGACCCACGGGCTTGCTCGGGGCGGACACGGGTTGTACCGGCATTGCAGTGCCGCCGGTTTCAGCCCAATAAAGGTGTCAAAAAATAACATCGACGAACTTCAAAGGTCAGAGTAATATAAAACACAGCGATAGAACGAGTATTTTACGGCTACGGCCTTATCGTGGAAAAATTAATACATTAATTATCTATTACACTTATTTTCATCTCTCGGAGTTTTCGTCTACCTCGCTAAAAGTGCAAAGTGCCGGGGAGCGATCTGCCACCGACTGGACGTGGAGGAGTGCGGCGGACCATACACGTAGGATATAGGATTAATTTCGGCGAGTGTTGCAAGTAAGTCCCTTCTTTCGTTTTCACGTAGTGGTGCTGGGTGTCCAAGCGGAGGCCGTCTAGATTTCGGCGGCTTCCGCCGAAGACACCCACTCTCTTGGGGGAGTCCGAACGCGACGGGAGGCGCCAGCGTCGCACCTGTCGCGAAGAAGGCTTCAACGAGGAAGGACTCGCGCCATTACTCCCCTTTTATTTTCATAATTCCCGTTTACCCAACCGTCCGCGGCCATCTTGCCAACAATGACAGGCGGATGCTGAGCGGAATCGAAGCTACGGATTTTATTTATTTATTGACAAACTTTCGCAAAATTTTATCCCTGACGCACGCATAGAGTCCACTACGGTGTACTAAGCGTTTTTAATATTCATTTTTTTACTAATTAAGACTGAGCGATTTTTGACCCTCTCCCAATTTGCAATTGCCTAACGGTAATTTTTTCGTAGACTAACTAGCTTCGATTGCCCGTTCGGCTACTCCGCCTGCCAGGCCTGATCCGCGGATTCCCTTCGGCGTACTGGGTTTTCCGTGAACCAACCGAGGCGAACTGGTGCGAAGTAGGGACAGTACGCCACGCATTAACCCGTTCCTCGGGCCCGATTTACCGGAAAAATCGGGACATTCCCACTCCTGAAAAAATCGCGCGGGAGCTTACACGCTATAGCGTAGAGCGAACGCGCGAGATCCTTCCAGCCACCCGGTGGCGCAACCTGGCGGAGCGCTGAGTCTACCCAGCGCTCTGCCTTACCCGCGCTCCGAGGTAAGTTACCGAGCGTCAGCCGGCACCGACGGGCGGAGTAGGAGCGCTCTCACTGTGGGGGTAAGGCAGCTCGCCGCGACAGGCGAGATACCGAGTAGCAGTGGGAGAGTCGCTATAGGTATACCGCCTGCCGCGGAGACGAGAGTCGAACCGGCACGCGAGTGCGCGCGTACTCAACGCACCGAGCCACAGCTGACGCGCGGGCACACCGAGGAGAATCGTACATCAGACTCCTCTATAGACCGCGGGAGTGTGATTTGACGGGGCTAGAGTTAACGCGTAAAGTAATGTAAACTCACCCCCCTTTCCTTTAGCTGTGATTCGTAATTGTCTAATTTATTTAATTTATTTATTTTAATAGGCCAGAAGGGCAATACGCCCCGTCAAAAATATTTTTCTTTTTTCTTAGTGCTATCTGTGATACAACCTGATTTACTACCTTGACTATTCACTAATTTTAACAAATATTAAAGTTTTATTTATTTATTTATTTATACACTTTATCAATTCTAACGAGCAACAGGCTTTATTTATTCAGGCATTTTGCTAATTTTAACGAGTAATAGGTTTTATTTATTTATATATTTTATACACATTGATCTCATTCAACCATCATTGTACTTTATCTTACATACCAAAGACATTTTACCTAGTCACTATTTGTACTTATTATACTTTAATAACTTCACTTCTTGTCTTAATCATTTGACCGGCCATCTACACCTAATCTAGTTGTCGTCGTCCATCTTTGTCCCGCCACTTTTTTGGTCCTTTTATCGTGATAATTGACAAGCACTCCCGCGGGGTCGAAGGGACGATTACCTGCAACATGAGCCAACAGACTACTTTGATTAAATTCACTCATCCCGCCCCCTCGGTGTACTTCTGCGCGTTCCGCCCGCGGGTAGATATACCGGTGGTCACAAAAGCGAAGGGGAGATTTGCGGGGCGAGGCGCTACGAGGACTATATTAAACACCTTAAGCTGTACCACGCCAACAGGTACACAGTGGAATACCCGTGTGAGATGTGCGAGTTCCGGGCGGAGACTAAATACCCCCGCAAGGACCTTGCGGCACACTATAGCAAAAAACATCCCGTAGCGCCTCAACCCTTAATGGCTCCGCCGCGCGCCGAAGCGTCCGGAGTCACGGCCGCTGAAGGGGGGGAGCGAGCGAGGACTAGCCAGCCCCGCTCCCCCCCCCCCCCGAACTAAACACAGCAACAACAACAACAGCTACAACAACACAAGCTACGCAAAGAGCAACAAGCGCGAGTACAGCCGGTGTGCGAAATGTAAGTGCGGGTGGCAGCGGCGAGACACCAGCGGCACCAGCGAGGCGAGCACAACAACCAGCGCCGTCCGCGCACACAACAACGGGGACAACATCCTCCTCGTCATCCAGAAACACCCTCGCCGAACTCAATCCCCAACCCTCGCCAAACACGGACAACAGCAGCGGACAGAGGGGGGGCACGGCGACAGCAAGGGCTTCCCCCCTCCTGATGGCGATGTGGGCGCAGCGAAGGACATCGACGGGACCAGCCACGCCCCCCATCCCACCGGACGCTCCCCCCCCCCGCACACCCCTTCCCCGCCGTTCGTCAGGGTGACGAGGTCGGTGCGGGCAAAGAGGTTGCAGAAAAGGGGGGAGGTTACACCATCAGTCTCGGTGGGAAACAACCCCACACCACCAACCAGTGGGGTCGGAAGAAGATCTGCGGGGGTGAGGCTGGCGGGGCTGTTCACTCCGGTGGCAAGGGCCCCCACGGCCTCAGTGTCGCCGGAAACATCGTATGCCGAGGTCACCAGGAGGTCCCCAACACCCCCAGGGGACCCGGCAACGGAGAGGGGGGAGGCAACAACAGCAAGCCCCCCCCCCCCAGGGGGACGATCTCCGGGAAGCAGCAAGGATGACGCCGCCCAAAGGCCCCCAACCCCACCCAGGGGGCCGGAACAAGAGGCGGGGGGGCAGCGACATCAAGCCCCCCCGCCAGCGGGCCGGAGAACCCCAACGTCGACACCGGCGGTGGGAGCCACATTAAGTCCCCCTACAACGACCTCGGCGGCGACACTGACAACGGCCACCACCACCACCACCATGTGTGGGGGCCCTGTCATGACGGCAGCCCCAACCCAAACCCGCCCACCACCACCACCACCGCCGTCATCACTACCGAGGCCAACCCCGGCGACGACCGAGCGGGAACGGACGAGGCACGGCAGGGTTGAGGAGGCGAGGAACGCGAGGACGAGTATGGGTGCGAGGAGGCAGCAACCGACAGTCGCACAATACCAGGACGAACCCCAGAGCGGACGGCACAGCACCGGTGGAAGTCGGGGAGTGGGGCGAGGAGGCCACAGACCAGCGGCACCACCGTTGAGCCAACATGCCACTCGCGCGAATGCCACCAGAGGAACCATCAACATCAGCACAAACACAACAAGGCCGGTGAGTACCCCGGCGATTGGTAGGGACGATATCGGCGTCCCGGGCGCGGGCGCACGTGGGGGTAGAGCGGAGAGGGACGGACCGGGCAATCGGGGGGGAAGAGGAAGGGGCAGCCGCCCCCAAACCCAGCGAGGTGAAGCGGTCAGGATCCCCCTTCGACCGCAGAGACCAGCCGGTGGTGAGCCGGCCCCCGCCCCCCGAAGCGGCCCCCAAGGCCGCAGAAGGGGGGGGGGAACCGAGCGAGGAACAGGCCCGGCTGATCGAAGCGTGCGAAGGGGTGAACGACCAGGAACAACTGGACCGAGTGGCCACCGAAGTGGCCACATACATGGGTCGATTCACAGCGCGAAGAGGAGGGGTGCGGGAGGGGGGCGGCGGCCGCCGGGGTGGACGGGGGAGGGGAGGGAGGCGTGACGAAACGCTGCGGCGAGAGGGGGGAGCTCCTCCTGAGGGACCGGCCGACAGGGAAGAGAGGGTCCCTGCGAGGGACGACGCGGCGGGGGCAACCCGCATCCAGCGACTGTACCGGGGCAACAGGCGTAAAGCCGTCCAGGAGGTGCTCCTCGGAGTCCGCCAGCACTGCGAAGTGAATAAGGCGGAAATCGAGGAGCACTTCCGGGAAGTGCACCGGGAACGGGAGCCGGGCGGGGAACTTCCCCGCAAACCCACCAGACGAAGCCAGTGATGCCGCCCTGGAGAGGCCCTTCACGGCCGAAGAGGTTGGCAAGAGGATCGGGAGAATGAGCAACTCATCCCCCGGCCCAGACGGCGTAACCTACAGAGACCTGAAGAGGGCCGATCCGGGGTGCCATGTACTAACGGCAGTGTTCAACACGGTAACACGTCTGGGGATCGTTCCTAATGAGTGGAAACACTCGTCCACGGTCCTCCTCTTCAAAAGGGGGACAGGAGCGATCTCTCCAACTGGAGGCCGATCGCGATGGGGGACACCCTGCCGAAGCTGCTGGCGGCTCTGATCGCCGACCGACTCACCACGTGGGCCCTAGCGAACAGGAGAATAAGTCCCGCGCAGAAGGGTTTCCTGCCGTACGAGGGGTGTTACGAACAACTTCGTGCTGCAGGAGATCCTAGCTGACGCAGGCAAACACGGGAAGGAGGTGGTCGTCGCGTGGTTGGACCTCACGAACGCGTTCGGGTCGGTCCCCCACGCGTCGATTCACGAGGCCCTCAGATTGCACCAGGTACCGGCCAAAACAAGAACACTGATCAGATCCGCCTACACCGACGTCGCCACGAGAGTCCGGGCGGCCGACGGTCCCACGGGGCCCATCAGCATCCTTTCGGGGGTCCGGCAGGGCTGTCCGCTGAGCCCCATAATCTTCAACCTAACCCTCGAGCCCGTGCTACGCTCAATAGACGGGCTGGGGGTGGGATACAGAGTTGGGGCTCAGGCGTTTAACAACCTAACATACGCGGATGACACGGCCCTGATCGCGGACTCCCCGGAGGGTATGCGATCCCTCTTAGGAAGGGTGGAGGCTGCGGCCGGAAAGGTGGGACTCTCCTTTAACCCCCGTAAATGTGCCACCCTACACCTTAAAGGCAGGGGGAGAGGAAGGGTCCGCCCAACCGTCTTCAGGCTCCAGGGCGAGGAGGTGAGACCGCTGGGGGAGGGGGAGCGGTATGAGCACCTCGGCATCCCCACCGGATTCCAGGTGCGCCAGACCCCCATCGCGACGATTGAGGAGATGCTGTCCGACCTCCAGGGTGTGGACCGCTCCCTACTAGCACCATGGCAGAAACTCGACGCCGTGGCCACTTTCATCTTGCCGCGGCTCGATTTCTGCCTCCGTGGAGCGGACGTGCAGAAAGGACCCCTCAAGGAGGCCGACCGACTTTTCAAGAGATTGGCCAAGGGCTGGCTTCATCTCCCTCAGAGGGCCAGCGCGGAGGTGGTCTTCCTCCCGCCCAAACAGGGCGGGGGGGGGGGCTCCTCCCGCTGAAGGACATGGCCGACGTCCTCACCATCACCCACGCCTTTAAAATGCTAACGGCGGGGGATGAGGCGGTGAGGGCGCTGGCCTGGCACCGTCTGAGGGAAACTGTCTCGGGAAAGATCGGTCGGCCACCCAGTGAGGATGAGATCGCCCGATATCTATTCGGCGACTTAACCGGGGAGTTCGGGCGACCCACCTCGTCGGGTCTGCCGTCTGTATGGTCGAGGACGCGGAAAGCCACCGCCTGGAGTAAGGACAGGATCGACGTTGCGTGGCGATGGAGCGAGGCGCGCCAGGAGCTGGCGGTGGAGTGCAGGGGTGCAGGCAGAAGGCGAATAATAATCCCGCCGGGGGCGCGGTCGCAGATTGTCGGCCGATTGAGAGCAGCGCTGACCCTGTACTACAGGGGCACGCTGCTCAGCAAAAAAGATCAGGGCAAGGTGTTCGAGGTAACGTCCCTCACTTCAGTGTCAAACCACTTTATGAGGGACGGAAGGAACACCCGCTTCGCCGACTGGCGCTTCATCCATCGCGCCAGACTGGATTTGCTCCCCCTCAACGGGGCCATCCGGTGGGGCGATGGAGACAAGCGCTGCCGGCGGTGCGGGGCTCCCCTTGAATCCTTGCCCCATGTGATCGGCCACTGCGGCCCCCACGCGGCTGCCATACAAAAAAGGCACAACAACATCATGAACCGCCTGATTGCCGCTTCCCATGCCCCTGGTATCGTCCGCGCCAATCAGCCCGTCGAGGGGGTCGACGAGGAGGTCGCGGGTCTGAGACCCGACATCTTTGTCAGGAATGACCAGACCCGCACGGCCATCATCATCGACGTGGCTATACCGTTCGAGAACCGCAAGGAGGCCTTCGATGATGCTAGGAGGCGAAAATTGGAACATTATCGCCCCCTAGCGGAGAACCTCGTGCGGCAGAGTTACTCGGTGATGGTGGACGCCTTCCTCGTCGGCGCACTCGGCGCGTGGGACTCGGCCAACGAGCGCGTCATCAGGCTCCTCAGCATCAACCCGCGGTACGCGGCGATGATGAGGAGACTGATGGTGAGCGACACGATACGTTGGTCGAGGGACATCTATGTCGAGCACGTTTCGGGGGTTCGCCAATACGCAAATTGACACACACACGCACATGTATTCCTAATCTAAACACGCAAACACGCACGTAGGAATAAGAGGGCGAACCCGCCGGCACCAACGGGGTACCTACCGGCCATACACACACACACACGCGCGCCACTGCGATAAAGCGGCTGTGACGAATCGGTGGCAAGCAGGGAAATACACGTAGAACCTGAAAAAAGAATAAATGTTATTACCTTATATATTATTATTATTTACCGTTACTTACCATTTATACCAACATAAACGAATGAGACCGGATCGAGGAGACCGGTGAAATATTCACTAAATCTTGCGAGGCTCTGGGCCTATGTTTTCAAAACAGGGAGATGTACGTACCGGTCGCACCGGCAGTGGCCTTTGAATAAAAGCACTTTTTATCTGTTCTTATCAGCTTAATATCTGATCCGCTCCCCATTGGGGAGCCAGAATATTAATCTGATTTTTGAAACTCGTCTGGACCCACGGGCTTACTCGGGGCAGACACGGGTTGTACCGGCATTGCAGTGCCGCCGGTTTCAGCCCAATAAACTAACCAATCATAATTCATAGGTACTTCTCCAATAACTATTTGATAGTTATTAAATCATTAGATAACTGTAACAAAAGAGTATCTAATATTATTTAACGGCCATCGTACACGAATTGGCCATATAGAAATTATTAATTACGAAGAGATGTGTAACTTCGCACTTCGCTCTTCAGCACGTTTCACTTCGCACTGCGTATTTTCGTGGTACATGTATAATAAAGTCAGGAGTCGAATAAACGCGCGAGAAAATTCCGCAGCAATTATGCTTCGCAAAATTTCCGCGCAATTTTCTCGCGCGTTTATTCGACTACTGACTTTATTATACATGTACCACGAAAATACGCAGTGCGAAGTGAAACGTGCTGAAGAGCGAAGTGCGAAGTTACACATCTCTTCGTAATTAATAATTTCTATATGGCCAATTCGTGTACGATGACCGTTAAACAATAATAGACACTCTTTATTACAGACTTATCTGATCATTTAGTCACTATTGATTAGTTACGATAAGACGTACGTGTGTCCTTGGCCTAAAATTACTCGTCGTACAAATACCAGAGACCGCCGATATATATATATATATATCTTCGAAAAGATAATCACACTGTACAGTTTACATTATCAGTTGAATTATACCTCGAATGCTTTATGAATTTTCGCAGGTGATTCGACAAAATTGGAACTCGATGGTTTGCTGTACATCGGTGGGGTCGGCGTGCCCTTCGCGCCGCTCACTGTTCCTCCCGTACTTTGGAGCGGCGCCCTCAGACAAGGTTACGTCGGATGCATGAGGGACTTGGTAATCGATGGCCAGCCGGTAGATATAACGGGATATGCTCAGCAGCAAGATTCCGGTAAGACATGTAGAATAAATGAAAAAAAAATTAATAAAACCGTGTCAACTGATTTCACTCTTTCATCAACAATTTCATCATTCGATGTCTCGATGACAAATGACCTCGCTTGTTTAACGGAGCTATCACAGTTCGTTCATTTCAGGAATTTGCGCGCAATATATATATAGATATATGTTCGGAACATTCCATAGAGGCAACACGTGGGACGCCCAAATCAGTCACCAAAATGCACTGTCAGCGCACAAAAATCATTAAATAAACAATATTTCACGATTAACATTGAATACTGATTGTTTAAAAACAATCTTTAAGAAAAAAAAAAAAGAAAAAAAAATTCGCTGCGGACAGGATTCGAACCTGTGCGGGCATAGCCCATCAGATTTCGAGTCTGACTCCTTAACCACTCGGACACCGCAGCTGTTGAGAACACTCTTGTACAAGAGTCACTTCAGGCTGAAGTCAATGTAATATCGATCGGACATAACATTTTCTCGAGACACTTCGTGTCCTCGAATAGGTCGTGAACAACCGTACTTCAAAGTAAATAAACTAATTGAATTATAGACATACGAAAATAGAATCGTCAGAAAGCTGAGGTCTCACGTTCCATAAGTTGAACAGTGATTATTTTAAAGGCCAAAGGTCTTGTCTCAGAAATATTTCGCAATCTCACGTCACTTGACCTTGTATATATAAGAGGACGGTTTATAGCAACATAGAACTAGTCCTGTACCTAAAAAATTGTGCCTCGTCGTGCCACGTAGAGGCGAGCCAGGAAAAGCGAACTCCCGGGGGCAAAATGGACCCTCGGGCCAAAATGGACCCGCAAGGCAAAATGGACCCCCGGGGCAAAATGGACCCCCCGGGGCAAAATGGACCACCGGGGTAAAATGGACCACCGGGGTAAAATGGACCTCCGGGGCAAAATGGACCCAGGGGCAAAATGGGCCCAGCGGCAACATGGGCCCCTGGGGCGAAATGGACCACCGGAGAAAAATGGAACACTTTCATCAGATTGAGGGCACGGATTCGTTTTGCCCCGCGGTTCCGTTTAACCTCGCCTTCCCAATACATATCACGTTTTAACAAATTATGCGATACAAATATTATTCACTACAGATAAGAACGTGATTTTTGCAGGCGCAGTGAGACCGGCGTGTCACGCACAATCAGCCCATTGCCCCTCGCAGCCCTGCATGCACGGTGGCCATTGTCTCGAGGGTTGGAACAGATTTCACTGCGATTGCACGGCGACTCCCTTCACTGGACCCACGTGCGGCAAGGGTAAGGCGTCGGCACGATGAACTTATATCCGAAGACTGCATCGCCTCGCAGATATTATACAGGACAACATAAAATACGCTATCTAAAGATACAAGAACAATAGAGACAATAGGCAAGAATACGCGTAATGCACGCTGTCTCGTCCCATGAAAAAATAATGCCGAAGAATATTTTCGGTATTTTTTTTTTGCAAGAAACCGCATTGCGAGTGATCGATAGCGGTGAAAAAAAATTCGAAGAAAAGCAATGGAGTGAAGCAACGTGGACCACTATATTATATGTAGCACACGACAGGCAGGAGATATCGTGTCCCAATAAATAAAAGCTCGTACCATTACAAAAATACGATTTAAGCTTTAATCCATGGCCTTGCGATAAAAATGATAAAGACATTACGAAAAGCCGAAAGATGCATGGTAAAGAAAATTGACTGGTCAAAGCAGCGATATTATTTCGAGGCGAGCATACTTATCGACGAGCATACTTATCGTCTCTTAAACGTTATTTGCATTCCTGAAACAGATGCCTCGACGTTACACCTCAACGGGAGCCAACAAATGACTGCACTGATGCCCGAGGAATCGAGAACGCAGGCAGAAGAGATATCGATAAGGTTTAAGACTACGAGACCCAAGGGTCTTCTCGTCGCGACGAGCCTAGAGAACAGCTCGGACAGGTTGCAGATATCGCTGGAGAAAGGAACAGCGAAAATGCGGATTCACATAGGAGATCGGGAAAAGGTCAGTAGTTCGATTAAGCTATATGTTTTCATTTTATATATTGTATTTTACTGGTATGTGTTAATGTGGCTCACGCGCTTTGCGTTGTAGCGTAAATCCATGAAAGAGACTTAGAATAATAAGGGCGTATGTCATATGAAGGCCAAAATAATAAGGGCCCTCATTATGTCCTCCCCCTCGATTCTTAACACGGCGCCGACGGCGTTTATATTTTATATTTTATATTTTATATTTTATATTTTATATTTTATATTTTATATTTTATATTTTATATTTTATATTTTATATTTTATATTTTATATTTTATATTTTATATTTTATATTTTATATTTTATATTTTATATTTTATATTTTATATTTTATATTTTATATTTTATATTTTATATTTTATATTTTATATTTTATATTTTATATTTTATATTTTATATTTTATATTTTATATTTTATATTTTATATTTTATATTTTATATTTTATATTTTATATTTTATATTTTATATTTTATATTTTATATTTTATATTTTATATTTTATATTTTATATTTTATATTTTATATTTTATATTTTATATTTTATATTTTATATTTTATATTTTATATTTTATATTTTATATTTTATATTTTATATTTTATATTTTATATTTTATGTTTTATATTTTATATTTTATATTTTATATTTTATATTTTATATTTTATATTTTATATTTTATATTTTATATTTTATATTTTATATTTTATATTTTACGAAAACGCAACATTGGAAGGCCTTGGAGTCGTGCAAAAGCACTTTGGGACGGTGCAAAGCGAGCACCGAGTGTCGCGTTAAAATCGCGACGGTGCGTTGCGCGGGACAGCCTTGGTGTTTCCTCAAGAATCCTCGGAAAGGTTAGCGTCGCTCTGGAGCGCGCTCCCTTTGGGGGCGTCTCGTAACTTATGAATCAGCACTTTGTTTGAGGGACCCTACATTCGCGCGGCCCTGTAGTTCGCGGGGGGAGGGGGCGGGGACAAGCGGGTCGGTGTGTGTGCGACAGTACGACCGAGTCGTCGAGGGCTTCGCCGAAGAATGACAAAAAAAAAGAAAAAAAAAAAAAAGTTCGACGGAAATCTCAGAGTCGCAAGGGCCAAAGCTCACCGCCGCAAGCGCAGTCTCGCCATCTTTAAAGATGAGACTTACCGTTGGCTGTTTCCCCCCTCATTCCCGAGAATTTTCGAACTCGAGGACGGAGAGCCTCGGCTCTAACGAAGCGAGGAGGATGGTTTATTCGCAAACGCCAGCGCTCTCACGGCATAAACTCTCCGCACTGTGTACCTGTTAAACCGCCCGAAGTACGGGCAGATGACGGTCTTCGCACCCGCAAATCCGCCGGTTCCTCTCACAGCGCACAATGGCAAGGTACATACAAGAATACCCGTCGCGGTTCTGAGGGAAGGCAATAAAAAGAGTAGAGCGACCGAGGCTGCGAAATGGAAGAGCGACTTAATCCCATAATACCCCTTGAAATCCGAGTTAAAGTGCACCTTATTTACCGTAAATTACTGTAAACAGAAGATTAAAGGTTGCCGCGCATTTTTATCCAGGCTAAATAAGAAAACTTCCGTGCCCCTCGTCGTGTATCGGAGAGTGGGACAAAATGGATTTACCGAGTTTTCGGTGGAAATTTTTGAAAACGTATCGTCTCAAATGGCTTTCACGCTTTCAATCTGCTTTTCGTATCGAACGTCAACGAAGGCGCGCACATTAAAATATATTTAGTACGGAATACACGATGAGCTATCCGTCGCGTTACGACGATAATCGATTGTTCGACTGCAATAGCCGAATTAAGCTATTTATGCTGAAACAACTGGATACACGAGCTCTGTGTTTTCCCTCGTGCAGGAGACAATTTCCCTACCGCAAATAATCCCTCGTTCTCGATACTACTTCGCTTCTATCCTTCGTCGGAATATCATAAACTATGTGCGCTCTTGCAGCTTCCCGACGACTTCCAATTCGCAGTTAGGGCCGAGCGAGTAATTTCCCTGCTTCGCTGTTTCCTCCCTCGTGCCACGTCGTTTAATGTGTCGACGTTGTGTACTCGCAAGTGGAAGTGCGCCACTAGTTTGCCATCTCCCATGGTAATGCACACTGATATTACCGTCAAGTCCTCGTTGAACTCCCCGGAGCGCTCGCTAATTTCCTCCGTTTCAATCTCTGAGTCGGGTCAAGTACAGTCGGACGCGGAGAAACGCAACCTTCGGTTGTTCGACAATTTTGGCAGTCGAATTATTAATACTGCAATACGGTGTCCGACGATAAGTCACGATAGTGCAGTTCCGTGCGGTGACTTAGTAGCGCAGAAATCATCTCGCGTTCTCACTGATTGGAAATCGCCAACTGTTGGGAAATACCGGCCAGTTAGAGCCAATTAGCGGCGAAGTTGATTTTAAGGAATCGAGCGGCGATGTCGAGTTCGGTCTTGACTCATCCAGTTGACAATATCATCGTTTCAGCCGGCCTGGAAAAGTTTCTAAGCGCGATTTATAGATTTTCACTATTTTTCATACCAGAATATCCACACTTTGGGTAATAGATTTTTTTTTTTTGTAGATAACGTATCTTCGCATATAATTTAGGTAGTAGTTCATTAAATGAATAATAGTTACTTGCCAACAAGTTTATATCATGAAATAATAGTATTTGCTGCTCGATATTCCTAAGTATATATAGAAGAGTGAATCAAAAAGGAGCAGAAAATCGGGATGTATCAATGGGGCAAAATGGAGTATCCAAAAATTATTGGAAAACTGCGTTTTTCCTAATTGTCCCGCTTTGCCCCACTGTCTCATTTTGGCCCCGCTCTCCCCCAATAATAGTATTCAGGCAATGTTCCTCAAATGTACAAAACTTCTTTTTGAGCGTATATGCTCATTCTATTCACAAACTGTATTATCACGATGAAAAACGCGTTTGAGTGGCTCAAACTTAGGATCGATCGAGTCTCGTAATGTCGCACGGTGTGACAGGACAACGGTGGCAGTTTCGGAGAGAATTTGAGGGTGGACAGGCGGTGACGGTGAAACGAGTATAAGCAGCTCGTCCCGAGCCTCCCTCGTCGATATACGCAACCGGCAAGTGTCTCGAAAATGCAGGCGATGCTTATGGGGAATAATTTATGCTCGAGGTAACGACCGTTTGGCTGGCCGAACGGCGGCAGCGTCGCGTGTAGGACGTTACATGGCATTGGCTTTACACGTGCATCAACTCGAGGACGATGGGAGCTCGTGTACACGTGTATGCACGTAGACCCTGAATCCTCTTATAGTACACCGCCTTTCCTCCCTGCGGCTTTGCGATTCGAGGCTAAAATGGAGAAGAGCGGATCAACGTACGGAGAGAATGCATGCCGTTGATGATAAGAGCTTGTCCTATTTGTTGATATACTTCCGGCCTATGGCACAATGCTTATAGAAGGCTTCGGAGGGCTGCAGTGCCAGTGGCTCTGATAACTATTCCACCATTGTACTATTCTGTGCGGCTCGGTGAGTTGTGCACAATAATGCGGGTGCACTAAAGCACTGTGCATTATTGTCGTGTGCAAAAAATCATTTTTCTCGTCGAAAAATGAGTTCTTCACTTTCACTCGAGAACACTCATGTTTCGGCCGGAAGTGACGTTGCGCCGAAAATACGTCACTTTCGATCTTAGAATCTCATGTTTCAAGCAGAAGTGACTTCATACCGGAAATGAGGTTCGAGAAATGTCACTTTTCGTTGGCTGGCAGAGTTTTGAGTTCGGTGTAGATGTAAATGTGCGCCACAGTTCGTTTATTTTTTGTCGAATCAGTACGACGATCCGCGCGAAATGTACTGAGGCACTTGCGGGAGGACTTTTACTTTGAGAAATTTCTTCGAGCGTGAGTAACCGGCGGAGACTGGTGGAGAACTAACGGGGATGAAATCAAGCGAAAGGATAACTCGCGGAATTTTCTCGGAGATGTTTACGGAACTCTGGCATTGAGCGAAGAGAAGTAAATGACCATCAGCGTTTGACAAAAACTGACCCGTAGGAAGGGGAGTTAGTCGTAGCTGCTGGAGGCCTTTGAGGGGGCGAAACAAAATGGTACGGTTAATTTATGCTTGGTAACATTTCCGGTAAGAGTACGGACGTGGAAAGGTATCGAGAGTTGATTAGAAGTTTAATATAGGGTTATTGCGGGAAGCGCGTTGTAAGGTGCGATCGAGCTGTTTTACCGACCGCGAGTAAAAAGGGTTTCTGCCGATATATCCGCCTTTGCGGCAGGACGGCTGCTCTACCGCAGCGTTCAAAAACCGCGATACAGCGGTTCCCGCTTTGCAGCGGTTTATGGCTGCTTTTGCAGCAGTGGTAATTCTCTGCTTCTCAGCAGGATGATTTGTCCGCTTTGCAGCAGGATGATTTTTCCGCTTTGCAGCAGGGTGATTTTCCGCTTTGCCGCTGGAAGAGTTCGTTTCGTAGAAACGGTTTTTGGTTTTTGGGGTGGTCGTCGTCTGGGTAGACGGCTTTAAAAAGGTGCTTTCCCGAGTCGGAGACTTGGTATGCGAAAGTTGTGTTTTATTCGTGAAATACTCGGCTATTTATTGCCGATCAAGTGCATATTCGCTTGCGAAAAACGTTTTGACCATCATCTCCCTCTAGCGGAGAGTTTACACCTAGTATGGTCGACGCGAGTGTTCGACGCGCTCGGCTATCTCCGGTAAAGTCCGGTTCTCGCGTGGCTCGCCGCATCGAGCATGTGTTTCGCGGAGTTCGCGTGTTTAACCTCGTCGGTCGGCTCGCGAATGTGTTGTTTTTACAAGTTTTACAGTTTTTAAAAAGTGTTTATAAAAAGTAAAGTGAGCAAAAGTTCGTGTATGGTCTCATTAGTTTTTCCGAAACGAAGTGTGTGTGTGTCAGTGAGTGTTTACATGTTTTTTTCCAGGTTCGTGTATCATGTTGTTGCCGGCGAGCAACAGGTGTTTCGTTGACAGCACTCGCACTTACAGGTAAGAATATATATTTTTTAGGACTTAAATAGTGTGTCAGCGGCCCTCCTAGTGAGGGTTTATGTTATCTTATTTAATAATAATAATTATTTGTGTTTTTCCTCTGTTACAGGTTTCGTCGTGGGAGTCTTTGCCGGAGGAGTCCCCGTCGCATGACATGGGCGGAAGGCCCATGTCCAACGCTGGATTCACAGGTAAGTTTTTACACCTATTCTTATTTTCTATTCAGAGTTTACTCTAGTTTTAAAACTTAGTCTCTAATTATCTCTGTATTCTTTTTCAGGTTCGACGAGGTAGCGGATAAGCCGCTACCCGGCTCGGTGCCGTCGGGGTTTCCGCCGTCGAGTCCTCGTCGCACCTTCGTTTCAACGGGTAAGTATCGTCTGAGGGTTAGTGTATAAGTTAGTTAGTGTTTATATTATTATAAGATGTTTCTACTTTTTGTTTCAGATTCGCCGGGGGTTTCATTGTTGTCGAGGGAGCTCGTCCGGATGCCTCGGCGAGGTTCGACGGGGGCTCGACGAGGATTCGATGGGGTCTCGACGGGATTCTACGTCCGTCGACGATATTGTACCAGGTAAGTTTTTTAGTTCGTAATGATTATATATATATATATCTTAATTAATGGGTATTCTTTGTATTTTTTCAGATTTCGCCAGGCAGCGTGTAGGACGCTGCCTGGCGAGGCGCAGCTGCGGGTAAGACGCTACCCCGCCTGGTGGCCTGGGGATCCTCGTCGCCTTGTCCGGAGTTATCGGTAAGTCTATCTCTATTGTATCGTGCATTTTTAGCAATTGTTTAATTTCCTTTTTTTCTGTTTCAGGTGGGGGTGCCCCGGGCGAGGCGACGAGGGAGCCAGGCCGTCGTTGGATTCGCACGACGAAGGGTTAATCCCTTCGTCGTCAGGTAAGTATGTAGAGTAAGGTAATCTGTGTATGTTTAAATATTAATAATGTGTTTCTTTTTGGTTTCAGGTATTTTTCAGGTTTCGGCGAGGGAGACGCCGGCGGCGTACATCATGCCCCCCCTGCTTAAACGTGAAAAAACATGAAACCGTTATATTAAGTAATGTAGGATTAAGTGTACTTATGATGCTAATACAACCGATTGTAATATAACTTAGACCTATAACGAAGCAATAGAAAAATGTAATATTTGAAACTCAAAGAACGCAAAACGAAGTTCATATAATACGATGAAAATAAAATGAAAATGATATGTCTGTACAACGCTTTCTACTTAACGCTTCCTCTTACGGAGGTTATAACGCGGAGTAGTCTTCTTTTCTTCCTCGAGATCTTCGGAGTGTTCGGAATCTGAGGGGACGTGGTAAGGGGGGGGTGTCGCCTGTCTGCGTCGGGGACGTCGACGAGGAGACTCTGAAGAAGGTGTCTCGGGCCTCTTCTTCGGGGTTGCTGGAGTTCGCAATCTGCGGGGGCTTCAGGCGACTTCGGAGATTGGCGAACTCGGCGCCGTGTCGGTGCTCCAGTCGCAGCTGTTGCCTGTTTTCTCTCGGGAGGCTCCCCGGGATGTAGAGGGTCGTGGACTCCGGCTTGGAGTTGTCATGACATAGGTTTGATTGATCACTCGCCCTGAGTGCCTGGGAGGGCCGGGAGTAGGTGTGCCCGGAGTCCGGCTTGGACTTTCTCTTGATGAGTGGTTGGTCAGTCGCCTTGAATGCCTCGAGGTTCTGGGTGTAGGTGAACCCGGAGTCCGGCTTGGACTTCCCTCGGAAGAGTTAGTGGTCACTCGCCCTGAGTGCCTGGAGGTTCCGGGTATAGGTGGACCCGGTGTCCGGCTTGGACTTCCCTCGGAAGAGGTAGTGGAACTCGAATCATCGAGTTTATCCTCCCAATGGTCCGCCATGTTGGACTTGGAAGGTAGGTGTTCTCGGTACGAGTTTTGATCCGAGAGTGATCCTCCGTGCTCCGCCGCTGTCGGTTTTATAGTCAGGCGGGGAGTAGAGGAAGTGGTGGGGAGGGCCAGGTACGGCTGTTCGCGCTCTATGGAGGGAGTCGGCGAAGTAGTTTTGGGATTCCCCGTAAGGTTTGGGGAATCTGGGTCGTTTCCAACGACCCCTGTAGCAGGCTTTAATTGTGAGCCGTGGACCTTGACGCTTTTTCCACGTCGGTCGATGAAGTACACTTCCCCGCGTACTACCTCGGTGATGTTGTACGGTCCTTCCCAGACAGGTGTGAAGCCTGCGTGGATTCCTTGGATCGCGTTGGACAAGGAGTGATTCTTTGTGTAGACCAGATCTCCGATCTGGTAGCGGGAAGGTGGCTGCTCTCCATTCGAGCAGTAGCGTTTTTGATAACGCTCTTGGTTGCAGCATATTTGCTGATTGACCCCGTTACGAGCGTTAGTTTCCGTTCGAGATTGCGGAAACCTCCATTCGCCCGGTTTGCGTAGGTTGACGCCGAGGAGAACCTCGCTGGGGGTATAGCCGTAAGCAGCATTTCTTCGAGTACGAAGGCCGAAGAGCACTGTCTCCAGGTGTAGGTCCCAGTCCTTATGCCGGGTATTTTGTAGATGAAGACGGAGACCTTTCTTGATTTCCTGATTTCTTCTTTCTGTTGGATTGGCCCGGGGATGATAGATCGCCGTGGTCCAATGTTGGGTCTGCCACCTATCGCAGGCGGTCAGCCATTTCTGGCTTGTGAATTGGGGTCCATTGTCCGAGAGTATTGCTCGGGGATATCCCCACCTGGCGAAGACTTCTTTGTCGAGGATCTTTATGATCACGGTAGCATCCGATGATCCCAAGGGGAATGCTTCGATCCACCTTGAAAAGAGATCCGTAACGACGAGTATGAACTTCTTGCCCCTCCCGGTGTGCGGATAGGGGCCCATGAGATCGACAGCCCCTGTCGTCCAGGGAGAAGTCGGTTGATGTGGGCGTAATTGATCGGTGTGTCGTGGTCTTGTTGCCTTTGTACAGGCACACAGGTGACTTTTCTGTACGTATGCCCGTACATCCTTGCGGAGGTCCTCCCAGGTGAATCTATGCTGGATTGCTCGAAGCTTCTCATCTGCTCCAGGGTGGCCGGCGAGTGGGACGTCGTGATACTCGTACAGAACTCTCTGTCTAGAGACTTCTGGCACAAGAAGCTTCCATGTACCTTGGATCTCCTTCCATAGGCCGCCGTCGATGACCTGATACCGTGTGGAGCCCGGACTTAGGCCTGCCGAGAGACGCTGTATTTTCGTATCGGTTTGTTGATCTTCTATTATTTGGGTCAGTAAAGGTTCTACTGTGATGCCGAAAATCTCAGGTACTGGTTCCTCTTCAGGTGGTATTACGTGTTCTGGCGGCAGCATCCGACTGGGGTCTTCCAGGTCCATGACCGGTTCTCCTTCTGGATTTCTTGATAGGGCATCGGGTAGTGAATTAGCTTGCCCCGGGACATGCTCTACGGTGTAGTTGAGCTCTTCAAGTAGGATTGCCCACCTGCTTAATTTGGGTTTTTCGTTCTTTATGCGACGAAGCCATAACAAGGCCCGATTGTCCGTTCGTAGGATAAAGGGATGGTCTTCTAGATAGCAGCGATACCTTTTTACTGCCCAAACTACCGCCAGGCATTCCTGCTCGTTACTGTGGTATCGACTCTCGACCGGACTGAATTTGGCGCTAGCGTAGCTGATGATGTTTTTAGTCCCATCCGGTGTCAGCTGGTAGAGTACGACTCCCATGCCGACGTTGCTGGCGTCCGTCTGCAACACGTATTGGAGCGTGGGAACTGGTCTGGCGAGTTTCAATGGCTTCCGGATCTCGGCTCTGAGTTTGATGAGCGCTTGTTCGGCGGCGTCCGTCCATTGAAATTTCCCTTTATCGGCAAGAAGATTTATTATCGGGATGGTTAGAGTAGCGAACTGAAGAATGTATTCCCGTAACCAATTGCAGGTTCCCATCAGCTGTTGGACGTCCCGTTTAGTTCTCGGAGTCTTGAAATCTAATACGACGCCGACGTGTTCCTGTTGGGCTTCGTTTCCGGCGGTGGTCACCATGTGGCCGAGGTATTTCAATTCGGTCTTCCCGAAATGACATTTATCAATGGCGCAAGTAAGGCCGTGCAGCGCTAGTCTCTCTACCACTAGTGTCAGGTGCTGCAGATGATCCTCCCAGGTATTGGAGAATATTATAATATCGTCCAGGTATACAATGCATATGGTGCCTATGTATCCGGTGAGCACTTCCTGGCTCATTAGTCTCTGGAAGGTGTTCGGTGCGTTTTTCAATCCGAAGGGCATTACCCGAAATTGGTAGGTGCCCCCCCCCCCTGGGGCCGTGAATGCTGTAAGCTTCTTCGCGGGGGGGGTCCATCGGAATCTGCCAGTATCCACTTTTCAGATCGATGGTGGAGAAGATCTTCGCTACGCCAAGTTCCTTCAAGGCCTCGTGGATTTTAGGCATTGGTTGCATCACGTCTTCTGTGATGGAGTTTAATCTTCGGTAGTCCACGCAGAACCTCGGGCGTCCGTCCTTCTTCTTGACGATAACGATAGGCGAGCTGTATGGAGATGTACATGGCTCGATTACACCGTCTGCAAGCATCGCCTCAATTTGTTCGCGGATGATTTGCGATTTTTCCGCCGAGTATTTATATGGCGGAAGTCGGAATGCTTGTTCGGTAGTTAGCTTTATTTCATGCTTGGTGCTCTGGGTCTGTAGTAGTCTTCCGGCCTGCTTGAATATGCGGGCTTGATTCTGGAAGAGATCCCGGAATGCGTCCAACCATTCGGGCGGAATGTCATGCTGGAACTCCTCGACGCTGATTGTGTCAATCGTTTCTGTAGGTACGGCGGTATCCACCAATCGGACGGAGAAACGTTCCGTCTGCCCCAGGTAGAGGGTTCCATACCTTCCGCCTTCCGAGGGTTCCATATATCCGCCTTTGCGGCAGGACGGCTGCTCTACCGCAGCGTTCAAAAACCGCGATACAGCGGTTCCCGCTTTGCAGCGGTTTATGGCTGCTTTTGCAGCAGTGGTAATTCTCTGCTTCTCAGCAGGATGATTTGGCCGCTTTGCAGCAGGATGATTTTTCCGCTTTGCAGCAGGGTGATTTTCCGCTTTGCCGCTAGAAGAGTTCGTTTCGTAAAAACGGTTTTTGGTTTTTGGGGTGGTCGTCGTCTGGGTAGACGGCTTTAAAAAGGTGCTTTCCCGAGTCGGAGACTTGGTATGCGAAAGTTGTGTTTTATTCGTGAAATACTCGGCTATTTATTGCCGATCAAGTGCATATTCGCTTGCGAGAAACGTTTTGACCATCATCTCCCTCTAGCGGAGAGTTTACACCTAGTATGGTCGACGCGAGTGTTCGACGCGCTCGGCTATCTCCGGTAAAGTCCGGTTCTCGCGTGGCTCGCCGCATCGAGCATGTGTTTCGCGGAGTTCGCGTGTTTAACCTCGTCGGTCGGCTCGCGAGTGTGTTGTTTTTACAAGTTTTACAGTTTTTAAAAAGTGTTTATAAAAAGTAAAGTGAGCAAAAGTTCGTGTATGGTCTCATTAGTTTTTCCGAAACGAAGTGTGTGTGTGTCAGTGAGTGTTTACATGTTTTTTTCCAGGTTCGTGTATCATGTTGTTGCCGGCGAGCAACAGGTGTTTCGTTGACAGCACTCGCACTTACAGGTAAGAATATATATTTTTTAGGACTTAAATAGTGTGTCAGCGGCCCTCCTAGTGAGGGTTTATGTTATCTTATTTAATAATAATAATTATTTGTGTTTTTCCTCTGTTACAGGTTTCGTCGTGGGAGTCTTTGCCGGACGAGTCCCCGTCGCATGACATGGGCGGAAGGCCCATGTCCAACGCTGGATTCACAGGTAAGTTTTTACACCTATTCTTATTTTCTATTCAGAGTTTACTCTAGTTTTAAAACTTAGTCTCTAATTATCTCTGTATTCTTTTTCAGGTTCGACGAGGTAGCGGATAAGCCGCTACCCGGCTCGGTGCCGTCGGGGTTTCCGCCGTCGAGTCCTCGTCGCACCTTCGTTTCAACGGGTAAGTATCGTCTGAGGGTTAGTGTATAAGTTAGTTAGTGTTTATATTATTATAAGATGTTTCTACTTTTTGTTTCAGATTCGCCGGGGGTTTCATCGTCGTCGAGGGAGCTCGTCCGGATGCCTCGGCGAGGTTCGACGGGGGCTCGACAAGGACTCGACGGGTTCGACGGGGTCTCGACGGGATTCTACGTCCGTCGACGATATTGTACCAGGTAAGTTTTTTAGTTCGTAATGATTATATATATATATCTTAATTAATGGGTATTTTTTGTATTTTTTCAGATTTCGCCAGGCAGCGTGTAGGACGCTGCTTGGCGAGGCGCAGCTGCGGGTAAGACGCTACCCCGCCTGGTGGCCTGGGGATCCTCGTCGACTTGTCCGGAGTTATCGGTAAGTCTATCTCTATTGTATCGTGCATTTTTAGCAATTGTTTAATTTCCTTTTTTTCTGTTTCAGGTGGGGGTGCCCCGGGCGAGGCGACGAGGGAGCCAGGCCGTCGTTGGATTCGCACGACGAAGGATTAATCCCTTCGTCGTCAGGTAAGTATGTAGGGCAAGGTAATCTGTGTATGTTTAAATATTAATAATGTGTTTCTTTTTGGTTTCAGGTATTTTTCAGGTTTCGGCGAGGGAGACGCCGGCGGCGTACATCACGTTTAATATAAAAATATACTTTGTTCTATGTGCTATTTGCTTGGCTGTTAAAAATCATTCCCTTCGTTTCTTTGTCGGTGGGTAGCGAGACAGATAAGAGCCCTTGGGGAGAGGGGGTCTTATAGTATTTGAATTCTTTCAAGGCATAATTGCCTCGTATTCCGTGGAACGGGCACCGCCCGCATCTTCGATGAGCATTGGAATATAAAAAGCTCTTTAGCTTGACCGACATAGCACTGCATAATAACGATTCCGAACTTTTATTCGAGCACCGCTATTGACGGGGGACAATCGAAGGGAACCTCCGCGACTGCAATATCCATCTCTGAGATAGAACTTTGATGTGACCTCTGCAGGTGATGGTGACTGCCATTTTTTTAAATCCAATTTAAGAGTCGAAGCTGGCTGTTTTTTTTTTAACCGGAACCAATGCAGCTATTTACGGAATTCGTGGTTCACGAGTTTCGTATTGGTGAGATTTGTCACAAGAGTTATTTTTTTCGTGTCGCGCGAGCGATTGGCAAATGTAGTGGGTTTTCGACCGCTATAAAAAAGTTACGCTAATGAATTAATTGAATGCAGACAAACTTTGTGAAAGTAACCGACGTAGGAAACTTTCATTTCGTAGTAGCTGCTAAATGCGTGAACGAACCCCTCGACAAGCAATTGGATTTTGCGGTACTAAAAATGAATCGGTGAGTTGCGAGCGTTCTCCACTAGCGATTTCCCGATTCGCCTTCGAAAAGCGTTTGTCAATTCGGGAACGCCGCGAAAATTCCTGGCCCGTCCCGCATCGCTGAATGCAGCGGAGAGCTGGCCAATAAGGTAGCCCGGGGATAAAACGGACCATTCTTACGAATGCTTCGCTGGGCGCAAAAAAAGCCTCCTCACCAACGGAGAACACCCGTCCGTTTTGCAGCGGTGTTCCATTTTGCGCCACTCTCTCTCTCTCTCCTTCTCCACCTCTTATGTACCATACGAACCCTCACAATTCGCAATGAGAACGAACGCCCATAATTCGCATCAACAAAATAGTAAACAACCAACTGGCATGCCCACTCGGCGATCTACGATTTCGCACGCGAAATTGATCGGATTTACACTAGCTTTATTGGCAGTATGAACAGGTGTGCGGAGATATAGAATTCAGCGAAATTTTGTGATAATTCGATCGTCGCGTCGGACAGCGTTATATCACAGCTCGATCATTCGGCGACGGAAGCAACGCTCGCGACATGGCATCAGCAGACGCCACACCTGATGAAGCCACTCATACGGACACGCGCATCCAGACACGGTACGATCCGATGAAATTTCGTTTCGTCTATATTTGCCCTCCGTCGTGTCGGGCCCAACGATTCGCTTCGACGCCGGCTCGTAGTCGCTAACTGCACCTCCTATATACACAGCCCTGCAGAAAATATATATGTATGTATGTATGTGTGTGTGTGTATATATACCATAGTTATCCTGGACCCTGGCCTATGACTCAGGATTCGCAGCAGTTCGCGCAATAAGAATCAAGTCGAGCGTTGCCGCATCTATTTGCTCGGAAAGCCCCTGGTAAATACGATCGAAATTAATCCTGCCGGGTGGGCTGTACCGATGCATCACGTACCGGAGGATCTATCGTGACCATTTTCGAGACGATACCCCAATGGCATTTCTTTAATTTTCTTGATTTTTGAAAAATAATTTCATTAATTACTGTATTTATTTAGTTGTTTGTTTATTTATTTACCCAATTTTCTTCTATCAACAATAATAATTATTATCAATAATAATTTATGTATTTATGTTTTTTTTTTCCAGATTTTACTTACCGGTCAAGGTCTCAATGACGACACGTGGCACACTCTCAAGTTTTCGAGAAGAGCCACGAATCTAAAGTTCCAGGTGGACGAGGAGCCAATAGTCATAGGTGAGTGATAATATTTGCTCGTGTTCAATGTTGCGTCACGCCAAAGTTCGAATTTATTATCTGATTGCCCGACTCGATGGCCGATGGAAAGTTAGGAAAGTGCAAACGTGTCGAGCTTATCTCTTTGTCCTCCGATAGCGTTCGGGAAACGAATTTTGTACCGACGGAGTGCATACGACGAGTCGCTCTCTAATCCATTGCTGTGACACTCCTTTAGCCACAGAGACCGGCGGACCGCAATCATCCCGCTTGTTGGTGTTTTCTTTTTTTTTCTTTTTATTCGCCGCAACGGAGAGTGACCGATGTCGCGATAAATGTTGAGATTCGTTCGGGCAAACACGAGACGAGAAATTTTGCAAGCTGTGTGGCAAAGCGCCGGACGGGAGCGTGTGCTTTCCAAGTTGGGGTTTTAGCATATTTATTAGGGACGCCCGCTTCACGGCCAAATCTCTCTTGTCGAGCTCGTTTCGTTGAGTCGGCCGTGCGCGGACCGAGACGTGAAGCTCCATCATCCCCGCAGGATTTAAAGGGCCCTCTCTCGTTTCTCGTGGCACGGAGATGGCGAACGGGAAAATACGATGTTATCGAAACTCAAGCGTCTCCCGTTTCTGCGGGATTCTAAATATACGCTGTATACAAATTTACCGCGCCAAATGAGCCGGACTGACGGGCGATCTATAAATCACGAATAACACAATCGCAAAATAAGGCGTTAATAAATCAGCGTTAATTGCTGGCGAAGAAAATTGCGAACGACGCTGAGTTATCGTTTCTATCGATTGCCCCTCGATGTTCGCTGCGGTGCGAGACGGGACAAAATGGGGTAACAACGAAAATTCTGGAAAATTTATTGCAATACTGGAGAGCATGTTCGAAAATGGGACCTGTAAAATCGGAATGATACCTTTCGAATCGGGGCGAGTTGAAGAATGCCATTTCTCGTGGTCGGCGTGAGGTTGGGACGTATTTAGGAACTGCCATTTTTCTCGGTTGCTCGGTACAATCATTACCAATTTAATTATTTTACAGTATAAGTCATACAAGTCATGTATGTCATATACGTCATATAAGTCATATACGTCATATACGTCATATAAGTCATATAATTCATATAAGTCATATAAGTCATATAAGTCACATAAGTCACATAAGTCACAGAAGTCACAGAAGTCACATAAGTTACACAAGTCACATAAGTCACATAAGTCACATAAGTCACATAAGTCACATAAGTCACATAAGTCACATAAGTCACATAAGTCACATAAGTCACATAAGTCACATAAGTCACATAAGTCACATAAGTCACATAAATCACATAAATGACATAAGTCATATAAGTCATATAAGTAACGTTGAAAAAAAATTGGTTGTCACAGCAAGGTTTTTGTTACCGTAGCTAATGTACCCATCCCTTGTCGCCACAGCAAATTTGTTTTGCTGCGGCAGCAAATATCTTTGCCTTCGCAACAATATATTATTAACGATCTACCCTTTGTCAGAGAAACAGAACCATTTTTCTCCGTGTAGGCCTTTACTTTTCAGCTGCTCCGCTTTGCTCAGTTCTCCCCTGCCGTGTAATAAGTGGTCGAAGCTTGGAATTCGAGATGGTTGAAGTGTGGATGAGATGCGATATCAAAAACGCAAATCCCTACTCGATGCCCTCCCAAACTCCCGCTCGCCGCGAGGGAGGTTAATTAATTACGGCGAATCTACGGTAATTAATTACCCAATTAAACGAAGAGATTAGATGATTAAGGGCCGATGCCGGCGTGCCGGAGAGTTGGTAAGGATGTCGTTATACTCGGCGCACCGGGAACTCTCTCGGCTGTATCGGGCAAACCGGCGAGAGAACGTCGGCGTCCCGCCAAGAGATATTCACGAACGAACGCGCACGCCGATGCAACGGTTCCGCGATTCGCGTAAGTGGATATAGATAATAGCGTATCTATGCACGATAGGGAATGGGTACGGCTGAGTTTCAGGTAACTCTGCCGAGTCGACACCCCCGCACAGTGCCGCTGCACGCCTGTTGAGAGCCGTGCCGTTGCACTCTCATGCGTGCATTGCTGTGCACGCGCTCCGCGGATTTCTCTCGTATACCTTCGCGAAACTCTCGCGGCGCCTCGGCCCCTCTTCTCGTCGTTGCTGCTGCTGCAGTCTCAGCTTTTTTCTTTCTCAATTTCGCCCGCTATCTCACGACTAGTCTTACGCTACGGGAAAGGTCGAGTTTAACTCCCGAACCGTGATCTCCGGCCGGAGCGAGCAATTAACGAGCCGGGAGAATTCACCCTCGAATTATCACTGCCGGAGCTACCGCGTTTAGCGAGTTTTGTTTGACAAGTTAATTACTGTTTAAAAAAAAAAAATCGAAAATATTATTTGTTATATAAAATTATTATTTTCAAGCAGTCTAATATTTGTTATAAATAATATTGATATTTATGATGAAAGGCGCCATTTTTACGAATTCCTCGCGGAGCCTTAAAAAAAGTCTTATCCGATCTGAAGAACTTGCGTCCGTTTTGCCCCAAGATTCGAGCTCGCTGCCCTCTCCCCATTTTTCTCCCCCTGAATTTATAAGTATATTCCACAGCTAGCGTTTCGAACTATCAGGACCAAAGTAGTTCCCGATGGGGCTTGATCGAGACTCGGGACATTCGGAGCGTATTAATCCGCCGTCGACCTCTTAATCGTCGAGGCGGAACTCGCGGTGTCTGCAGAATAGCACCGGCACAGGGAACCGGAAGCGCCGATGCCGGCATGGTAGAACCATCGAAGCGACGGGCATTCTCTCGCTCTCTGCGCCCCTCCGACCAAAGACACGCCTATAGCACGAAAACCCCGCGCAGCAATATCGTATTTCAAAATCCCTATTTAGCATAAATATCCGACAACCGAGGCAGGCGAGCTCGGCAATGGCCGGGACACAGTGCAAGCAGCGTCGACGGCAAATGGGAGAGTCGGGACCCTTAGTGTACACTCGAGTTTTCTTCGTACGTCCGTGAAATATCGTCCCTATATCGCACTGCACCAAACCCTGAAACACCCCCCCCCCCCCTCCTGCTCACTCCACTTTCCGCGCCTCTTCTCTCGTTGCGCGAACTCCTACATTTTTCCCTTCGATTTCCGGATAGTCTCCGTAGCAGAGGCGTTCATCTATATTGCCGGCTCGGCCCAAGCCGCACAGTCATTGGCACGAGACAGTGATCGGTCATCATAGATCCCGTAACGCATGGCCTGCGATATACACAAATTTATAGATCGAAATAAATGTAAGACTGCGCCAACTGGCCCTATCGCAAATCTATCACGTTTCTGTGAACGATTTCAGAAGCGAATGTGCAAGATTCTATTACAGTAATTCGGGCGCTTGTCGATTTGCGCTTAACACTTCTGACCTAATGATGAGAACTCAAACGTCGAGATTCGACATCAAAATAACTATAATTGCAATTGCGAATGTTTGTGGGCTAATGACGTTTGGTCACGTCGAAAATTGTGTTCCGGCATTTACGGCGTCTCATCCTACTGTCGTCTCCGTTTAATTTTTCACCGATTTCGATCGACTCGGTATATGGAACTTTGGGAATAATGAAAATGTGAGTCATCTACGAATAACAATCACCGTCTGAAGATTATTTACGTCAAGCGAGTTTGGGGAGCGGTGGGACATATTGTGCAAGTTTTAGTTTCTCCTAAGTGGAATGTTCTCTTCCCTTTACAGAGTATTCACTATTGAGTCTCGCACATCGTAATTAGACCTATGTCGATACGAAATGGCCAGGTTCTATGGCGGTGATCTTCATTTTTTTTTTTTTTCGAAGTGGAGGATGATTGCATTTAAAAAAAGATCTGCGAAAATGGAGCAATAATTGATCGGATTGATTAATCGATCGAACATGCCGAGAGCCGTTTGGAACCATCGCGCATTATCGCCGAGGAGCCCGAGGAGCCCCCGGCTGTAATCAATTTGGTATGGAGATTTATCCGTCGATAGAGGATTGCCGCTCACGAGGTGAGCAAGATAAACCGCTCGAGTTTTCCCCCGCTCTTTATTCTCCACCCCATCCTTGTGAACCTTCTCGGTCCATCAAGATTTATGTCACACTCGGGCTCACAAAAGCACGCTGATATAGACACGCTGATAGACACGCCGTCGTGACAGGTAGAGAGCACCAAATTTCAATTCAATTTTTTTGTTACCGAAAATTTAAATGATGTCCGACCTTCAACTTTGAGATTACGATCCTGCACATAAAGTTGCATAAGAGAAAAAATAAATTAAAATAAATGGAAAAAATGGTACCACTTCTTCTTCCGCTGAAAGTAACTGGAACCCTCAGAGTCGTTCGTTATGTTTCAGAATCGGAAAATTGTAATAATATACGAAACGAAAAATCTTAACAACGTTCGTACTCGAGTAAACTCTGAGACTATGAGCTGCATATTTTTGTGCATAGGAAGCTTAAAAAGACCGTAGAAAAATGGTATTACAGTACGCTGAAATATAGGAGATGCTGTTACGTTGTGCAGTGTCCAATAGCTTGTAAACCCTCCCCGCAAGCGATGCATAGTTCGTGAACAGGAATGTAAAGAGAGAACGAAGTAAAGAGGGGCGAATGGAGGGCCGAGTGTACTCGGTCAACACAGCATACGGGTCGAGTTTTGCCGCTTTCTATGACCAATAAACCGATAGCTGCCGGTTCGAGTATACGGGCACTTAAAATTAGTTTTTTTTTTTATAGTGTATTAGTTATCCATAATCTATTTATAAATAACATTGATTAAACATACCAGGAATACCTGTCATGTAGACGGTCAATCTATGTCCGAGGTAGCTTCTTGGTTTTTTTTGAGATTCATTTTAGTGGTCCGCAAATGTTACTTACGTCGTTTTTTGTCTAAATACAATTAGTGATCATCGAAATATTTAAAAAATAGTTATTTCGATGTAAATTCTGCTCGTTTGTGTAACGATTCCAACGGTATTCATTACCATTGTGACAGATTCAATATCGTCATTAGTAACACGCGCTGTGCAATACCCATTGTGTGGTGAAGCGGTGTGAGATATCAACGGGCAATTACAGGGGCCTAATTAGCAAAGGTTATACAGCTGTTGAACATATAGCGTAAACGTTGTGAATATGGCACACCCCAGTTAGCACGTGGATCAATCATACCACAGATTGGGCCATATTGTCTACTTTTTTCCTGCGTGCAGAGACAGAGCTGCGAAATAGCGTCCATTAATCAACTTTTGTCTGGTCGAGATGTTTTACTCCGCAACGCAAGGTACACGCTAAGTGACTCTACTAGAACTCTATTAGTCAGCCTTGCAATCGTCGGCCCTAAAACTGAACAGCTCGCACATAAGTCAAGTACTTTCGATTGCGTTAGCTCTTCCTTCGCAACGAAATATATAATTCGCTCGCGGCCGTCGGCGATTCATTGCCAGCACCGCCGAGCGACAAAATGCCCGTTGGCTCGTTGGAGGCCCCCGTGCAGTTTCCAGGGTTAATCGGGCGACAGAATTAATTCTCGCACGGTACGGCGACCCCCTCGTGGCTTGGACAAAACGTGGTGGCCCGCACCCCGGTACGACGGTCCGACGGTACCCAATATCGATAACATAATCGATTCCCGCTCGGTTTGCCAATCAACGCGTATATAGCGCGGTCGCCGCCTGTGCACTGCAGCTTCGCCGTTCCTCGTCTCGATACTCGGTAAACCTTCAACCGCTTCGTACACTCACCCCTTGCTGTCCTACAGTTGCCTATTATACCGGTACACAGTGAGGGGGCGGGGGAGAGCGGGGTGAATCGAAACTCCAGGGCAAGACGGACTGTTTTAACGTTATGTTTCACGACATATGCAAAAAATGCTCGTCTCACATAGATAGGACGTGCGTGACGCCCAATCTCGTTTTGTCCCGCTCTGCGCTCCGCTCTGTAGATCGACTCTTGTCTAAAGAAAAAAAAAAAATGAAATTCCTAATAATTATTCTGAGCAACCGAAAAAATTACCATAAGGGACAAAATGGGACACCTTTCGACCTCGACACCACCTCGAGACCTGCAATTTTTTTATGCAATTTGATTTAAAAGTTATCCCACGATCACGGGACCTACAATTTTTTTTATTCGGCTTGACTTCAAAGTTATCCCATTTGTTTCCTATTTGTCCCATTGCACCCCCGTATACCTTGTATCCAGAGACCCCATTTTAACCGAGTCTTTGCGAGTGCTTGTATGAAATTTTTCGATATGCCATTTTGCCCCTGTCTCAATACACTGTCAAATCTCGTTCTCGACTATTTGTCGAGAACGTTGGGTAATAGGCGGTATAGCTCTCCTTCCAGCGAACCCCCTATAAACAGGGATGACCAGCAGTTCCGCCAATATTGGAGATACATAGGCAATACCCTAAATACCCTAAATTGCTAAATCGGCTTTTCTCCATTACACAATAATAATCCTCTGCGGTATTGTTGAAGGTTCGCTAATGCATTCTCGATTAAATATTAAATTGAACATTTCTCATTTGCTATAATACTCGTTTGCTCTATAATACCCGTTTTGTGAGGCGATGTGAACCCTCCCCCTTCGCCTGAACTGAACACGGTTGATGACAAAAAAGGTAATTTATTTTTTCCAAGTGTGCCGAAGTTTTATCGCTGAAAACAGAAATGTGCGTTTCGCCACAAACATGTAAGATCCTTGAAAAAAAATGGATTACAGTTTCCGTTACCAGCTGAGTACGTTTCGCTTCGGCTTAATCTACAAGGCAAACAAGTTTTCCATTCATGCGACCCATCGACTCTGACGAGAGGCTTACGCCCGCTCCGTCGAACGATCGGCCAGTCGGACGTTGGCAAACACGCTAACTGAAAGTCGAGCTTTGAATTGACGGTAGCAGCTATACAGCGAGTGTATATGGCCGATCGGCGTTGACGATGTATCTTCTGTCGGTGATCTGCGTAAAAGGCGCCTTGCCTTGACTACAGTCTGCTTGATGACCAACGGGGCCCATTTGCGGGCCAATCAAACGAGGTTTAATTGGATCGTATAAATTGGCGTCAAAGTAGACGATCGTGCGACGTCAGCGATGATGGTCAAGTCGTCAGGGCATAGATGATAAAGAGGCTCTCCTCGAGAGCCTCTCGAGTGTAAGGCGGCGTGTATAGATGTATCACATACAGGGGGGCGAAATGGACCGGTTATCTTAATGCAAGATGAGATTTTATTTTTATGTGCCGCGAAAAATATTGGGTTCGAAGTAAAATAATATTGTTTTTACGTTACGAAAGTGGTGCAAAGTGATTTGCACATGGTTTTCTCATTTATTACAATTTTAAACATAGCTTCCTCAATGAGGAAGCTATACTCAAAATTGTACAATTACTTTGGTCTTAGTACTCAGTAATAGTACTCGATCTACCGAAAAGTACTTTGAAACTTTAAGTACGTACTTTGAGCGCCAAATAAGTACTCATGTTCTCTAAGTACTGCCCAGCTCTGCTTTAATGAATCTAATTTTGATGAAAATAATATCAATGATATTAATAATAATCATAATAATAATGAATGGTCTCTTTTGTTTAAAGCCGAAACACAATTGGGCAAGCAAAGTATACTGGAATTCCGTACGCTCCACGTGGGCGGTTATCTGCACAACGGCGAGAACATTCCACACTTCGTCGGCCAGTTGCAACAGATGTGGTTCAACGGGCATCCTTACCTCGAGATAGCGAGAAGCGCGGGTTCTCATCAAGGACCTCATCAGGGTGTAACACCGATAATAAGGGTGACCGGAAAATTTGGAAAGAGAAATCATCCGGTCCACCATCCGGTCACGTTCACGTCCAAGCATACATTCGTCGGTCTGCCTGTTCTCAAGGCTTACGTCGAGACGAATGTTTATTTTCAGGTGAATCATTATTACCAGTCAATAAGTTCTTTCTCCTCAATATTACAAAAGTAATTAAGAAAAAAAAATATTCACTTTAAGAAAAATGGAGAATTTTATAAAAATTCGAACGTTCTAAAAACATTTCTGTACTACAAATTTTCATTGTGTGTTATGTTTTTGCATGTCGATCTTTAAAATGTTCGATCACGCTTCGTCGGTGACCTGTGTAGAACGAAAGGGTGATAGTTTCGTTCGTGATGATGCTGGGCGCGCGTTTCCTTGAACCGAGCAACTGCGCATGCGCAGTTTATCGGAATTCCATGCCGATCGTCTATCGTGTTAGTCTCGTTTCTGAGATTAGATAAAACGCGAGAGATCCACGTTCGTCCGCGGGCTATCGAGTTCGCGTTTAATTTCACAATATGACCGCCAAACTCTCGTTGGATGACTCGTTACGCGAGATTTTGCGGAACTCTGTGCGCTGCCAGACCCAGTTACGAATCGGTAGTTTCGGAATAGCTACGATTGCCCAACCCGTATTGCCCGTAATGCGTTTAACGACTATATACACCCGACGAGCGGGTTATCACCGGTCCGGCCGCGCTCGGAACATATCTTCGTGCTGTACGTGCACGCCGGACGTAGCCGGACTTTCTCGCTGTATACATAGATCCATAGAGCCATCCTCCACCGCTCTCGCCTGCACTGCATTTGAAACCGATCTCGTGTAACTGGCCGTGCTGCGATTCGTTGCCAGCTCGTTAAAACGGGACGAGAAACGCTAAAGGGCGCAACGTGTACAGCGGCAATAACGAAACAATACACCAACGGGTATAAACCTTTAACGCCTTTTATACAAGCGTCCGGACAAAGTTATTTTCTGGCTACAAAAAACGACACACCAAAATTTACGCCCAATAAATTGATGCAATTGATAATTGATAGTATTTTTTTTTTTTTTTTTATGTTGACTTGATGTTTTAAATCACTTTTGATGGTTCAAAAATATAACGTATAGCTAACATTTATGAAACAATCCGCGCTGGGAGATGAGCTTTAGCGTGTTTTCTACGAGCGACTAAATAAAGTTATTTTCTGCCGTAAAAGAAGGTACAAAAACTGATGCTCCATAAGATTATGCAATCGGATGATCGATCCGATAGCTTTTTTAGTAAAAACAAAGAAAAAATTGTATAGAGGGTTGAACAACTGAGGTTGATCGCCCTTTGCCAAGATGTATAATTATCATTAGTTATAAAACTAGTATAAGAGGATAGACTGTATAAATGTAAAGCATTGGCAATACATTTCTTTTGCTGCTATTAATTCAATTATATTGACTAATTTTTTTATCGTTGTTCACAGTTCAAAACCAGAGAAGCAAATGGATTGATTCTCTACAACGCCGGGCGGGAGCGCGATTTCGTCGCGGTGGAGCTGGTGAATGGCCACGTGCATTATCTGTTCGATTTGGGTGACGGTCCTGTACAGATAAGGGACAGCTCGAGATCGCGCCTGAACGACGGAAAATGGCACGCAGTGAGCATCGGTAGACCGGCGCCGAAAAGGCACACGCTCGCCGTCGACGATCACGTAACTGCTATGACCAGTCAGGGCAGCAACGAAAATCTCGATCTCGATGGAATATTGTATATAGGTACTGCAGACGAATTTATTGACGCGTTCATAAAAAAAAAAAAAAAAAAAAAAAAAAAAAAAAAAAAAAAATGAAACACAATTGTTTAATCTTGATGAAAAAAAAAAAATTGCCCTCGACGATTGAGTGCCGTTGATATTGCACAGTCAAAGCTCACGTACGCACGGCATTCCATGCTGAATACCGATCGATTTCCCGCCCGAACGAACGGACCGACCGATTGCGGTTTTCCTTTCGCTCAAGCGGCACTCGCGGGGCGGAAGCTGGGGCGGGACTTCGATTGCCACCACCGGGAAACGGGATATATCAACGTAGGGTTGAATTGTCAATGGTCTCGCAGTCGCTTTGGAGAATGCCCTGGTGTGAACAGACTTTGATGAATTCCATTGTACGCTGTAATGTGTTGCAGTCATATTAAAGCGAAGCCGCAGAGCGACACTCGACAGTTTAACTGTACAGCAGGAAAAAGGTTTTTACATTTAACAAAACCTTTTTTTAACCAAAGAACCGTATTTCGAACTAAATAAATTGCAAATTTAACGTAAAAAACGAAAAACGAATTGTAAAAGAAAAAAAATAATTGTCGATATTTGCCGGCACGAACCGTTTGTTAAAAGTACAAGCTTCTTTTACAAATAGAACATTGGGGAAATTCACATCCGTTTTACCGTCAGATTACTAACAGCAGTAGAAGTGAAAGAATCGTCCACTAGGTGCTTTTTTACTCATTACCCGCAAGTTTCCTACTGTACCGACCTCGGACGGTAAATCTGGCTAGTTCGATTTTCTGATTCAGTAATTAGCAGCGGGAAACACAGGACAGTCGGGAATATAGAACGCAGGGCTAACGAGACCGCGTTTTTTCTTTGTTTAAAAAAGAAAACATTCGATTCGAAAATTATCGGCTTTATTGTTATCACTCGAGACTCTCCTACTGTACGAAATCTCTACGATCAAACCGAGAACCAAAGATCACTCAAATGATTGTCCGTTTGTTTCATTTTCAGGTGGCGTTGAGAAAGCTCAGTACGGACAATTGCCAAAGCCGATACAGAGCCCTCACGGTTTCGAGGGTTGTCTCGCATCTCTGGATCTAAGCGGCGAGAGCATCGATCTTATGACCGACGCGGTGGTAACGAGTTCCCTCGTTGAATCTGGTTGCGACGTTTACGCGAATATTCATCCAGGCAAAAAATGCACTCACGACATGTGCGCTAATCACGGGACTTGCGTACAACAGTGGAACAGTTTTACGTGCGATTGCGACATGACTAGCTTCAGCGGTCCAACTTGCAGTGAAGGTAAGTGATCGGCGGAGCACTTTCCAACTCCTCTTTTTCTTCTTTTTTCTCCCCTTCTCTCTCGTGTATTCGAACGACGTGATGGACTCATTGATCATTGCGTTCTCTTTCGTTTTTTCACAGAGGCTGTCGCGTACGAGTTTGGACCAGGTCGAGGACTCATCACGTACACCTTTCCGACGGATCGAAGACCGGAAATGAAGAGGGACACGATAGCGATGGGTTTCGTTACCGGAACGAACGACGCCGTTCTTCTGAGAATAGAATCGGCAACGAGCAACGATTACCTCGAAATTGAGATCGTTAGTGAATTACGTATCGCTTTGCGAGCAGGGAAGACCGGGGCGAAATGGGACCGCTGTAAACTGCCAACATGAAAAAAATGTATTACAACACTGGGATGGAATGGGGACGTTGGATGAGGGACGAATTATAATGTCAGTTGTGATGGCGGCAAGTATGGGTATCCCATTTTGCCCCGAAACACATTTTTCTCGGATTCTCGGAATTATTATTATTATTTTTTGATAATTACGACTAAATTAAGAATTAGGCCTTACTTGAAGGTCTTACGTCGATCTTATTTCTTGGCTTGTCCGTTTTCTCCCAACTTCCCCTACCATGCATGCTCGTTAAAGGCAGAATTGTAAATGGCACCTGAAAACGATATTCGGATCGAGGCGTAATATGAACGCTTTCCACTGATCAACTATAATTTCCCACCCGTAACGGAGTTACAGTTGGGTCGGGATTAATCGTGTCCAGTGAACTATAATTTTCGCAAACGTAACGAAATTACGGTTAGGTCGAGATTAATCGTGTCCATTCTCATGTTACCATGTGCATATTTAATGCTGTCCATCAATCCAAATACCAAATATTACTCCAATATGTTAATTGACGAGTGGCGGAGGTCGAAGTGTAAACCTATGACGTTTCATCGTGTAATTAACGCCGATATGCAAATAATATAGAATTCGAATAAGTAGACTGAACGCTCGGATGGAATTGCGGGATTGGTAATCGAAAAAAAAAAAACAACAAAAAATGCAAATAACCGGTTCGAACGAACTAAACAAAATTCGGAACTTTTTATCACCGTCGAATACTCAGACCGAGCATATTACAGTAGTTACCCAATGATTGGGGAACGTTTGACAGTACGCGGTATTACCGATGGATTGGTCGGGCAACGAGACGCTCCAATTACCTGGCAAACTCTCGTATAAAACGCGGAAGCCCATTCGCCTCGCCAATTTAATCGACTCTGCCAGGAAATACGCATATATAGCATTCTTTAATTTGAAATAAACGCGGTTCATTTGGTGCCCCGGACAGGGATATTGGTGAAACCCGATTCGGCGATAGATTGTCCGAAATTGTCCAATGCCTCGCTGTACAACGACAGTGGGACAAAACGAATCCGTATTCACCATTCCGCAATGAGATTGTTTTGTGTCTCGCAAAATTTCGATAAAATTGGTCGTTTTACCCCGTTCTCCCGTATGCGTACTTGTCGAATAGCGAAATCAATTTACTGTCAAACGTGCTGCGCATTTTTTAAATATATGGGAAAGCGGGGCAAAACGGACCTGTGTCGTCCGTGCGAGAAGAAACTTTTTTCATGTTCCTCGAAAAATTGGTACAAAAATAGGCCGTTTTGCCCCGCTCTCCCCAACAAGGCCGTCAACGTGAATGAACAAAACGTTACGAAACTGCACGTTATTCCATTCATCGCTGCAAGCTCCGTCAAAGCGAATGGATGGGACGTTGCAAAGTTGCACGTTACTTTATTAATCGACACGATACATATAGTTATTCTCATTCGTTTCGCAGGTCGAGGGCAACGTGTTCGCCGTTTACAATATGGGCACGAACGATCATCCGATCGGCGAGGGCGGTGTAAAAGTCAACGATAACCAGTACCACGTTATAAGGTTCACGAGAAACGGAGCCAACAGCACACTGCAGGTCGACGATTACAACGTTCAAGCCAATCACCCGGCCGGTAAGTCAAACACATAATTTTGTATTGTTTTTTTTTTTTTTTTTTCATTTCCGATAAAGTGTCTCAATCAGTATACTGCGATCGAAAATTGCACGTCCACTGTCGTGACGAGTTACCTGCTCTCTGGAGCTCCGCGTCCTCGGGAGTTCATCGGCAGACTGAAAGTGAACCCGAAGTTCCCGAGTCGATCCAACGATCTCTTCGGCGTTAGGTTCTCGCCGTTTCGACAACAACTCGGCTGCCATTGGAGCACGCGCCTCGTCTCTCCCTTTGCCGATGGGGCCCGTTTTTGTGGCTCGCCAACAAGCCTGCATCGAACCTCGGTGGAACGAAGGCGTGGTCTTGCTTTTACATCTTCGAACGAGATCCCAAACTATTCGAAACGGCCGAAGGGAGAAGGATGGAAGAAGCGGAGGGAATTTTCATTGGTCATCGAGTGTCACCCGAGCCGCGGGAGACCCCGCGGTGCTGGGTCATAAATCCTCGTAGGAACACCCGAGAGGCTTACGAAAAATTCTTCTCTGAACACGAAAAGACACTTTCCTACGTCTTCTGCTCGCCGGATTTTAGAAAGCGAGATAATTGGTTTCGTTTTTATTTATTTTTCATGTGACGCATTTCTGTGGGAATCTTTGCACCCGCGTTTCTTCTGCTGCTCCGATAGCTCTGAGACGCTTCGAGCGATCGATCGTATCGGACTGTCTCGGACTGGGCGATTCGTAGAAATTTAATTATTGAGGGTGAAATTCCTCAAAGTCGGCGAGACCTCCGGTACTCGTCTGAGGTCCTAGTTCTCCCCGGTCAGTTGAGTAGTTTTTTTCAAAACTTTTTTTTCTCCTCTCGTTTCAAGATCTTTCTATGACAAACGTTTCTACGAACCCGTCTCGAGTCTCCGCGGGTAATAAATACTGGGGTGCCCAAAAATCTTGGAGCGCCACCGAGACGAAGAAAGGTACCTTCGAAGCTCTCCTGCTCGCCGGATTTTAGAAAGCGAGGTAATTGGTTTCTATTTTTTTTCTTTAAGAAATTTTCTAAGGTGCATCACTGAAATTTGACCTGTTCTCCTGCCAAGCTCGTCATGTTGCTCCAATACAATTGACACGCTTTAGGGAACGATAGCGATCGGGCCGGGGGACAAGCTTTCTCGAGGATCAAAAACGACCTCCGACCATCCTCTAAGATCCTAGTCCATTGAGGTGAGACGATGTATATTTTTTACCTTTTTTTCTACAAAAATTTGAGCTAAAAAACGAGGTCTCAGCGTCGCCTTATTAATGCCCTGACCAAAACCCTCGAGAGGGAGACCCTTGGGGCAGTGGAATCTTTTTTGTTCCCCGAGCAGAGTTTTATTCATAGAACCGGAGGAGCCGAAGCGGCTTCGCCCGAAACGAAGAAGCATTGACTGTCGTTATCGACCTTGCCCTACAATATCCCGGCTTTCCAAGCTGCTTTTCATAGAGGCCGTTTGCGGACCCGCGGTCCTCAGCCGCTTTTCCATTCAAGCTCGATGCAAAGGCGTCTGTTCGGCCTTTTCCCTTTTCTATATTTCTCGTTACCTGCATAGGGTCCTGGTAGGAGAGCCTTGAAGTGGCTGGCCTTCGCTTCGCCGGTTCGCTCCGCAGAGCCGGAGGGTTTTCGTCCCCGGGCTAAAAGTACCCGGTAAACTTGTTAACGTGAAAATCGTCTGCACACGAGGGCACGAAAGACGAGCCGCGTACCGAGACGAAACGGAGCCTCTCTTCCGAAGAATTTTCAACCGAAATTCTTACCTCCGGGCCCGACATCGAATCCTGTTATAAAAACTGGAGATAATTGGATCGAGCGTGACGGTTCATTGTTGAATTTTCGACCTTTTATGGGAGTGGACGAAAGTGGCACCGCGGGAGGTTTTGCCCATCTTAAAGTCCCTACCGGGGCTTTAATGCTCTTTGCGATGAAAGTGTCTGAAGACCGTTCGAACTGTACGACAGACGGGATGATTCATCGCGCGAAGGCGAAGCAATTCATGCAGCGGGCTCGCTGAGGGATAATCTTGACAATTGAGATTTAACGTCTGGGCATCGTCGACCACCTTTTCAGACAATAAAACCAAAAATATATGAAGAACCGGGTCGTTCGAGGAGCACAATAGCCGAACAAAATTCTCTTTCGAAAACTAAACGCCACTTCCACTGTGTTCATAGTGTCCTGAACGTTGATCTTGCCGTAATTGGATTCTCTAGATCCCGGGTCTAGATCCCCTGAAAGGATCTTTCGAACACGTGTCTCTCGACTCCTAAGGTCCTGGTAGCAAAGTAAACAGTCGAGACTAATTTCTTTTCCGTCCATTATGTCTTGCACGAACGTCGAGCCGGCCAATCGAGTATATTTTCCTGTTCGAGCTCGGCGAGGGTGTGAGCATTTTTTTCCCCCCGCGGTATAATCAAAATCCTTCATGAAAATCGAATATATGAAATAACTGGTATTCGAAATTATATTAATTTCTGCGTATTTACATGATCAATACATGTAACATGTAGATAAAAATATTGATTCTTATCATTATCATTATTAAAAAAAAAAAAAATGATTTCATGCATTGCAGATATATTTTTCGTTATGTGCCGCATGTACTTTACATGTGGGATGGAGCAAAGTTTCGATAGTTAAAATTTCGTTAAAAAAAAATGACTTCCGGAAAAATGTGTTTTATACAGTCCTAATAGCGAAGCATCCACCGAAGACTAAGCCCGGTTTTGTCCAACTTCTTCTTGCGGAACTAAGGTCTGGTGCGTTAGCTCCGAGTATATTTTTCTGTTCGAAATCGACGGGGTGCGAAGCTTAATTTTGGATTTTTCTTTTTGTCATTCTCGAAAATGTTTTCAGACAAGGGAACGTCTGTGTTCCATAGACTTTGTGGATTCCTGATACTCAATGAGACGTTAATCCGCCTCATTAGTTCCGCCGGTGACAACGACAATACAAGTCTCTCGGTATGTTTGCCGCTCTCTGCCGGACCACCCACGGCTCTTGGAACTCTGTAAATCAACATCCGACTCGAATGCCCGCCGTCCTTTCGCCTTCGTTTCGCAAGGTTCTTCTCGTGTGTCGGATAAAGAGAACGGTACATACCATAGAAACCAGGACCTTGGTCCCATAGCGACTTCTTACTTATTCATAAGGCCCTGGCCTCCTGTACCATGTTTATGGTGAGCTCCGGTGATTCGGTCTCACGTTTCTCTTTTATCCGATCCTTCGGATCCCCTTTATACTATTCTTATGAAACCCTTTCGTTTCCCGTACACCAGCAACGTGCGCAAATGACAAATGACAAATGACAAATGATAAATTGCGTGTTCCAAAGATAATTCCCAATAGCATCGGTCAAAGGTAACTTCAATCCCTAAAGTCGATGAAAATTAATCTTTTTTTCTGAAACAAAACAAAACGAGTTACAAAAACTCTTCATACGCTGCAAAACAGGTAAATCCGGAACGGGTACACCTAGTTTTATTCAACGGAGTGACTACGTCGCATTCGGAGTAAGCTGTACACCTATTAAGGTCCAGTTCTGGCGGCAGAAGCCACGCCCGTTGCAAAGAGAAGTAAAGTGCAGAGCAGAAACAAAAAAGAAGAAAGTACAGTCAGAGAGGCAGAGTCCGAGAGAGTGGGTAGCAACGGACGCGCTCAGAATATAAGTGCACGCAATGCGGACTTCATCTGCCGTCTCACCCCCTTTTCCCCGCATCTTCCGGCTACTCGTGAACGCGTACACGCTGAGTGTCCGCGCATCGGGCGCGCAGCTGTACAGGCGATACTCGACCAGGAGCCCGTTCGACCGCCCGCGCGCGGGGTGAATCTAATTTGATTTAATTAGAATAAATTTGCCTTGCCGGTTCAAAGTTTCTAGCTCTACAACGGTATATGAGCCTGGTAGGTGAATTCATCAAATTATGCGTAGAGCGGAGCCCGGAGAGGAGAGATCGGGCGGTTTGCGGTGGTCCGGGTGCAGCATGCGCTCGCTCCTGCGCGGCTCCCGGTGTATTAGGTGCAGTATAAGCCCGACCAACGCTCCGGAGAGGGATTCGTCCTTTCGCAACGGGGGCGTGGAATTCTCGTCCGTAAAAAAAAAAAAAAAACAGACATTTTCGGGGCTGGGTGGAACCTTGACGGCAATGAGTTTAGAGAGATGCGCGAGCCCGCAGGTAGGAATTGGAGAAAGACGAAGAAAAGAGGGAAGGACCGACGGGCAAACGCCATCGCCCGAGCCCCCGACGATTCATGTTACCCGGGTCCTTAAGTGGTCCGAACTTGACTCAAATTTCAACCCTTTGCCCTCGACACTTTATCAAATCGTCCGACGATCGAATTACCGGCGCGAGCGATACTTGGATAAAAAAAAAAACGAAACCATGATCACGGCTTGCTCAGTATCCAGACACTATGACACTTTCACGGTGCGATTTTCCCTTCGAGACCCTTGCTCGATCCTTTTTTTTTTTTTTAGGGCTTTCGGGTCGAGTGGTCCGGAAACTTTTCGGGGCACGCGAGACCGAAAATATCGACGACCTCCTGACACCTCATGGCGCCGTGGTCTTCGAGGCCACAAGCTTTTGTTCGTGATCCGTGGTATGTTCGCCTCAGGGGATTCCGCGATGAGATCGAACTATTTTTTTATTTTTATTTTCACGGAAACGCGACGCTTTTTGCTGAATTGACCAATGCGTGTTGGAAATGACAGCTTTGCGTTGCGAACCCGAGACGATTATTTTAATTCACTGCACGGAGAAAAATAGTTAGATGTGCCGATCAACAACGTGGTCAAATAGGCTACGGACGATTTTATTTATTTAGTTGTACGTACCAATTGGTTGATACCTAAACTGGTTTTACCTAAACTCAAGCCAGACATTGGTCATTGCCGACAGAAATCATTTTTTTTTCTGTTTCAATGTTGCTGTTTAATGACACAGACAAAGTTCCTCGATCACTAATAAACCCTCCAATACCTTCGCTTCCTTCATTTTTTTTAAATGATGATGCGATACATCGGGTACAACATGTCGATGTTCTGAATCGAAGAGTGTACATCTTTGTGAAAATCATTCTCAGTATAGGGAGTTTTTCCGGAAACTCGCCGATTTGGGCGCCACCCGCGACCACGAATAAAATAACAAAGCCCTTCGATATCTTCCTAACAATAAAAAAAAATCTTAAATTGATTCTTCTTCAGTACGATGTATCGAGGTTCCGAAGCAAAGGCTAGTATTCCAACCCCGCTATTAAAACCAGTTCAATATTCTCGAATTCATTATGAATTCGAGTACAATGACCGGTAAATTGCGAAACCTCGTCAACCGAAGTGGAGAACCCTTTGGCGGCACCCGCAGACCGAGCGACCTCTTCGACTCCTGATGTCCTGTTCGTTCGGCAGACGAGCCTTTGTTACATTAACCCTTTGTCGTTATCCCCGAGGGTCAAATACCCTTCTCATTCGTTCTCTCGCTCGCCTATGGCGGCTTCCCTTTGTGGACTGCACACACGTCCCGCTCGCTGTGACGTCGCTCGTCGGACGACCGCGAGCTTCTCGGTGCACCAATTGCGCACAGGGGGATTAGCTTCTTGTCCGACTTTGGTTGCCTAATAACTTTCCAGATCACTGCGAGGCCCTTCGGGACTACTGGATCTCTCGCTTGTTTTTACGGTCGTCCTGTCGCCAATCCCGTCAAAGGCATTTAAGTACATATAGTAGACTATAAAACCGACGATCTTCGACCGTGACGAGGCTCAATGTTCTGCGATCATCGCTCGTTCAATTTTGAACGAACTTTCCCCAAAATTATAGGGAACACTTTAGTATCGATAGACAGCAAAAGAGATTTGGATATTTTCTTTTTTAATCTCTCGTTTATAATTTATTTCCTTTTAATTTTAGAGATTAAAAATTTTTTTTTTTGGAACGGTAATTTTTCAATAAAAAGAAGAATGATGTGTCTTGCAGACAAGAAGATAGTTTGATACACTTTTGTTAAATGTGCGAATTTTCTTTACCGTTTAAGAATGATTCGCTCATTGGCAAATGAAGTCGAGCGATATTCGGGATACTGTCGACGTACGGAAAGAGGTTTGCTTTGCGGAGGAAAAAATTATAATCGTAAGAAGGAACGGAGATGCGAAGCTCGAACGGGCTGCGAGCATCCCCGCGGATTTGTCCGGACGAACGAGCGGGCGGGCGAACGCTCGCGCGACCTTCCCCAACGTCCTGTTACCCTGGCATCTAGAAATTCAAAGAAGTTCGAAACTTTAACCCTTTCCCACGTGGAGTGAGTGTCCGGTCACGGTAGCCGGTGGTTAATTCGCACCACAAAGAGAGCGCAACGCGACGCGCACACTACAGCCACTGTTCGTAGGTGCGAGACACGTGGAACTCTCGGGAGTGACGTTTTCACACGAAAGCGCGCACGCATACTGGATGTTGGGAGAATAGAGAGAAGGGAATAGGAGTTAGCAACCCTCGAGACGTCCGGATGAGAAACCCGATGGGTGAAACCTTCTCGTTCGTCCTGTTACTCTGCTTCATGTGTGGAGTCTAACGTGTCCTCGACTCACATGTTCTCACGCGCTTCGCCGAAACACCAACTGCCATACCACTATCCGTCCTCTTCAACACGCGTTCTTTTTTTCTTGGCTCTCATGCGTGCACGTTTCAAATTAATTTTCGGTAAAAAATTATCGGAAATTTTCCTAAATTTTCCAAAGTTTTCAACTTTCAAACTTTTTGTCCGATGGATGAAAAAAAATGTCGACTGAATATCAGCGAACGATCGAAAAATTTATGATTTTGCTCCCGACTTGTCTTCTGAACTATCAAGCTCGTTTATTTTCGCCCCCCCCCCCCTTTTTCTCTGTCATACGTCGGAAATTCTTCACTCCAACATATTTTTTTTTTCGAAAAACCTATTTTCCCAGAATTTCATATATAAATTTAGGAAGTTTCAGGAAAAGTCCCGATTCTCTTGGAAATTATGCGTGAAAGAGTGCACAAATTTATAGCGAGAACTCGCGTTCTCTCGGAAGTTATTTTTACCAACATTATCAGAGAAATTCGAAGCTTTTCAGAGGAAAAAAAAAATTTAATTTCTCTGAAAAATTCTGTACTTTGAGGGTTTCTTTTATCGGTATTCGGCGAATAGCCCAGTGATTCGGGCAGCAATATCGCAAATTCTTTGAAAATCTGTAAACCGATGCAGTTGGAGACTTTCGAAAACAATTGTCGGACAAACATTTCCTCCAGCGTCACAGCATGGCATTCGTCTCCGTCGAGGAAGGGTGAAGAAAATTCGAAATAGCATCACGTTTGTCCGCCAAATGAATTCGACATATGCATATATCTATGGCTTTGATCGCCGAGACCAGCGGGAGAGTTTCATAGAAATCGCGATGCTACCGCGGTCTTCGTGAGTCGCTTTACCACGTCGGCGTAAATATGGAAACAACGCGAGAGCAACGACTGCAGAGAGCCATTGTGACGAGTAAGCGTGTGAACGCGAAAATCCTCAAAGGAGCTTCGAACCGCCTTCATCGCGTAGGTTTAGGTTCGGCACAAAGACACGTGGGAGCGTGAAAATTTCATTATTCCTCGAATTCGGGTTGCAAAGTTTCCCCAATTGTCGGGACCTCGGAGCACAAAGCCGTAGTCGCTCAATCGTTATAACTTTACGATGAGAGGGAGACAATGCCGCGGAACCGACGATTCGCAATCGACCGAAAGTGCACGCGACATCCGTTAAGCTATGTCGGATTGCATTTATCGTTCGCCAATTGAACTACGCGAAACTGGCGAACGACTGGCTCTTCTACATCACAGAATCGATAGAGCGATGCTTGCCTTGACAGAGAGAAACATACATTTAAAAAAAGTATGTTTTACATTTGCCAGACATTTCTGGTCCACATCGGTAAACAATTTTCCTTATAGTTAATTTTGCCACTAAGACTTGAGCTATGTCGGATTTCGTTTATCGTTCGGCAATTGAACTACGCGAAACTGGCGAACGACCGGCTCTTCTACATTACAGAAACGATAGAACGATACACGCCTTTGCACAGAGAAACAGACATTTAAAGAAAGTTTGTTTTACATTTGTCAGACATTTCTGGTCCACGTCGGTGGATAATTTTCCTTATAGTTAATTTTACCAGTAACGTTCTTTTGTCAATAATCCGTATTTTCAGCAACAAAAAACAGTACAATTAACATAAAAAAATGGTAAAGTTAATTATTGCAATGAGAAGTCAGTAAGATAACGAAATAAAACAAGTAAGATGTAAGCACTAATTTCTTTTTATCGCGCGCAGGGTTGAGGACACCCTTGACCATTTAGAAAGTACCTCTCGCCGTGTCTGCTGTCCTGATGGAAAAGGTCACGTGGCAGGCCTCTCTTTTTCATTTGCTATCGAGTATTCAATCTCTTCGCGGGACACCCTCTTATTCCCCCCGGGGCTTTCGCCGGTTGTTCGTCGGTGTGCAAATAGGCCACCGACAATGGTTCCCGCTCTTCCTGTAAGGGGAACGCACGGCTACTTCTCGCCGCTCATGTTCCCTCGTTACATATATAGACCAAACTAATTCCAAAAGTTTATCTGTGTTTTTTTTACACACGCGCCACACCGTGGAAAAGGAAGAGCTGTGTTTAGCGTCCACAGCTTCGAGCTCTTTTATGAGACCTTGTTATTCGCGATGAAGCATCGATTACTTTCCAATCCCGTCGAGTCGCCTGTTACCTGGGCGCTCTTCTCGCGCTCTCGAGGAGCCTTAACTCCGGCACTGTGCGCCATTTAATCGATTCCCTTTAAAGGCGCCCCAGCGGAGCACTCGACTAACCGACGGGGAAACTCCGTAGATGGAGGCGCAGTTCTCGGAGCACTCTTTCTGCCCTTTCTGGAACGCAGGGCTTCGGGCCGTACGGTTTCCTCCTCGATCGTCATGAATCCCCGCTACCTAAGTAGACCACTTTACGAATTTCAACCCTTTCGCGATGCTCTACGCCCACGCTACAATAACCGGTCGCAGGTGATACTCGACTGAGTTTGTGCTGGCATTAAGTCGAGCAACGCAATTATTATTATTGTTTTTTTTTTTTCGTTTTTATTTTATGGAAACCGGAAGTTGCACTGGCTATGCCCTCTACATGGTCTTGGCGCTGATGTCTAGCCAGTACCGCAATGAAGGGCGACGAAGATTGGACATCAAGCCCGATTGGACAAAAAGCCCGGGTAAAGGTTTAAAGTTCAAAATACTACGTTGAAGGGTATACTACCCTGGTCGCTAATTAGGGATTCCTATTCAGTGGATCTTTCCTCGGGGAGCCGGGACCGGTATCTCGTTCCTTTTATTCCTGGCAGTGTTGAGCCCCGGCTCGTGGACCACTCCCATTTCCAGCGGGATTATAAATGCTATACCGGTACTCATCACTTCTCTGCACTCCTGTCTTCGCAACTATGATGTCACTATATATAGGACACTGAGGACTTCTGGACGGACAAACTATGCTGGTTTTTTTTTTTTTAGAATTGTCGAGACGGTTGAAAATACTTGTGGCCGAAAAATTAACGATGAAAAAAAAACGCGTCTGTCAACTCATACCCTGAGCCGAGGTTGCAACTCGATAAGAGAAAATAAAATAAGATCACGATAACCGTTTAAACACCCCATCGGTCATATTTGTCGTGTTGGCGAAGGAGCTATTTTCAATAAATGGTTTATTCAATTTTTATGTAAATATGGAAAAATGTCGAGAATGTTAATGCAATTCTAATGAAAATTTTGTCGAACTTGATTTAATGGTAAAATTTTTCTTATTTTGGTATAAATATTCTTATTTTAGGTAGCAATTTTATTTTTTCTACATTTTTATTCAGAAAAATGTCCGACAGTTGAGGAATTTACAAACTTAGAAAGAGGCTTAGGGCTCGAAGGTCTAACAGATCGTTCGAACGGCGTAACTTCAAAGCCCATTGAGTTATATTGTGGGGGTGGTTCGACGAAAAATTTCCCTCTCCGCGAGTTCTGTTCTCCTAGTGAGGTCGTCACGCTGTAAGCTCGAATTTCACGCTCTAACGCTTTGCAGTAATCGAGTCGAACCGTAACGAATGTAATTTCGCGTGTATTCGTACACGGCGAATACAATATTATGAGCAATACTCAACGTAGCACATTCGCTCCTATTGTAAAACTCCTATTTAAAAAATATATTTACGTGATTTATGATTTAAACAGTGAAAAAAATTAAAGCACACCAAAACATCTTGACGAGAGTCTCGCGAAAACAAATTCATTGTATTGTCCATCCCCTTCGGGCGTAAAAATGAATGTCACTTTGAGTAGAGATAATTTCTCACCGGTGACATTTTGTAAAAATCTAAAAAATTTCGTTCACATCGACCGTCAGGTGATCACTATCCATGAAATCGAACTAACGTATTAAGTATATCTATATAGAAACATTTTCATTGTCTCCATTTGTATCTATAGTGTATATCTAACAAACGCATCGGTAAATCCTTTTGAAATTTGGCTCACCCAATGATTGTACCCCTACCGAGATAGCATTAAAAATTTCGCACCCGTAATTTCGAGCCCCGACCTAACAGTCGTACCTCCTTAAGCCGGCTCGAATCTTCGGCACAAAATTCCTGCGATGCCCTGAAGCCCTAATACTCGTCGTCGTGAATTTGACCGCGGGCGAGTGTCGTTCTCACGCTCGGGGGCCTCTCTTCGAGGTACGGCGAACGCCGCGTCGGTCGCCGCGGAGAGGGTCGTGGGAGGATGATCTCTTCCCCTTCGCCACGGGTATCGAGGACCTTTGAACCCCGAAGGAATTTCGAGCCGGCGAACGGGGGGGGGGGATACGTCGCGGCGTTAAAGCGCCAGCTCCGCTGCCCCATCCGAGAGAAGCCTCCGGGTCACTTAGGCTCCAGTGGGCTCGCGATGATCATAAACGAGCCAGAAAAACTGACGCCTCCGTGAAATCTGACCTGAGAAACCGGGCCGCGGTGCAGACGAAACATAATTCGTTACTTTACGATACCCCCGATGAAACGGTCCTCTCACCAGGTTCCAAGAAGTCCACGAAGAGGGGAACTCAAAGAGGCGGAGGCCGAGCCGTCAGGCGGCAGGCCGGTGCGGAGACCCTGAGGAATCGTGAAGGGCAAGACGGAAGATGCGCAACCCCGAAGACGAGGGTTCGGGGGAAAAACCCCGACGGACCTGCGGCGTCGTACCAGACCTGGCCAACGGTTCTTACCTAGAAAGCGATTCCTGGAAGTAGAGCTTATGGCAGGCGATAGAAGCGAAAGAATGTCTTTTTTTCTTCTTCTTCCTCGTATTCTCAAACTTCTCCGCTCGACGGTTATTTCTTTTTTTTCTTCTGTTTTTTTTTTTTTTTGTTCTCTTTCTTGGGAGACCTTTTTCCTTTCGAGGATTAACGCCGAGAGGAATAAAGAGGCGTGCGACTTCGTGGGAATATCCCGCTCGGGAGATGCACATCGAGCGTGTAAGCCAAGCGGGTGAGAAGAGACGCGCGAGAGGGTCTTCTCTCGCCAGCGTGAGAAAGAATCTTCGACGAGCGATAATTTCTACTCGCGACTACTAGGGAAGCATTCGACTCGAGGAAGCTTCCAGCGATTGGGGGGCTGAGGAGGTTCTCCTCGCGAACGAGGAGAACCGGAAATTCGATGTACTCGCGAGACTGGACCAAGGGGATGAAACAGTGCAGCTGAAAATATTGCGGCAAAGACTTCCGATGTGCATGTCGAGGGCGACTCGAAACTTTCTTGGACGAATCTTTGCAATGATTTTCGTTAATTTCCGCCGGTGTGGGCGGTCACCCAATCAGCACTGATGGGTATTTACGATGCTGAACACCCAACGGTTTTTCATAGCCCTTTCGCCGCGAAGAACTCTTCGTCACTCGGCACCTTTGCTGCCCCTCGAAGAGCATCTACTCTTCGTCTCTGCTGTGTGCTTGGTAACCCTGAGAACGAGAAGCCACCGTTGGAACCCGAGTTCTCACGGTCTCTCCCGGCGCGTCTTCGCCGTGTAGCGTCTGGCTGGCTCTCTCTCTCTCTCTCTCTCTCTCGCCTTCTTTATCTCACTTTTCAGGTATACAGAGAATCTCGAGGGACGTTGGAAGGCCACGTGTGGACCAACGGCCAACGGTCCTCATCATCATCATCCTTTCCCATATCGATCCATGGATATCTTTTCCAAGTGCGAGACAAAAAAAAGATCGTCGCCATGCGCCGCAAAGCCGATTTGTCGGAGAGCCGATGCGGGTGCCGTGGCCATTCACGTGGCGTCGATTGTACGGAAAACTAAATCCAGGCACGAAAATTCTTGGGACGAAGGGCGCTCAGCGACTCGGCCGTACCGAACGATCTTCAGGTATATCTTTGCCCGTCGGAGCCGCAAGGTTCTTCCTGCCAAACGTGCATAGTTTCGTTACGAGTAGGATAGAGTGGGGCAAAATGGAGCTTCACAGAAATAAAAAACTGTGTCACTTCAACTAAGATACACAGATTGTCCTTCGTTTAGTTCGCAAGGTATTCCCGATTTCATAGAAGATTTTATTGGTTTTTAGAGCGATCAGAGAACGATAGTATCTCAAAGTGATCCTCACTTCGGCCAATACAATTAATTAATCCCAATTCCCGAAAGGATCTGAATACGCCGTTCCCTTACAATGACTATCTTGTCCTACTTTTCGTGCCAATGTTACAGGATTCACCAATTTGCCCCATCTTCTGTCGTCGACCGAGTATAGCTTTGCGTGCACAACGACAGTAAATCTTGTCCATTCATTCGGGTTCCTTCATTGCCTCGATATCGTCTAAAAGCTTGTAAGACGAAAACCGTTCAATAGGGAAGAGCGGCGCAAAACGGACGTTTGATTTGGGAGGACTCTTCTTTTTTTCACGACCCACGAAAATTGATATCGTCCGTTTTGCCTCGCTCTTCCCGACAACGCCCCGTTCACTGTAATATCTCCGCTGCATTGCTCTGTTCTGTCAGCGAGGCCCAGGAATTCAAATAGATACCCGAAGACCAAAGGCGAGAGTGCGTCCGAGAGAGATTCAAAGAGAAAAATTGTAGTCGGACAATCGAGGGAATCGCGTCCTCCTCGTTCGTAGTCGGTGCATGCTGGGAGCTGCATAGGCTCTGGCTATCTCGCTCCGAGACTCCTCTCTCGCTTGCCCGTTCGTACATTCCCACGGAGCGTGAGAACCGAGTTCCTTCGTATCGCACAGTGTACGTGTATGCTCTTCCAGAAACTTTGATTTTTCTCACCGAGCCGGGTTCGGTATATCGCGCGCGACGGCGACAGCGACGAGAAAGAGGACTCCGAACGACGGAGGGAAAAGATCGTAGATAATATGAGTATTATACGTTTCGTTTCTTTTTTCAATTTTTTTTTCTTTCTTTTTTCTTGTTAAACGCATTCGTGTTAAATGTATGGAATTCCTCGGAGAGGTCTCGAGGCTTTAAAATTTAAATGGCCAACGGTTGGCCCGAAGTTGAAGGAACGAAGAGCGAACGGGGGGAGGGGATAAGTTTCTCAGGAATTTCTCGGCCTGTCCTCGTTGACAAAGATCGTCCCGTTTCGCGTGAGACTCAACGAGGGCGACGGGAGAATTTCGAATTTATCTCTCCGAGCGTTCTCACGTAAGACGGAGCAGCATGATCGAGCAGGAGGTATTTTTATTTGAAATTGAAAACGTTCCTCAAAACTACCCACGCGTCCCGTCCAAGTCTCACGACCCGCCGCCCACCCGGACTTCGAGGAATTTTTGATAAAAAATATGCCAACAAAAGAAAAATATAACGAAAAAAATGCTCATAGCCTCGAGAAATTTGAGAGTCCGTGGCTTTGGGGAATTTTAATTTTTTGAAACAGGTGTCCTGCGAGGATAATTGAGTTTCGGGAGTGCGGGAGCATCCCGAAGGTATTTCGGCACCGTATCACCTGCCGCGACGATAACAATCTTCTCACGAGTCCAGGAAAAACATCAGAGGCGAAGAAGTGTTTTTTGATGTGAAACTTTGCGAGTCCCATGTTCCCTGGGAACTTGCAAGGAGGTTCCGCTTTCGTTCGGGGCGTTCACTTGGCACCTGCACGCCGCACACCTTGCGCGCACTCTCTATGCACGACTCTATGCGCTCGCCCCCTCTTGCTGCGAGACCCTCGCGCCGAGAGGGTCCTTTCCAATTATTTCGAGACACCTTCGCGACACCGCTCGAGTTCGCATGGTTCCCTGTCTCTTGTGTACACAAGTCCCGGAGGTGACCAATTAAGGACGGATCGTTCTTCCCGTTCAAAGCGGGTTCGGTCGGTAACAAAAGCTGTAATTAATTTTCATTTCAACGACTCCAACCGTTTCCGCTCAAAAGCAAATTCTTGCACAAGGCTCTGTCATTAAATCGTATAAAATATAAAACTTTGTTCTTAAATCATCGGCACCGATGAAAAAAAAATTAATTGATCATAGTTTTTGTTACCGACCGTTGTATTTCTCGTGCTCTCGAGCCTAAGATCATCCCTGCTCGGTGGGTACAACAGAACGTACTCGCGACTCTGCTAGCGGGAAAACACTGTACTCGTCTCGCCTCTCAGGAGACTCGATAGTTTCCGGGACTTTCGAGACTGCCGCAACTACAACTTCTTCTCACGACTAACGAAGGAGCATGAGGGTCGAAGAAGTAATTTTGAATGTAAGGAACGGATATTTTTTTTTTTTCTTATACACATTCTTCAATCACGTGGGAATCCTTCGAGGTGCAACGTGCGCTCGCTACCCTCGAGGAATTCACACCACCCTTCGCGGTCTTCCGGCTCCGCGAGCGAGTTCTCCCATCAGATTGTAAAATTCTTCCCATGAAGATCGGAGCAGCATCACCGGTGAGAAAGTCATTTTCGGAATGTGAGAAAGATTTTTTTTTTTTTTTCACGAATATCACCGGACGAAATTAACCGTCGCGCTCCCTCCCGGAGAATTCGTCGGGGGTTCCCTTCAATGGCGGTCTGCGAAATTAGATCTCACGCTCGTTACGAGCTCGATACACCTGCTCCGCCCAAAACTCCTTCCCACGAGCATCGAAGCAGCATGAGCGGTGAGAAAGTATATAATTTTTCTTTCCCCCCCCCCCCCCCCCCGTGAGAGGGACGACGAAGGGAGACGACCCAAAGAGAACGGATGAAGATCGAGGAAAAAATTATGTGAATTCTTTCGGACTCATCATCCCTCTCACGTTTATCGAGGCAGCATGAAGAGCGAAGAAGTCGTCCGAAGATGTATTGACCTGACCTAGGGTAATGCCGCGTTTCCTCTGTGGGACTCTCACGTGCGACCTTCGTTCAAGCGGGGTCCGTGCACCTGCTGTTAACCTGCTGCACACGACCGAAGTGCGATTCCATCGTCCCGCATTTGCCGTACACGATAATGCCACTATTCGTAAGTCTCGAAGCCCCTTCGTTCGCCTACTACCCCGATTGGTGTGTACACAGAAAATCTTACGGAAGAATAAGCCTTAGACACGGTCGTTGAATCGCCGAGACCCGTCATGGTGCGTTCTAAACGCCGAGGTGTTTCGGCGGACGACGCGGGTGCCGCGTTGTACAATGAAGGTTTTTACAATGAAGGTTCGGGATAATAAAAGGAGAAGCTCAGAAAAAGTAGCGTCATGATATTTCATGACGCTTCATTTGGGAGATTTTTTTTAACAAATCTCCTTCGGACATTCAGATGATAACTGTTCGTCTGACTGACACAGTATGGCGAATAGTTATCGTCCGAGCGTGTGGAGATAATATTTCAGAATTTAAAAAAGATCGAAAACCCTTCGGATATTCGGAATTTTCATAGTGCGCGATAATTAAATGAAAGGACACTTTCAAGACGTTTTTCAGAGCTTGCCCTTTTATTTTTAATCTTTTATACTAAAAATGCATTATAAGTGCCAGAGAACGTTACTGCGCCTGCGCGTTGTACTCCGAAACAGCTCGGCATTCGGAGCGCCGCACACATAGGGAAAAAAAGGCGAATAACGCGACACAAGCATTGCCTAAGTTTTGCATGCACCGGAAGAAAAAGAACCAATCGAATGGTACTTAATGATCTGCGGAGTTAAAAACGTTCCAAGCCGATCAATTTCGTTGGAATTTTCGCGTGGATCATACGGACCACTTCTCCATTGGAGTCGAAACACATCTGCCCACAGTGGAGACCTTCCAGGTAGGAAACGACCGAAGGGTGTTCAACTTCTTGAGTAGGTCTGTTTCCCTGTATCTTATTTACAACGTTCACCGCAGGGTTCCGCAGGGTACCGCAGGACTGGCAAATCTTTAAAATGGACATTTTGTTTCCAACAGGCCGAAATCCTCGTTGTGCCAGAGTCGAGAAATCCCACCCTCAAGAGAGGTCTGGAATAAATTTGAGCTACTCCTTAAGACGGTCTGCTCTCCTACTTCTTGTTTACTCTATTCGGCAAATGGTTTCCGCAGCCATTAATCGGTGAAATAAAAAACATCGTCCCGAGTTTGTAGATAAACATAATAATTGCATTACAACGCTCGAAAGTGTCGCCCGAAAACAAAAAAAAATGGCGGACTTATTGCTCGCAACTTCTTGAGACCGTCTACCTTCCTATTTCTTGTTCACACAAGACCACCGCAAACTTACATAGAGTGAATAATGCACGGACGGACAAATTCCCTACTGCGATCAATCGACAATAGGACTCGAAAAGTGTCGCCCCTCGAAGGATCTTGTAACATCCCTTGCGACTTCCTGAGACGAGCTGCTCTCCTATGTCTTGTTTACTACACACACACCGCAACGATTCTGTAGAACCGATAATCCGTAGAATTCGTTGCGAGGGTGGAGAACCCTTCGGCAAGGGCCTCCGAAGGGTCTCTCAGTTATCCACCCCTATCTTGCGAATATTTTTTTTCCAACTTCCTCAGACGATATACTCTCCTATTTATTGTTTGCACGGATCCCCGCAAGAATCAATAGCCCCAATAACGCACAGAACGAAAAATTCAACATAGCCAAAAGATAATACGTTACATTTTTTTATTAAAAAAAAAATCCTCCATCAATACTTTCCCGAAGTCTCACGATATTGTGAAATCTTCCTGCGACGCTATGCCGCCCTGTGTCCCGTTCGCTAGGTTCGTGATTCTATTCGACGAATTGTCCTTTCCCGGTAATCCGTGAAAGGACAATTCTCCACGATCACGGCAAAGTGTGCATTGGGGCGTTTAAAGGGTCTTTTAGCTGTCCACCCTCAACAACCTCTCGAACAATTTCGTTCGACTTCCTGAGACGATATAATCTCCTGTTTCTTGTTTGCACAGATGACTGTGAGAATCGGTAGCATCAATAATGAGTAAAGGAAAGCATTCGTTCCAGTCGTTAAACGATAATGCTTATTTTTAATGCCCTCTTTCAACAATTTTAGGGACTCGAATTTTTTAAATCTTCCTGCGACGATATGCATTCCTGTGTCTGGTTTGCTCAGTTCACCGCATGATTTCATTGCGCTTTCGATCCGTGAAACGACAATTCGTCACGGCGTTAGCATCGACAAAGCATGTTTTTGGGAGCTCCAAGGGTAACTTTGGGCCAAAGAGGTGGGTCCAGAAACATTCTCCGGCCACTTCTTGAACCGTTCTACTCTCCTGCTTCATGTGTACTCTGTTCACCCCAGGCTTCTTTACACAGCTAATGATCCGCAAGATAAACATCAGGCGGGTGTGCTTGACGCAGCTCCAACGATCGGCACAAAGGACTTGGGGGATTTCCAGTGTTCGTCTGAGAAACGTTTCCCAGGTACAATGTTGCTCGCGAGGTCAATTGACTATTTCCCGGTAACTTGTACGAAATGTCTGATCTCATGGTGCTTGTTTACTCGATTCACCGCGGGGTTTTCTAGAACACGAATGATCTATTGCGGCGATTCTTCCCAAAATGGTGGCTTAGCGAACTTTGAAAGCAATAGATCAAGGCGTCTGGCGCTGTGATAGCTTTCCTCACCCTTTTAGACCCCACCTTTCCCCTCGGATTGCACGCAAAAAAATAATTCATTTGACGGGCGCCCCGCAAATCAATGTTTATTAGATTTAAATGCCTATTTATTAAATTTAAATGCCTATTTATTAAATTTAAATTAATATTTATTTTATTTGAATAAATATTTATTTAAGTCAAATAAATATTTATTTGCGGGGTGCCCATCAAATAAATGATTTTTCTGGGTGTGCGTTCGCAGTCGATTGATCCCTTACTGTGTCGCATTCACCCAAGGCCACACAGAAACCGCAGAAAATCAAGCCACACCGACGGCCCTTTCCCGAGAGATCGGTATTTCTAGAGGATAATCACCAATCTCCGAGAAAATTGCCTCTCGCTCACGTTTCGATGCACCAACCAGCACACGACTAAGCGGTCACCCATCGAAGTACTGACCGCGAGCGATACTGTTTGACTTTGGGAACCGCCGGTCTCGCACACCAAACGCGAACCCGTCACTATCGGTTTGAACGTTTTTATATCAACTGCTTCTATGTTGATAGTGCCGCGCTGCACTATAAGCATTGCCAGATCTACGTACGGATTATCTCCTTTAATACAACCAAATTTATAATAATTATTGGAGCAATTATCGTAACGAACGTATCGAACTTTTTGGAGTTTACGTTATATGATATAAACATAGCAGAACAATTAGTAAGACTTTTTAAATTCATTTTTTAAGGTAAAGTATGAAAATATATTTTACATATCTGTGTATATATGCTATATATGTAGTGTTTTCATATGTACATATACATATATTTTTTCAAGGGTGACGGCTAATTCCAATCGTAGATTCCTCACCGTCCCCTTTCCATTCCACCTCTAGAGAAAACACCTTCGACAGCTTTCTACTCTCCTGACGACTTTACGATGCCGGAAAAAAATAACATCGAAATAACCGATCGATGTAGTAACCCGCTGTCGCATCGCTTCACGTCTAATGCATTGTTTGCCGGCTGTCCGCGACATCGCGGATTATCCAACGAGCAACAACATTAACTCCGTGAGCGGTGCGTAAAATCATGAAATTCACAAATGCAAAACGATGATCCGTGGCATTGACCGGTAACACCGCGGCTCCCTCGTGCACGCGGCTTTAAATTTTTTGAAGCGCCTTCTCGCCGCCTTATGAAACCCTGATTCTTCTTCACGCTTTGATGACCTCGGCCAATGGCAAGGAGTTCCTTCTTCCTTCAAGGCAATGCGCTCTCTCGATGTCTCACGAAAAATATTCACGAACATCGGACCGATTTTACCGATCTCGTCTCTCGCGGGATAACGAAAAAAAGTTACTTCTTTGCAACCTTTGGATCCCTAGCCCGCCGGTCACGGCATATTGACTTTTCCAATTATTCGTCTCGCGGCACAGTGCGCCCGGTGACTAATCGCCGTCGCATGCCAGAGATCGATAGCCGAAGCCGAGAGGAACGAAGAGACGGAGAACGTGCCCGAGGATAGTTTTTTTTTTTTTTTTTAATTTATTTTCATTACATTGACGAGCAGATCCGCCCAAAACTGACCCACGACGAATTGGGAGCTCTTGCCCTCATCCCCAAGGACAGAATGGTCCGTTTCGTTCGAAAGTCCGTGTTCGACCATAGTTCGAGTCTCCCCATGGGCCGGATCATCGTCGACCCGCCCAAGGCCCGTCAGCCTCGACCAACCATCGTCCAGGAACACGGTGGGCCCGATTCTTCAGGGTCCGGTCTTCCGCCACGGATGTCGAGTGCACGCGGCAGGACGCCGGGATAGCGTTGCCCCGAGTACTCCCGAACGTTGGAACCTTCTGTTCCCTCGTGCACTCCTGCTCGAAATGGTACCATATTTCTCTTCGATTCTCCAACCCGTTCGCATCGCGGTCGAGCGCCCTCGATGAACAGGACGATTCGCGGATAGAAGAGAAGAAGAAGAAACGAAAGAGACGCCAAGAATCGGGCCCGGTACGTGTTTTGCGGCTGGTGCGCTGGTGAAGTGAGCGACACAAGCCCGAAGAGAAGGGGATTTTAGCGGAATGGACGAGCGAGGAGACCCCTCGGTGTCCATGAGTCCCTATTTCGAGTCGACGAGAAATTAACCCTCTCGATAAAACGAGGATGAGACTTCGCAGGTACGAAAGCCGGGCGACCTTGCTCGGTCGGTAAATCCCAAGGACTCGAAGCGGAGTTCGTTCTCGCACACCGATGACGAACTCCGACGAAGGCCTCTCGGCTCGTTCTGCACTCCTGGTAGAAACTCTTCGATTAATTCGAGTTTACAATGTTCTTCACGCCTCTGCGACGTCCACCGAAGGATCAATTAACGCCCGGTGTTTCGAGCATTATAAGGTATGAGCGAAATCGATCTTACCGACGATTCGCAGAGTCGGGAAGGTTTTGTCCACCGCTATCGGTATTGTTAATAGACGATGAGGACGTGGACGCGTCATCCACTGCGTATCCCTCAGTGGAGCATAGAGTCGAAGACTCTTCGATCGTCGATGACCGAAAGCACTCGTCGGCCCTCGCCTCCACCACGGAAGAGACGAGGTGCGCGCGACTCGGACTATCCGTGTGTTCCCTGTTACTAAATCGAACGTCCACAAACTCTTCGAACACTTTCCTCGTCGACATGATGTCCTGTTACACCGAGGATATGAAATTTCTGTTAACATATTTTCGTACGCCCACGACCTATAACGCACGAGCAAGCGGAACTATTCGGCAGTGGCGCAATCGCTTTTTGGGTAACTGATTTTTTTTTTCGATAAATTTCCATTCTATTTCTTCGAATTTATCTACCGGAAGCGATCGAGACTTTATCCACTTTGTCGATTCGAGACGGTCGACGATTGGTTCTTTTTTAATCAAAATTTATCGTGATTTGTTGTTCGGGCCATAGTTTTCTGAAAAAATGTATAAGATTTTTTTTGTTTTATAGGTAAAAAAGACCGTATCAAAAATCCCATGAGATTGATCGCTCGTACGAGTCCGTGAGTCGTGTGAAAAAACTTCCCAAACTCGAATGTAACCAATTGCAGTAGTTCCATTTTAATCAATATCAATTTTTATAAATATTTTCTATTAACATAAAATTGAACTCCTGCAATTTTTACGTCTTTAATACTCAAAACTGAAGATTTTTTTTTTTACGTCATCGCAACATCATAATGAATCAAATGCACATGATTTTTTTATACACTTTGTTTGCCGATAGAAAACATTGAATTGCGTTTTGTTAAAACTGAAATCATCGAAACCACCCTCGAGATAAATTGTCCCGATGCAGCGTTCGGAACTCTCTCCGAGTTTTCGGGACTTTCGGGAGTTTTCAGCCCTCAAAAAGGGGCCAGGGAGGGGGGCGACTTTCAAGTTTGAAGGAGGAACCGCCGAGCATCGCACTGTCGTTCACCTCCGAATTTCGTCCGGCCTCCTCGAACCTCCTACTCTCCTTATATAAAATCTCTGACTAATTTGTATTTACAATGGTTTTCACGCCTCCGAATGAATTACAGAGCTAAGTGATATCATGTAGTGCGCTTATGTTGAAGTGACCGCGATAATATAGCTTTTAAATCTCTCGTGTATTATAAACACCGTTTATATATATATATATATATATATATATATAGACCTAAGTAGCTGGTGTGACGAATCTCCTAATCTCCTCGGCGACAGTCTCGAACCGGTGAGCTCCTCCTCGCTCGGCTGTTACCCGGGGACGGTCGAACGAAAAAACGTCCGTTGAAAAATATTCGAACCACCGCCGAAGCGAAAGAAGGCGGAAGAGCGCGGGAATCCGTTTCGAAAATCGATTCCGACTGGCGATAACGTAAAATTCGTCTTTCGATCGGTTTTCCCGAAGACATCTTCGGATATCCTGAACTCCTGGCAATCTTGTTTATTTAAGTCATTTGGTATGAATGAAAAATCTAATGGGCCGTAAAATCACATAGCCGAGGGTCTTTTGTAGTCCCTACGTCGAGCACCTTTTGAGGATGACGAGCGAGAGGGCTCGGTCTCCGCCGATCAACCTTCCCACTCGTTTCGCTCTCGAGGAACAGTTCCGTTCGGTTTCTGTTATCCTGGCAGTCCCGTCGTTTGAAGTGGTTTCCCTGAATGCATCGGTTAATCGAGCGTGCAACCACGGCCTCCGCGAAATTACCTCACCAGGATTCTCGACACAAACGACGCTCCGATACACGGTAAAACATTTTTTTTTTGGCCTTTAACGAACATTCCCTGTCAACGAAATTCCACAATATTTTCATTTTTATTTTACAATGGTTTTTTAGCCCATTGATTTTAGTTTTCTCGTCAAGTGTTACAACTTTTTTTTCATTAACAAATATAGCTTGCTGGTAACGAAAAAAAGAATTGTAAAATTAACAAGACAAAAAATGCAAAGTTAACAACGACAAGAATCGTTGACGTTCGTGAATTTAAAAAAATGTTTCTTGATCGCCCAACTCGTTTTTACCGTGTGCGAGTGTTATCTTGCGTGTTCTCGCTTTCGATCCCGAGAGACGAGCAGCCAGGTGTCCTGCAACCCGTGGATTTTCGTTTCACGGGTGTACGATGGACGATTTTTGGCTCCAGGTCCGTTCTGATATCCTGGCATACTTGTTTACCAAAGTCATTTCTTCTGAATGAAGAGTGAAATTGGCGTGAAATTATAATGGTTAACCGGCGAGGGGGAGGGGGAGGGGGGGGGAGGCGTGTGAGGGTATTCGTTACTCCTTTATGGCACGTATATACCCTGAGGGTATATCAAAGGATTTTCGAGAAGGTAGTTCACCTCTTCCGACGAATGCGCCTGATGGTCTCTCGAGAGCCCGACGTCCTTGCGGCGTCCGCGGCGCAAGGCTGTGTGAACCAACTTCGCGTCCACCAACTCGCCGGCATGGTGCCCCGATACTTGAGACCAGGGAGACAGTGAGACTCCGGGTCAACCCTTTCAGGCCAATACTCTCAGACGCATGCTTATTCTACTGCGAACCCGCTGCACGGAGTAGCAAACCGGTTTGGCCTTCGTGATCGTTCTCTTTTAGCCACCCGCGCATTCCTACAAACCCCCACGTACTCCGGTCCGGTTCACCATGCAAGCCGACCTTACCCACCACTTTGCTGACACGAAAGTGGCCGGTGTAGCGGGAGAGATTTTTTGTTTGTTTGCTTTACTGTTACGTTGCCAATTGCATTATTTACTGGACATGTGCACATATACATATAGGGGGAGAGGTCGTTGCACTGGTACAGTAACTTTGCAGGGGGCGTCGACGACGCAGGGGACTTTCGAAGGGGTCGGAATGACGATCCACGAGGGGACCGCGATTCATTGCCGACAATTCGTACGATATACATCTGCGATAGTTCATTTCGCCTCTTTTATGTTCTCTTAATATTTCAATCTATGTTAAAATACTTCTTCACGATAATGTAGGTTCGGGGTATCAGGATTCAGAGAGCGGTGTTCGGTCATGCAACATGAGCATTATGTCGGCATGAGTCCGGTGCGCGGTGGAGGCTGCGTCAACGATAATACCAAAATTGTTTCTTCAGACAACTGCCAATGGCCGACTTGCGCTTCGGACGAAACTCACATCGGAGTCGTGTTCGGTGTCGAAGAAATGTATCGAATTACGCGGTCCGGAAGATTCTTTGGGATCCTTCTGTTTGACGCGAAAAAATGCACGGTATCCCTGTGTCATGTTTTTCGCATTTTTTTATATCGTTCTTATTTTATTTTAGAATTTATCAATATTTTGTAAATGCACCGAGTACTTTGTACCGTGTAGGTATGTTTTCCCGTCGAGTACGATAAATATCTCGGCTTTTTTCATAATTCCATCGGGAAACAGTTGTTGTTTTTTGAAAATACCGAAAGACGATACATTTTTTAAAAATCGTTCATAAAACCGGCTTTCTGGGTAACTAATTTTTTTGCCCCGTTCACGATTAAATCACCCGTCTATAAAAATTCTAGGATCTGTAGGTCGTTCTCAAAAAAAAAAAAAAAAAAAAATCGAAAGCGATACTTCCATCGTTTCTCGCTACCCTGATGGATTCTGTTGACAAAAGTCATTTCTATGAATGGAGAAACTCAAGAGACCGTAAAATTGGACGACAATTCGAGGCAGGTTGTCTCTCTTCTGTCGACAGAAAAGCCAACACCCGGCGGGGGGTTCCCCGTAGATCCTTGGCGAGATCTCGCCAAGGGCCTCCTCGAGACACGAACCCTTTTTCCATCGTCGAAGAATATACCTCCGCTTCCACGATGCTACCCTGAGCAACCTGTTTACCGAGGGGACTCGAAAGAATAGAAATTCAAGTGAGCGTGAAATCGGCTCTCTCGCATTGTCAGCCCCTCTAACGACCATGTACCCAGTGACAACCACTAAAACACTACATGCTGTCTCTTCAACTGCATTATCATCGAAACCGACGAAGGAACAAGCCGGGCGAGAGAGTTTCTCGTCGACATGGTACCCTGCTCGAAAAGGAGAGTAATTTCGTCACGCCCCCGTGTTCACCCTCGGGTGCGCTGCACATCTCAATTTTGTATATAGACTGATATATATTTATATTCCCATGAACATCAGGAAACAAGAACGAGCGAACGAGGAACACACGCATGTCGCGTGTTTTCTTCCTCGAAATAAAATATTTCGATAGACCTCTTGCAAGGTCTTGAATCCCTGGCACTTTTGGGTGACAAAGTTCATTTTTTATTTTTTATCTTGTCTTCGTTTTTTTTTTTTTTTATCGTGCATGTAGACCGTGCGAGCGCAGACTGGTATTTTCTGAGGAACGGGAACTTTCGCTCTTGGCATGTTATCCTGAGAAACTTGCGAACGGAAATCAATTTTTGTTTTTTTATGAAGAAACTAAATCGAACCTGAAATTTCGACGAATGTCTCGCAGACCTCGCGTCGAGCTTCGAGTTGTGTTAGGGTGAAATTTACCCCCTGTAGAATTTGGGCCTTTGCCGCTGTGCATGTTATCCTGAGAAACTTGTGAACGGAAATCAATTTTTGTTTTTTTATGAAGAAACTAAATCGAACCTGAAATTTCGACGAATGTCTCGCAGACCTCGCGTCGAGCTTCGAGTTGTGTTAGGGTGAAATTTACCCCCTGTAGAATTTGGGCCTTTGCCGCTGTGCATGTTATCCTGAGAAACTTGTGAACGGAAATCAATTTTTGTTTTTTTTATGAAGAAACTAAATCGAACCAGAAATTTCGGCGGATGTATAGCAGACCTCGCGTAGAGCTTCGAGTTGTGTTAGGGTGAAATTTACCCCCTGCAGAATTTGGGCCTTTGCGCTGTGCATGTTATCCTGAGAAACGTGTTTAAAGAAGTCGTTATAGCGAAAGGGGATTAGAGAGAGCGTGAAATTTTCGTACCGCAAACTCGGGGCCTCATGCTGGGAGGGTAAGATTTCGGAGAAATTCTACGAGATTAAGAAAAAGGCTGTGGAAGATGCTCCGAGGGTATGGTATCCTGGTAGGAAATGGGAACAGAGTCGTCACGCCCTCACTCACCCTTTGGGACTGTAAAGCCTAACCGTACTGGCAACTCAAAGTTGCTACCCTTTTGTCGTTTTGAAATTTCCCAATGAGAGTCGTGGCTTCGATGAAAAATGTTTGCCAGCCACTTCTGCATTTGCCATGCTAGCCCGTTACAGTTGTTTTCAAACGTCATTTTTCTTAACAGGGTTTACAGCGATCGTGAAATTGGGAGATGGAATCTTCGAGTCAGCGAACCGAAATGTATTCAATCTTCAGACACAAGTTTCGAACATTAATCAAACCTGCGTCGTTGAAGTTAAATATTAATAAATCCGTTCTTTCTTTCAGCTTGTAGTCATTCAGATAACAGATCACAAATTTAGTACTCGGACGATTGTTGAAAGATCAACAATATGAAGATTAACCAAACTAGGATTTTAAAGATTTTTTTCTAGTTTGCTACAGCAGACGAGTTTAGATCGAAGTTGGACCTTCGCGCCGTCCATGTTACCCTGAGAAATGTGTTTACGAAAGTAATTCTAGTGAATAGGGATTAGAGCGAGTGTGAAATTTGTCTACCACAAAAATCCGGACCTCACGCTGTGAGGGTAAGATTGAGCAGAAATTCTACTCGGCGAAGAAAAAGGTTTTGGAAGACACTCCAATGTATGCAATCTTCAGGCACAAGTTAGGAACATTAACGAAGCTTGGGTCATTGAGGTTAAAAAATGATAAGTCAGTTCCTTTTTTCAGTTTGTAGTTATCTAGATAGCAGATCACGAATTTAGTACTCGGACGATTGTTGAAAGATCAACTTTTTGAAGATTAACCAAACTTGGATCTTAGGATTCTTTAAAAGTTATAACAAGACAGAAAAGTACCGGTATGGCTCCATAGATCACCAATATAGTGCTGTAACAATTGATAAATTATTTACTTTTGGAAGATTAGCCAAACTGGGAGCTTTAAGATTGTTTTCTATTTTTATTTGAAACAGCAGACGAGTTTTGATAGAACTTGGACCTTCACCCCGTCCATGTTACCCTGAAAAATGTGTTTACGAAAGTAATTCTAGTGAATAGGGATTAGAGCGAGCGTGAAATTTGTCTACCACAAAATCCGGACCTCACGCTGTGAGGGTAAAATTGAGCAGAAATTCTACTCGACGAAGAAAAAGGTTGTGGAAGATACTCCGACGGTATGGTATCCTGTTAGAAAATAGGAACAAAGTCGTCACGCCCTCGTCCAATCCTGGGGTACGACGGAGCCTGCCCGCGGTCGCAATTAAGAGTCGTCGCCGCCCTTTTGAAACTTCCTAATGAGTCTCGTCCCTTTGAAAAAAAAAATGTCATCAGCCACTTCTGCATTTGTCATGCCGGCCCGTTACACTTGTTGACAAAAGAGATTTTTCTGAATGGGGATCAGAGCAACCGTAAAATTGGGAGATTGCAATCTTCAAGGCGGTGACCGAAAAATGCATTCAATCCTCAGGTACACGGTAAAAACCCTAAAGGAACCCTTGACAAAACGCATTTTTCAGAATAATGCGTTAATTTCAATGGATAAACTCAACCATGAAATTGAGGGGTCGTAAAATTCCTCTTGGGAAAATGTAAATGCACTGCAGCTTTGGGTGTACACAGTAAAATTCGAGAATTGTCCATTGCATTTACTTCTGCATTTCCCATGCTACCCCGTTACAGCTGTCGACAAAAGTCATTTTCATGAATAGAGGGATTAACGCGACCGTACAATTGGCAGATATGATGAAGTCGGCGAACGAAAATGTATTAATTCCTCAAGTACAAAGGTAAAAGCGGACATTGTAAACGTCGAAAGTAAATTATTGTACCCACCTCGGCACCAACGTGAACATTCAAAAATGTTACCCTGAGGAAACTGTTGACAAAACGTATTTTCGGGAATGGGGATTAGTTCGACCGTAAAATTGGGAGTCATAATATTCTATTCAGCGAAAATAAATGTATTCTAGCTTTGGGTGCGTAGTAGAATCCAAGCATTGACCATTCTAACCGCCAAGGGTGGATTGCCATCCATCGTCTTGGCAGGGAACTTTCGCAGCTCTCATGTTATCCTGAAGAAATTGTTTACAAAAGTCACTCTCTAAAATAGGATTAGTGGTTACGGTGTAAATGAGCTTATGAACTTCAAAAGAGCGTGAATCGATACGTATCGTTGGAATGAACCCTTTTTCTCTGAGAGCCTTCGCAGCTCTCATGTTATCCTGTAGTAACTGTTGACAAAACTGAAGTGACCGAATAGGGATTAACTCGACCGTGAAATGGGGAGTCATGATTGTCTTCTCAGCGAAGGAAAATTGATCCTAGCTTCAGGTACTAAGTAAAATCCGAGCGTTGACCATTCTAACCGCCAAGGGTGGATCACCATCTATCGTCTTGGTAGGGAACTTTCGCAGCTCTCATGTTATCCTGAAGAAACTGTTTACAAAAGTCACTCTCTAAAATAGGATTAGTGGTTACGGTGCAAATGAGCTTATTGATTTCAAAAAAGCGTGAATCGTTACGTATCGTTGGAATGAACCCTTTTTCTCTGAGAGCCTTCGCAGCTCTCATGTTATCCTGTAGTAACTGTTGACAAAACTGAAGTGACCGAGTAGGGATTAACTCGACCGTGAAATGGGGAGTCATGATTGTCTTCTCAGCGAAGGAAAATTGATCCTAGCTTCAGGTACTAAGTAAAATCCGAGCGTTGACCATTCTAACCGCCAAGGGTGGATTACCATCTATCGTCTTGGTAGGGAACTTTCGCAGCTCTCATGTTATCCTGAAGAAACTGTTTACAAAAGTCACTCTCTAAAATAGGATTAGTGGTTACGGTGCAAATGAGCTTATTGATTCCAAAAGAACGTGAACCGATACATATTGCTGGAAGAAACCCTTTTTCTCTGGGAGCCTTCGCAGCTCTCATGTTACCCCGGTGTAACTGTTGACAAAACTGATGTTACTGAACAGGGATTAACTCGACCGTGAAATGAGGAGTCATGATTGTCTTCTCAGCGAAGGTAAATTTATCCTAGCTTCAGGTACTAAGGAAAATCCGAGCATTCACCATTCTAACCGCCAAGGGTGAATTACCATCTATCGTCTTGGTAGGGAACTTTCGCAGCTCTCATGTTATCCTAAAGAAACTGTTTACAAAAGTCACTCTCTAAAATAGGATTAGTGGTTACGGTGCAAATGAGCTTATTAACTTCAAAAGAGCTTGAACCGATATGTATCGATGAAATGAATCCTTTTTCTCTGAGAGCCTTCGCAGCTCTCATGTTACCCTGAAGAAACTGTTGACAAAAGTATTTTCCTGAATGGGGATTAGTTCGACCGTGAAATTGGGAGTCATAATATTGTATTCAGTGAAGATAAATTTCTCCTAGTTTCAGGTAGTAAGTAAAATCCGAGCGTTGACCATTCTAACCGCCAAGGGTGGATTACCATTCATCGTCTTAGTAGGGAACTTTCGCAGTTCTCATGTTATCCTGAAGAAACTGTTTACAAAAGTCACTCTCTAAAATAGGATTAGTGGTTACGGTGTAAATGAGCTTATTGATTTCAAAAGAGCGTGAACCGATACGTATCGCTAGAACGAACCCTTTTTCTCTGAGAGCCTTCGCAGCTCTCATGTTATCCTGAAGAAACTGTTTACAAAGTCAATCTCTATAACAAGATTAGTGGTTACCGTGCTAATGATTTTAACGACGTCAAAAGGGCGTGAACCTAAACTCATCGCCGAAGACAACCTTTTTTTCCCCCCACGAGTACCTTCGTAGCTTTTATGTTAGCCGGAGAAAAATGTTTAGAATAGAAATTATGCTTAATTGCCTCAGTCAAACTCACTTATCGTGGTAACGTTTCCTTGCGTGAAAAACTTCTACTTTTCGTATATTTTCTTTCAACTTCTCTTGACAAAAGTCATCTTCCTGAATGGAAATCAATATTTACCATTGTAACATAATACAAATCATTGAAACGCGACATCCGAACCGCGAAATCGATTCTCAGAAAAGTCCTAAAACTATCTAGTTCTCTGAGCGACTCTTTTTCGAAATCGAACTTCCACAGTTTTCCTGCTAGCCCGTGAAAACTGTCTACAAAAGTCATTTTTCTGAATGGGGATTAGCGTGAGGGTGAAAAATCGGCATTGTATCGCGGTAGGCCACCCGCACATGACTTGGCATTTAGCTATGCGGTTAAGAAACCGTAAGCCCCTTGCGTCCTCGATCGTCGAGCCATCCATGAGTCTTTTACCGTGAACCCTCTTTTCGCCGCACAAAGATTTATTAGCCACGGCAAGGATCTCTCTTCGGCTTCACCCTCCGACTCCGAGGGTTCTACCCGGCCCATAAATCTTCTTGGAAAAACTTCTCCTGAGAATACTCCTTACATCGCCTGTTGTCCTGTTATAGAAGTGGAGCAACTTCTTCAAACTTTCAACCCTTCGTCTTCCAAAGTTCTTCTATTCGTTACACAACACTCTTCCCAACAATTTTGCGTCATCCGAAGGGTCGGACTATTGCCAGCCAAACTTCGAATCCGTCTTCCATTTCGACTTCCCCCGCCTCGAATTCAACTTCGTGGTGACGAAGTTGAATTTGAGGCGGGGAAAGTCCCTCGAGTCCCTTGGTGGAGTCCTCCGAGGGCGGCGTTCCAGGGAGCACCCTTAGCTCGCTATCGAGCTCTTACCGGCAGCCTTCCTCGACTCTCTGCAACCCTGCTGAAAGTATTCTCCGCCGATGCCCCTTAGAAAGCGCGTTCTCACGCTGCTGAGAACTGCCAGAGTCGAACGCTCCACGATTTTGTCGAGCTTTTTTTTTTCTTCATTCTGTAGCTGCATATAGTGTGTACCGAACATCTGGGACCGAGGAGTAGGATTTAACGTTCTCCCTGCCTTTTTTCTCTCCTTTCCTCTCTCATCTCTGGCGCTCCCGCGACGCGATCCCCTCCTCCCTCTCGCTCCGGTTCGCCTTGGTAAGATTATCTCGGGTCCCGAAGAGTGCAGAGAGGTGAAGCGGGAGGGGAGGAAGTGGGAGGGATGGAGGCCGAGGAGGAGCGGTGTAACGCGCATTCCACGACCCTGGAATAAAGTATGTAGGCGCACGACCGCTTCGACAGCTGCTGGCCTTCCAGGCGACGGGCTCTCTGGCATTGCAGTCGCGCACATACTGTGGGTGCGCGACCTTGACGAAAAATTCATACTCTCAGGTACGGGGCTAACCGAAAGAGTCCGGATGACTACGTGGGATGAATGCCGGCAGATGTGTGTTGCTGGTGTTGTCTGAGAGCGAGCCAGCATCCCAGGCGCGCGTCGGAGTTGAACGTACTAATGGCCGTTGGGGCCGGAACCTTGGCAGCAAGTACGGTGACCGTGAAGTCCTCGGGAACCTGCGGAGAACCCGGTGCCCCTGGCCCTTCGGCCTTCCACACGGTCCTTCGAGCGTCCCGGCGAGTCCAAGGGTTGTAAAAGCGGATGGAGCTGGTGGTCCAGCGTCGCGGCCGGTCTGACCGGGGGGAGAATGAGAGACTGCCGGATCGGCCGTTAAAAAATGTATTCCATCGTTGACCAATGAAATCGCCCGCTCGACCGCACACGCCATGCTAACTCCCGGGCGTATATCCATACCGCAAAGAAAACAAATTTCGTCAATCTGTTCCTGGACAATTGGCGGAAGATTGGTTCCATGAGAGATGTACTTTTGAAAGATTAGCCAAAGTGGGAGCTCCAGGATTTTTTTTTAGTCTTAACGGCTAGATAGAAGAGAGTCAGGAGATTCTGTCAGAAGAGGATCTGTTACAAGACTTTAGATCATAGATCGTAGATCGTAGATCATAGATAATAGGTCACAGATCATAGATCATAGATCATCGATATAGCTATGGCGATTGTTGAACGATCGATTTCTGGAACATCAAAATTGGACCTTTGAGATGAAAAAGTACTAGATAGCCGCCGCAAGTAACCCACGAGAAGGTACCCCGAGAAAACAATTAGGAGATCCGCCAGTCTAAACGAAAATTTCTCAAGATCAACTGACTCGCACACCGATGCAGAGAGGGATGCTGGCCAAGTCGCACACAGCTATAGGTGCCTCGAATAACCGAAGCTCCTCTCCGGTTGTGGACTCCTGGTACCAGAAGCGCCATGCGCCTTCACCATTTTCCCACGCGCCCTCGCCACGTTCTCACGCGCCTTCCCGTCTCGGGTCCTTGCCTCTCTTTTCTTCGCCGCTTCTTCTCGCTATCTTTCATTATTCCTCCCTCTCTCACTCGCTAACATTCCCTCACCGGACGAAACCAGACAGTTTTATCCGCGCCGTTGCCGACGTGGGAAAGTAAAAAAGAATCTTCCCAACTTCGGCACAAACGGACCGCGGCCTCGTGTGTATTCCTACATAATGAAATTCCCTTCGGCGCCGTCGTTGGATTTTCTTCGAGTTTCCCCCCTCCATCTCGCGCGCGTACGCTTCCATCTTGCAGCCGAGAATTCAATGCCGAAAGTCGAAGGGAGACGGAGGGGTGGAGAGCACGCGGGATCGAGGCGATGCCAGAATGTGAATCGCGACGCCGGGCGACTTCTTGAACGGGCATGAAGTCCTGGCCATTCGGGGTTTCGATTTCTCGGGTTCTCAGTGAGAGTATCCCACGGTGCGATCCCGTGGGAACGGCTTGATTGGCTGGGAATCCCGAGTGCCCGGTTCCCGAGCTCTCTCGGAACCACCAGCAGCAACGTCAGCATGCAGACACTCAGACTCGCCGTTCCTTCCCCACTCTCTTTCCATATACTCCTATAACTCGATTCTCCACTCACGGTTCTTCGCGCCGCTCGGCGCTCTTTTCTGGAGAGTCTCGTCCTTTCACTACTTCGCGCTTGCGAGACGATACGCTTCTCTCCCTCATCGCTGACGGACGGTAATTTAACCCCGCGGAGTCGAAGATCATCATCTTCGGTGAAGTTCTCGCGCCCCCTTCGACGCCGATCGACCTGTCGTATCCCCTGTGCACACGGCCGATCGGGGTAAAACGGCCCTACACTGAGAAAAAGCATGGTATTTCCTACTATAACGAATAAGTTCCCAGCGGGAACGTCTATATAGATAGATTCCTATAGTATATATTCAATTGGCTAAACTATAATTATGCTTCCAAATTATGCATTTTTGGCATTCTCGTAACTACAAAATGTTGACGTTCCTGGGAACAATTTTTTATCGTGAAAAGTCAGTATTGTTGCTTTTGTCATGTAATTTTTTCTCAGTGTATACATTTCGAACGAGATTCTCTATTCGTGTGCAGTGACAAATTTACATTGTCCGTTTTGATCCGCTCTTTTCTATATTTTCTTATCTCCCCCGCTCTTATCCATCTTTATGTTTATCGAATCGAATCCCGTCACAAACTTGATCCCTAGCGCGATCCAACGGATCTTCCACGAGGAGAGCGACTAACCGACGCGTCACGTCGCGCTTAATTGGGCGGGTCAGCCCAAGCTGGTCACACATAAGACCCACTCGCCACTCTTCCCTTCGTTAATTTTTTCGCATTCTCTCCATGCGATATACCAGACACTTAAATGTTGGACGAGGGTCAAGCTCTCTTCCCCTCGTAAGTGGGTATGCGACCTTCGACCTCTTTCCGGGAGAAGAGGAGGGGGGGCGGGGTAGAAAAGAATAAGCCACGGAGACGTGTGATCGAGATTCTCACTTGTCCCACTCGACACAGTTAAATTAATATGGAGAATTGAATATATTTTGTATGTAGGGCAAAAGTGGTGAATGTGGACCACCCGATCAGCCCGCAAATAAGATCCATATTGACCGGTCCATATTCCCCCGCTCTACCCAATTTTATTCCCGTTCGACAATCGATGAATCCCGAATTTTTTGAATTTCATGAATGACCGATATCTCCGCCACTTCGTCGATTCTCGATCCGGTTACGAGATTGTACTCTCGTCATCTCGGAAACCCGCCAGCCCATCAGTCTCTAAAGATTTTTCGGCGGTTATTAAATCCAAGGAGCCTCCGTCCATGCCGGTCCATTGATCTACGATCTCACCACCGGCCTATTGTACTCTCGATCACAATACTTCCTCGCGCGTTCGAGAATCGCAAGCCGCAAATGATTTTCTCACGGACGATCCCGAGCGTGCTCGCCGGCTGGCGAATGTACGCGTACGCATCGGGATTCCCGAGAATCTACGGAGACTTTCTTCCCACAGGCTCGTAAAATCTCTCTCGCTCGATCCCTACGCGGCGGTCCTCGCTCGGTCACGAGGAGTACCGAGCGTGGGATAGTTCGTTCCCTGGGGGCAGAAAACGATCTGGTTCGGTAGTAGGCGGTCAGAGAAGAGAAAGAGTTGTTTCTGGAAGGAGAATTGCGTGCAGTTCAGTACGTACAAATGTTTACAAATGTTACTGTGCGTACAGTAAAATATGTAAAGATGTTTCCTCTCCATAAAAACATTCACAATTGTTTTCTTGTTAATTCGATCCAACATGAATGTTGTGCGATTTGCAAGAATGTTTGTTAATTTTGCAAAATATTTGTTAATTTTACAAATATTTGTTTGCAAAATGAACAGGAAAGAGATTGCGAACGCTTGTGGACAAAAAAAAAAGTCGGGCAAGGGTACAAATCTTCTTTACTGAATCTTCTGTATGAACAAACTTTTTTTTAGTCTACAAATGTCCGCAATTGTTTGCTTGTTACTTTTACGCATATTTAGTGTAAAATTGGCAAACATTTTTTACAAAATGAACAGAAAAATAATAGTTGAAGTTTGTGAACAAAAAGAAAGTTAGTTAAAGGTCCAAATGTTTTTTTTCTGCGTTTTGCTGCGTGCGGAATTGGGTCTGCGGAGGCGGAGCTGCGTACATCCCGTACGAGGGGCCTTTCTCTTTCTCGATTGTGCGCGTATGCCCCGAAACTTCCCACGGGATAGGAGAAACGCTATCTCGCATCGGGCACGAAGCATGGAGTGAATGATAAAGACGCGCCACGTGTGCGCTAACGAGCGGGCGCCTGGACCGACGAGATACGGCGCCAGGCCGAACGGTCTCGGGCCTGTGCGATCCCTACTCTCCCACAGAACCTTCCACGATCGTGAGAATCTTCGCAGCTTCAGGGGAAACTGATTCCCAGTCCTACTAGGAGACCAGACCGCCGCAGGCGGTTTCTACCGACTACCGACCGCGGGACTTACCCCTCGCTTGCTCTTCGCCAATAACTGAGGATTCTCTTATCTTTTTTTGACGGTGAGGAAATAAAAAAAAGAGAAATAATGCGACGAGAGCTGCGCCTGTTCGGGATATCTACAAGATATCCAAGATTTCTCATATTGATTAAGCATTTCGATTGTTCCAGTGAAAACGGTGAATTGGGAGAACTAATAAGCGTTTCATGAAACTCTTTTTTCGTTAAACCGACCAACTATCGGTTCTCCAAACTCATCATTTTTATTCACCGTACCGATCGATTAGCTCGCTATCGGGCTAATCGATTCTGAATACTGGCCGATACTGGCTACAGTCGGACAGTATCGGCACGGCGTCGGCCTAGCACCGGTCCTGCGTGTCATTCCCAACAGGGGTATCTCAATCGCAGAAGTCGTACCTATCGATTTTCATAATCGATATTGGAGCACACAATTGATTTCGTCTACTCTGCACAGGAAAAAATAATTTTGTAAAATCGGAATACGAAGTTTCGTAAAAATAATTTTTTTCTAAATAAGTTAAAAACTCGTTTGTTGAGGTTTGAATATACAAACCTGTCCTTTTATTTCCCCTATCATTAGTAATTATAGTGTGTATTTTTTTTTTTTTTGTGAAACTAGAAACCAGACGTGGGATCGAAAAATTGAGAAATAAAAAAATGTGGACGTCTGTGGAAAATAAGTTATTGTAAAAAATACAAATATTTTGTTTACTGTGTTGTGGGCGGAATTTCACCCTGTGCGCGTGACTTCCATCGCACAAGCTTCTGGTCGTGCGTCCCAGCAAAATGCGTCTGTTTTCGTTAGAAAAATGGGAAAATCGACATTTCTTGCCCAGAAAATCGTACAAGTCAGGAAAGTGTTTCATAGTAACTGCTAACGAAAGGAAGACGTCGCGGAGGAGACGGTTTCGAGGGCACGTGAGAAAATTCCTCTGCCCCGAGTTTGAAACCCCTCCGCTCTTGATGGGTGCCTGGTATCGGGAGCACCAAATTCAGCCCCGAGTTCGGCATCTTCTCACGGTGCCCGGAGAGGCTCGCACGCCGTTCCCGCGATGGAGCGCCGGCATGGGAGTCGCGCTAGCGTGTCGAGAAACTCGGCGAGCGAACGAGCGAGAGGACAACAAGTTGCCCCATGCACGGACGCTCGGTCGACCCGAAATTTCTCGTTGTTTCCCTTTGTCGTGAGAAAATCGGGCTCTGGGAACGTTTCGAGGATCGAAAGCGGCAACGTCCGTTCGGCGCTGTTCCCCGAGATGCATACATTCGGTACAGCGAAAACCTTCTCTTCGGCGCTTGACGATAATTCGAGGGGCCACGTGCCGACCCTCCAGTCGATGCATTTCGCCCACACAAGCTCGTTCACACATAATTATACACACATCCGGTGAAGAAACGTTTAAGAGGGTCGCAAGAAATTCGCGAGAATTTGAGAAACCGTGAAAACGACCGAGCCACACCTCTTATCTTCCAGGGCGATTCGCGTGGGAAAAGTTTCGCTGGTCGGCTTGCGAGAAAAAATGATAACATAATTCGAGAGACCACGTGCCGTCCCTTCAATTGACCAGCTTCGTCCCACGGAAACTTGTGTATATATACATCCGATTAAAAAAAAAAAAAACGCCTAAGCTGTCACAAAATTTCACTAGAATTTGAGCTCTTATCTTCCCGGTCGATTCGCGTGGGAAAAGTTTCGCTGGACGGCTTGAAAGAAAAAATAATAACATCATTCGAGAGGCGACGTGCCGTCTCTCCAATTGACGGACGGCTTCGTTCGTCGTAAAATTACGTATGTACACATCCGGTAAAAAAAAAAATGGTCTAAGATTGTCGCAAAAAATTCGCGATCATTTGAGAGACCGTGAAAACCACCGGTCCGCTCCTCCAGATCGATTCACGTGGGAAAAGTGCCGCCGGACGGTTTGCGAGAAAAAAATAATAACATAATTCGAGAGGCCACGTGCCGTCCCGCCAATTGACCGGCTTCCTCTGACGTAAACTTACGTATGTACACATCCGGTAAAAAAAAAATGGTCTAAGATTGTCGCAAAAAATTCGCGAGAATTTGAGAGACCGTGAAAACCACCGGTCCGCTCCTGCTCTTATCCTCCCGGTCGATTAACGTGGGAAAAGTTTCGAGGTACCGCTTTCGAGAAAAAAAAAAAAAAAAGGACAGCGTCTCAGACGCCGCGACGCCGCCGGAACGACGCTGCAGGTCGCGGGCAGACTGGTGCGAGCGAGAGAGGAGAGATAGAAAAAAAAAAAAAAATTATTCCAAGGACGTGTCCCAGAAGCCCCGGAGGGATGGGATCGCGTCTGGAAGATCTACACAGCGTCTAGAATCCACGGGGCTCGACGATCGGCCGGGCGTCAGGGAGGTTAGGGCGATACTAACGTAAGCCGAGTGTTTAGAAGCATCAGGCAAGTATGGGGTTGTAGAAAGAGGCTAGGCGAGAGAACACACGAGGAGGAGCAGGAGGAGGAGGCGGAGGAGGCGCGCTCACGTCGGGTATCCCAAAAGAGACCAGTAGGAGAGTGAACCTGTGCTGCGCCTGCTCCGACTCGGCTTTTGCTCAGGAGCACCGGTAGATGTAGTTGTAGCGCGGCAAACGATACGGAGGATCGTTCCGTTTTTCGAAAGAGCCGAGAGACGATGTTTGTTCTCTTATCGTTTTCCTAGTATCGTTATCTTAGGTCCGCGGTTCATCAAAACGTGTTCTTCTCGATCTTGGGCCATTTACGCTCAGACTTCGTTCTCTCACCATTCGCTATTTTTTCTTGTCTATAAATACAAATCGCTGTGGTCAACAAAAAAAAAAAAAAAAGAAAACAAACATTTGACGAGAAAAGTTAGTTAAATCTACAAATATTTTGTACCGTCTCCATCGCGCAATGTTTGCACACTTCTTGCCGATTGAAAATTAACCCGACGACTATTCGGCAGACAATGCGATTAGAAAAATAGAATAGAATAGAATTGTTTGTTTCGTGTTCTAGGGCCTAAGCCCCCCTAAGAACACCGTGCCACACAGTACAATAAACCATACAATAAAATATAAAGATAATATACAGAAATAACAAAATATATAAAAATAATATAAAGAACAACATAATATAAAAATATATAGAAATAATAAATATTCGAGAGACCGAGACTCGCCTTCAAGTTCGCAACGACACTCTCTCACCGGTCTCTCCGCGCACGAGCGTGTGCGCACGTTGTCGGTGGGAATCATTGAGGTTTCCCATGCCCGGAGAACAGCGGTAATAGTGCCAACACGCGTTTTGCTGTATGGACTGTTGTAGTACGCTACAACGGCATTCCGGCTTCCCACAGCCGGCGAACGTTGATATTGCGAACGAACGAGCCAGACGTTCCCAAACCCAACCGTCTACTGTGCGCGGTACACATATCGTGAGAGACTCGTACGCGTCACGTTCGTATCGTGTAATAGCATACTCGTGTCACGTGCGAGCCGCCTGTGTCGGCTTACAGTAACGACACTCTTACACAGTACATGGTATATACATATGTATATATATATATATATACGAAATTATGTTATAGAGAGATACGCATAGAGAGATACGTACATATATTGAACGATCACTTCTTTAACTTTATAATTAGTCGTCCAATAATCTTAGCCCGAACAATGTAATAGGATAGCAAGCGGCATGATACTTCGCACTGGCGACGTAGCTGTGCTCGTTGCGGCGCACCTTGACCCGAAAAGGGGACGTAAAAGGTCGACTGTGAGGGAGGATGTGACGACAGTGAACCAGACTATCGGACGTCTGGCCGCATGCGAAGTCAATCAATCATTTTGTCGATGAAATCGTGTTTAGCTGTACTAGGAGAACAAGCGAGACAGGGGTCTTCCTAAACACGCGCCAAGCTGACTAGACGGCCCCACTACGCTATCCTCGTCTCTGCGCTGCCTACGCAACGGTTATGTGCCTTAGCGTGTTTCACGCATACCGGTGTTAGGCGCTGTGTTTCGTAACTTGTATATTGATAACTTGGCCGCATGTATATTGATAATCATTGAAAATTGCTGCGCTTGCGATATGCAGAATAGGCGGTTGCGGGCGGGGGGCAAAATGAACCTCTCGAGTACACTGTTAAAAAATTTCTGTTTGAAAATTCATAAAATGTATATGAAGTTTTATGCATATACTGTAGATGAAATTTCATTGAGACGTATGTAAGAATATTGCGTTACCGGCATAATTGAAAACAATATTATTTGCATGATATTTGTAATAATAACATAATTTTCATATACGGATGTCTTAACTTTCAATGCCATCGCCGGTGATTTTAATATGAAGGTATTGCATTCAAGATTAAATTATTAAAATTCAAATACAATGTATATGAATTCTAATTTCGTGTACCGGGGTTCTATATTTCATATAAGTTTGTATATTAAACGTGTTGTAAATTTCATGCAATTTTTAACAGTGTACTTATCGGACAGGTATTCAATATTGACTATCGTAAAATTACAGGCCCGGACGACCATACTTATTTGTTGCTCGCCAGACTTTATCGACAATCAAAACAAATAGTCAAGATTGTGCTGTAATAATCTGCATGGAGAAAAGCGTTCCCTCGAGTACTTATCGGACAACGGATTCAATATTAACCATCGCGAAGTGAAACGCTCAGGCGACAGGGCGGAAGCGACAAATGGGGTCCCCCTTGCCGCAGTTAATGCGATGAGGGACAAATAGACCATGACTTTTCGTTGCTCAGCAGGCTTTATCGATAACTAAAACGATAGTCAAGATTTTGCTGTAATGTGCATGGACGCAAGCGCGTCTTTAATATATTTTACGCAAGGGATAAAAATGTGAATAGAAAAAAAATTGAATTAACATAGCGGAAAGAACGATGAAAAAGTCGAATGAAGACTTTGAGAAAGACCTTGATGAATGAACCCTTGAAGAGGATGAATGAATATAGCTGGAGGAACGATCATTTGAGCCGCATTTGAGAAGAGATTTTCTTTTTATGTCGTGCAAAAAATTAGTGAAGGTAGTTCATTTTGCCCCGCTCTTCATTATACAGTCTGTAGATATATTCGATTTGCAAAAAGTGATTTGTATCGCCGAAAAAAAAGTAAAAAAATAAATAAAACTCGTCTCATCTCACAGGCATCCAAAGATGTCTCCGATCAATTTACGGCAGTTAAGTGGAAAGAGTTATCAGGAGCGTCATCGCATGAGCGAGAGCTCCGCGTGTCGGGCTTTTCGGCGTGAAGAAGTCGGAGCCACGTCCGGATTAAGGTGACGACCTCGCTAGCCGCCTCCTCGTCTCCTGTTCCATTTTAACCGAATGCGCCACTCGTCCGAGCCTCGGGGGAACACGGCCGTCGCTACCGTCAGTACCTTAACCCACTTTCGGCCAGGCGAGCCACCGCCTTCTCGACGATGTTCTCCTGACAGTTTACTTATTAATTTAGATTATGTCGTATAAGAGCTAATTGCCCCGGGATAGCGGGCGTCGCTCGCCGAAAGGAGGATTGCGCGTTATCCGATCTTTCGCTAAAACGGCGCTAATGCGTTATCACACTGAGCGTATCACCAAACCCCGAACAATTGAATTCCGTGTCGAGATCAATCGAGATACACAGGAAAGACTGTTTTTTTTATTCACAAATGATAGAAAAAACAAAATGGTACGAGAAGAATCCAAAGAAACATCGGAAATCATCCATAGAGCAACGAACTAAATGTACTTTCTGTCTGTAACTTTGTCCAGCACCGAATCGTTTTCCTCTCATTGAGACTAAACGGAGTGAAAGGAGCAAAAGAGATTATGTTGCCGAATTTTTCGCGGAACTTAAACAAAGTGCCCAAAACGAAGGTCCACTTTGCTCCGCTCTTACCCGTTGCATTAGCGGGCAATTCGGAAAAAAAAAAAAAAAAAAAAAAAAAACAAAACACGGAGAAAAATTTGTTCGTTCGGATCCTCGTGTTTACCACTCGTGTAGCACACAGGATTTACACACTCCGGTAATGTCCAAACGGACTCTCGAGATACCTGAAATTCCGCGCGGCTTCGTCGGACAGGCATCTGCAGCCGAAATTCTCCGGTGGTAAAAAAAAAAAAAAAAAGGTCGGTTTTACCTCCTGCACGGTATAATTTCATCATCGAGTCCGAGCAACCGGGTCAAAGATGGCCGTGGCCATGAAGCCCGCCGATCGCACTAGCGCGCCACTCATGTTCTCCTAGTAAGGTGATACAGTTTATTGGACTTCTTCAGATTGGAATGCGGCGTCAATGACACTTGTCGCGTTGAGATCTACCGAGACACATGGCAATCGTCTATTCCGCTCTTCGCGCACAAGTGCTGTGCAAGAAGACAGTAAAGAAAAATAAGTAAAAATTAAAAAAAAAAAAAAAAGCAGTGTACAATAAATTACGCCATCCGGATTAATTTTGAAGAAGAAGTTGACTTCGGGTCTGTCTCTCGCGCGGTCTGCTCCTGATACACACCGAGCCCTCGTTGCCAGGGCTCTTCGTCGCAGCTCTATATACACACACACATGTGTAGTCGAATTTCTTCGCTCCAATGGCGGATATATATATATATATATATATACGTTCTTGGACCAGAGAAATTCGACTACCTCTTCCTCCTCCCGCGGCACGCACGCCGCCCGCTACCAACTGTATTTTCATACATCACTGGTAGTGTGACTATGCTCGAGCGACAAGTGCCAGGTGGAATGGAAGCCCCTCGAGAGCTACGCTCTAGAGGAACCGACGGGTGTCTCTCCCTCTCGTCTTTTCGACTCTTCGCAGTTGCCCGCTTATTCTTCTCACCCCTCCGAAGAACTCTCCACGCTATTCTCTACTTCTGAAGTATTCCTCTTCTTTCTTCATTTTTTTTTTTTTTTTCATCCTCTCATTCTTCGTCCTCCGTGATCTTCCTATGTTATTCTGATCGCCTGATAGGCCCAGAGCGCAAACTCATTTTTTCTCATCGAAGAAGACACTCGTTAGAAACTTCTTTATTGTCAATTGTCATCGTGTTGTTTTCGGGCCGAGGCGCCAGTTTGCACGTTATGCAAAGACTGTGCGAGCAAACGGGGACTAATCTTCCAGCTTGCTCTCCTATTACGGATAATGACGTCGCGGCCCGCAAACGACGAGTCGTTCAGCGAGGCCGCGACAGTCACACCGCAGCGTTCGCAGTCGAGCGAGCGCCGAAGTGGGCGGTGGTCTCGTGCCGCTCGAACGCACATCCGGTAACGCCGAGCGGACGGCTCTCCTCCTACTCGCCTAGTAAAAAAATAGCGGTATTATCGATTTTTTTCGATCGTGATCTCGCTTCGAGGCCCAGGCACGGGAAACGGGCCCACCACCTCCGAGTCGCACATGCTGGCCTGCTATTCACTCTTCGCTTGATTTACATATCTTCCAGGCAAATTCGCTCCCCTACGTAAACACCGAAATAAACGCCAATGTTTCTTTTTCACGCACATCGACAAGTGTTCTCTTGTCAATTTTACCAAAAAAAAAAAAAAAAATGTTCCCGTTTTTTCCAGAAATTCTTGTCAGTTTCACAAATGCATGCATTTATTTAACTATCAATAAAATAGTTTGCCGGCGTTTTTGGACAAGCAAGTTTATCGAAAATACAAAACCTTTTTAATGTGTATGCAATGAGCAATAAAAAAATTCGAGTATGATAAACGTCTCAATTACCGGACAAGCCATGCGCGCAGACAGAAACACGATTTTTTTTCGTGCTTGTCCCGAGACTCGAAATGCTCCCTCACAGTATCGTTGAAGTCACGAACTAACAGTCGGTAACGAAAGTGCCTGTACGGAAAAGGGAAAAAAAAAGCTTTTCGAGCAGAATCGAGGGTGTAATTCAGAGTTTTTATTTGAACCTCAGGTAGTCCCGGGTGTGTATAGACGCAGTGCTGCACCCAGAAAAATAATTCATTTGACGGCCACCCTTTATTTAGATGAAGTAAAATATTCACTTGATTTAAATAAATATTTATTTCATCTAAATAACTATTTTACTTAATTTAAATAAATATTTATTTGAAACAAATAAATACTTTACTTCATCAAAATAAACGGTGGCCGTCAAATAAATTATTTTTCTTGGTGTGTATTACCGCCTAGGCCAACCTAGGCCATGGCCTGGGGCGGCACAATTTGCGAAGTAACGAGGGCGGCATTTTTTTTTTTTTTTTTCCAATTATTTGCAAAGACATGGCTAAGTTTTGAAAAATATTTGGACTACAAAGACATTTAATTGTTGTTACTAAATAATAGTCAACAAGATATCAGGAATCAAGGACTAAGTGCATAAAAAAAATAAGCGTTTCAAGGAGGGACAGGCAAAAACACTTGCAAACTGTACATCCGAACGTCAACATCGCTCTTCGTATGTCACCAAGTATGCGAGCCGTCGATTGTTCGGCCGAAAGATCGTTTTCTGTTGTACGACGCGTGAGGAACTGTCCTCGATCGACGATATCTCAAACATCGTTCGAATGCCTTGGCTATTTTGTGTATCGAAGCAGATTCGACAATTATGAAATTTTATTGCCTCATTGGAGATTTCGCGAGAGCACACTGAGAAAAAAAAAAACAAAAAAATTCTGAATTAACCAAATTCGCGGTCACGCACGTTCAAAGCTGCTATTTAGTTGGTACAACTGAATCATTAATTTTATGAACGATTATTCGCTTCAGTCGATTCAAACAAATTTTGTTTATTATACCAACTAAATAACGCTTTTGAACGTGGGCGAACGCACTTCGGTTAATCCAGCCATTTTTTTTTTCTCAGTGCAAAGACTCGTAGGGCGAATATCAGGACGTCGAATTAATTTGATTATCAACTGTGATGGGTCACAATAAAAAGTTTCAGATATATTCCATGTTTTATTGTGATTTTATTTAGCTTATCACATTGTTGTTGTTATTAAAACCCCTGCACGAGGGGGGGGGGGGGAGAGCGGCAATTCTGCATATGCCTTGGGGCACCGCGTAGTCTAATCCGGCGCTGTATGAACGTATTAGATGCCGAAGACGGGATTGCAGTCTCGAAGGGCCATCGTCACCCTTCGCAGTCCGCATGCTCGCCTGTTCCCAAAACTAACGAAATTCAGACCCTGTACGAAAGCGGTCGGCCCTTTCTCCGAGGAACGGACGCCCTGGAAAGGGAAAAGGGACGCGCGTGTGCTCGCGAGGGACCGGAGAAAGCTATCTTCCTCTCGTGCGAGTCTCGTTCTCGATCGCTCTCGCGGCTCACGAGGAGAAGTGGCTCGACGACAGTAGCCAATGGTCAGTCGTGCGGGTCGACGAGAATCTCCGCGGACACCGCGAACTAACGCCCTCGTGCTGCTTTCCTGATGGTCGGTCAAACGAAAACACTGACCGGACAAGGAATCGCCTCTTCGGAGGGACACTCGGCCCTCCCGCGTGTCTCTCCTCCAAGGGCCTTGAATCTTTGTATTTCTCAATATGGTTATCGTTTCGTACTAGTAGGCAAAAAAAAAAAAAAAAAACGTGTGCACATTTGAGAAACATTAGTTTTCCGCGAATTCGCTAGAGTCACCAAATTTTTTTGCGTGCAACACGCAGGAATAATCGCCTATCATTGACCAATGATCATTACTAACTTGTGCGCATGCGCAATGCTGTTTCCCCAGTTCCCAGTTAGTTATAGGACTCGTTGCTCCGTTCGCAAGTCATTGCTCCGTTCGCACTTGCACATGGAGCGACGGGCATTTTGGCGAATATGACGATTTTGTGACGCAAGAAATGTCGTTATATCAACGAAGTCGAGAGATGAAATTTTATGCTACACGGGAGTAAGCGGAGTTTCACCTCGTGTGATTTTCTGCCGTCGCTTCGCTCGGAAAGCAAATTTCTCGCTTCTTCAAAATCACGCACTTCTCTGCATTACAGCACAATATATACAATTTCTCCACAAACGGCCACAATCTTCATTTTATTATATTACCATTTTTTTTTTTTTAGTTTCAAGTATGGTTCGTTGGCAAAGCAAAAATGTTATCAAGGAAACGAAGATGTTGAACTTTGTGATCAAGAAATATTTCTCAAATGTACATACCTTTATATTTAACTGCGTATAGACATTTGGTTTATTCGTTCAATTGAGAGGGATGCAGAAAAAATTCTTCGTATTTTTGTTTCTACAGCAAGGTTTTGTTCTTTTTTGTTTGCCGCAGGTCATCAATTGACGGTCTTCAATGCCCAATCGACGATCCAAGTTGGTGGCAGATGGAATCGCAGCAACGGGAGAGTCGAGCGACCGTTTCTTGGAGTGATATCAGGATTGGTGGTGAATGGGGCGAGAATTTTGGAATTGACCTCGACGAGGGAGGACCGTGTGGTTATAACTATAAGAGGGGACGTGCAGCCACTGCCGCCGGGAAGTTTGCTCGACAGAGCCGCGCCGCTTCAAAGAATGCAACAGGTGCGAATCAGAGGAAGAGTCGACGTTGCGAAAGAGACCAAATGTTCGATCAAAAATTGAACACTGTCAAGATGATTTTTTTTTTCTCTCTCTCTCTCTTAGACTCCAGCTTCCGGAAGACCAGGAGTGATGGACGATTTAATATTCTCCGGAGCCGGAAGTGGATGCGCCGGCGACGACGAGGATGCAGAGTGTAAAGCCGTTTACGACCCTGTGTCAGGTAGGTGTAAGTAAATTTTTCGAGGGCCCCTCAAATAATCTGGCACGATGCGTAAATTTGTGAATTTTTTTTTTTGGTTTTTCTCATAAATAATTATCACTTTCGTATTTGGAATTCTAATCGTATCCCAGCACTCATCGAGTTCGCGCACATTCCCGAAAAATCGCTGCTACTTCGAGCGGACAGGGTTTGTAAAAGGCAATATTACAAATTACACCTCGACCGCAGGACTTGGACGAGTTAAATTGGCACAAAAAATTGTACTTCCTTCATAGCTAAATATTTTTCCTTTGAAGTTTTTATCTCAGACAATTGAGTCGAAAGTTATGAGCAAAAAACGAGTTTCTCGCAAGCTCTCCGAGCACTAGTCGCTTCATATATAAACCGACCGCTCGGCGTAGTCGATCGTGTAGTATGAAAGGAGAGACGTTTAGCACTCCCCTGGACAAGGATGGACACACATATACCTGGTAAGGCACTGTCGCCTTTGGCGGCTCTTACCACAATTTTTTTTTTGTTTTTTATTTTTTCAAAATGACATAACCAACGGTGACCTTGGATCGATGTTTCTATCGAACTCTGCACACAAAAAACAACATATTCTTTTTCTAAAAATTCACGTAAAAAGAAAAATCTCATATATTCGAGACGCCCGTTTTGCCTCCATTTCCCATATATAGATATATATAGATATATAGATATATATATATATATATATAGATATATATAGGTATATATAGATATATATATAGATATATATAGATATATATAGATATATATAGATATATATAGATATATATAGATATATATAGATATATATAGATATATATAGATATATATAGATATATATATAGATATATATAGATATATATATCTCAAAGGCTTGTCGATTCATTACCATTCACAAAACATTGCAGAGCTGCCGGTTAAACGAATTAATGGTCCCGCATTACAATGATAAAATGCAAAGAAAAAAACTGAACTAAACGACGAATTGTCTTTGATCCTCGTTCAGTTGTTCGCATCCGACCAAGTAGTCTCCTCCCGCGCGTTACTGTATCTCGAATCGCGAGAGGAAACTCTCGCACCTACCCGGCATGAGACACGCGCATGACACTCTCCGCGACGCACACGCACACACCCGTTTATCGCGGCAGCTGTGCATGTTGAGCAGCAGGAACAGCAGCAGTAGCGGAGAGGTCTTCGAGAGCGCGGGTTTGCCGCTCTGGGGCTCTCTCCCGGCGACCATGCCACCTTCCCGGCTTCATGCTCGCCCGGTTGTATCTCCAATTCATTTGCATATTTAGGATCGAACCGGGACCGCCCGAAGACAAACTTCCGCCACCCCTCCTTTCTCTTTCCGCGTCGAGCTCCTCGGAGTCTCTGCTCTCCCGTTCCAAAATCTTCTCCGACTGACTAAAAACTGAATTAAATGGTCGTGCCGAGCGATCGTCCGACGAGTCCGTCGACGATCGTCTTATCGGCCGCACCCGGCTTTGTTCCCGATCTCTTTGCCGCCTATCGTTCACTTTAAGCTCGCACATCGATTTCGGTCGCGCTAATCGCCGATCCGAAAACACCTTGCCATTGAAACGTTAACGTGTTCACACGCTGATTTATCCTTGCCCCCCACCCCCCCCCCGTCTTATCCTTAATTTATCGCGAGAGAATCCGGGCAACGAGGTTGGCTATATTATATTTATAGAATGGTAAACGAGGAGGCGGCCGGGGGGGGGGGGGGGGGGGCTCTCGTTGCCCCGAGAGAAACGAGATCGATACGCGACGCTTGCCGTGCAAGTTGCAGGCCAGTGAAATAGAACGCGCGAGTGGGCAGCGACCGGATATACCACGAGAATCCGCGAACCACCTACTTCTCTCTCTCTCACTCCGTTATCGAACGTCCAATGATTGTTCCGCGTGTAACCGGCGGCGCCGTTGCCGTTGCGAGCCTCTGATCCGACGACGCCGGGGGCTTATCGGTTGCGCGCAAAGCCCTCAGCGAGCGTCGATCCCCCCCCCCCCTCCGGCCGTTTTTAATTCGACGATGGCATCGCGCCGAGAACGCCGAGAGGCTCTCTTTGTCCGTCTTCGCACATCTCGCGACCGGACGCGCTTTTATATTCGACGATCCCGGAATTCATACGCCGGGTAAAGAATTATTAAAAAAAAAAAAAAAAATTAATTTCTTCGATTTCTTCGAGCACTTTATACTTACTGCATGAGCACGAAAATCATCGACATTCGCCGATAAATCCACTCAGCAACAGAAGTTTAGTTCTTTCAGAACTTTACTTGAGAACTCTCTGCCAATGCAGTTAATGTTATTATTGTTGATCCGCGAAAATTATGATAAAAAAAAAAAGTTACTGATAAGATGAAATTACATATCGCTCAGTTGCGTCCGCGAGGGAGCATTTCTTCTGTGGCCGAGTTAAAATTACCGATAGAGAAAAGAAAAGAAAATATAACGCTGCCCTCGATCCGGACGATCAGCTGATCTAATAAGTGTTTTTTCTTTCTCCGCAGACGATCTAATAACACCAGTCTACGTGGCTCCGACGAGATCGCCGATGCCGCCTCGACCTAAAGGCGGTACAAAGGAAAACATTCAAGAACGTCCGTCGTGCGACGACGAGGAGGATTGCGAGGAGGGTTCCGGTGACCCAGGCACGACCGAAGGAATCTTCGTTACCTCGGCTACCGGTGGGTCACCTCAACTACCGACGACACCGAGAGAGAGAGAGAGAGAGAGAGAGAGACGTCCGTTTTATCGCACACTCAGCACAAAAGTCTTTCGTCTACGAATAAGTCAAGGCCCACGCCAAACGTTCATTTACCGTTATTGATCCCTCACAAGGCCTCCGCCTCATACGTGTTCTACACGTTACATGTACACGTCTCCTTAGTCCCCCCCGCGCATCCATCGGATAGAGCCAGCCCTCCTGTCCGTCCGTTCACGCGATATTGAAGCCGCGCTCTCCGTTCGCCCGTACGACTCTAGGATCTCTAACATACAACACTGCCGCAGCCCGACACGTCTTCCGAAATAGATTCGGCGAAGGAGCCGAGAGAGACCGAGAATATCGAATAACCGACGAGCGAACGCTACCGCCCTCCTGCCCTCGTCTCGCTGCTCGACCGCGTTGTACCGTGGAATTTGTCGGAGTTAATTCTGTTGCCAAATCGATGCGATAATCACTCGTTCGGAATTGACAGGATCGTTAAACTCGGACCAGTCGTTTAAAATCCTCGCTAACGAGAGTCCGAGTACCTGCGCTCTATTATTATTATTATTATTGTCATTATTATTATCGTCGTCGTCGTCGTCGTCGTCGTCGTTGATAAACCCTCGACTGTGCATATCGCACTTCTCTTTTTTGCATTTTTCTTTTTTTTTTTTTTTTGTTTTCTTTCTCCACTCTCGTTCCTCTCCGTGATTTCTGATTCCGAATTCTCGACGAGTGGATGCGCACTCGAACAATGAATCCTCGACTCGTCGATGCCGGCTTGTACGTGTGCAGCCCTAAGAGTAACTAGTGCGGAAATGCTCTCGGCAGGATTTTTCATTCCCGCATGGCGAGGGGGGGCGCTTGGCGATCCGATTTATACCTCTCCACTTTTGCGTGTACGTCACGTACTATATCGGTATTCCATCGGTATACACACATATATGCATACATACCGGGGTACATACGCGATATCACCGGCGCGTTCTCTCGCCAACCCGGATTCCATTCCCACCCTCCGCGAAAAGTTCTGCGTCCCAACCAACCGAGAGCCTCGAATGGCTGACTGCGCTCTCTCTCTCTCTCTCTCTCTCTCTCTCTCTCTCTCTCTCTCTCTCCCCCCCCCCTCCCCGCCGGTAGGAAAACAGTGCCCTCGTGTCCGCGCTTCCTCCCGACGCCTTTTCGCTTTACTCTCGATCGTTGAGAGTACTCCGCGAATCTCCGCGCTATACCATCGAATTACGAGTTCGTCCCGAAACTTGTATCATCAAGAGCCCCGACCCGAATGTCGAAAAGATTTTCCCCGACGATTCTAACCTCCAGTCGCGTTTGCGACTAACGACAAACGCATCGACGGCTCTCAATGGGTCTCGAATTAATTTCACTATCCGATTGGATCGACGAGTTGCTAATGAAGCGACACTGCATTCGAGGGTATTAACAGCACGAAGTTAAGAGCCAGGTGGAAGGGTTAACAGTGCGCGGGTAACATGCGATAATAAACAAGACTCTCTTGTGGCAGAGGCGAGCGCGTGTTTTGTGTGTGTATGTGCGCGCATTAGTTCCGAAGGGAACGAGTGGCAGGTCGATCGCCCAGCGCGCTGCAACACGCCGCCGGTCTGTTGTACAGCACCGGAGGAAGAGCCCGTTCCCCTGCGGCCTTCTTCCGAACGTTCACATCCGAACGTTCGCGATCTGTGTTTCGCCGTCCCGCTTCGCCGTGCTCGGCTGCCTGGCAAACGAGCTCCTGCTCACCCGCCTCGATACGTCCCTGCCACTTACGCACGCGTAATACACACGTTATCCGTGCGGCGATAGTCTCGATAGAAAATTTATGAGGAGATTTCGCAAGCATCCGACGGACCGTCGTACCCAGTGAACTTTCGTTCGACGATATATTCGCTCTCCTCGGTCTCGATGTGTGCAATGTGAGGTGTTTTTTTTTTGTTTTGTTTTTTCTTTCTTTTCTTACGACAGTGAGTTGATTCGTTATTTGTATTTTTTATCGGACAGATTCAAGCTCGGTGACGTACACAACGCAACGGGAGACACCGACCAGCCACACGAGTACCCAAACGTCGTCGAGCTCGACTTCGGTCTCACGAGGGCCCGTGACCGTTTCCATCCAGTACAATGTCTCGAGCACCGCCACTGAGACCACACACGGAAGGTGCGTAAACACTTGGGGGACGGAATTCGTGACGGGAGTCGGGGGGGGCCACCTCTCGGCTCTTCCGTGGCGTATCCTGTGTTATGGATCGTATAGATATAATATAGTATGTGGGGTAAATGCAACAAGTATCTCTAAATGGGTATTCGAGTCAACGCTTGTGTATAACACGTCGGAGAGACGTCCGTACTTGTGCCACCTCGCTAGGGCGCCGTTGTCCGACCCGACACAAGTCAAGCGTGTTAGTTATATTTTTAGAAACATTTATTGATCGATTAGAGCGACGCGATATATTATTGAGCCGTCGCGTGAGCGAGAGTCCCGAGTCAGCCGGTATCGTCGCACCGGTCGGACAATGAAGAAACGTGTCTGAAAAAATTTGAACGAATTCAACTTGCTAAGGTAAACGGCCCAGTTTCCGCCATTAATCGCAATTTATACCTAATAATAAATACAGTATGCGTTAAATAGAAAGGAAATTGACGGCATGTTGTAGAGCGGTTTACTCCTGATCAATGCCACGATACGTATATTTTTGATAAAATGCTCCCTTTAACAATCGAAGATGACGAAAACTGGGCCTAAAGGTGGCAAAAACTGGACCGCTTACCTTAGCTCGAAGTGGGATTTTTGTTACGGGAAAGAAAAAAAAAATTGTAGAGAAATTATATGAGAATTATACAGTAGAATCCCGATTAACCGGGAAACTCGGGACCGAAGAGTCCAAGGATAATCGAAATCCCGGTTAATCCAAACTAGACAGCGAAAGTATGTAAGTCAATAACGGTTAATGATACAACTTTATTTTGACTAGTTACATGGATTTTTTTTTCATGAGTAGCACGTAAGCTGGTCTTTTTTTTAAGTACTCAGTGACTTAAACTTTGCTCTGAGCTTAAAAAAAAAAAAAAACCTCGGAAGACGCACGGTTAATCCGCTTCCCGGTTAATCGGGGTTCTACTGTAGTTGTTTTGGTTGAAAGTAACAGTTGTCTCGTACGAAGACTTTCGTACGTGCGGAAGACCTTCCGCACAGGACATTTCGCGCGTGAAAAATAACGCATTGCAAAAATGGCGCGCTAATTTTGTTTTCCGTTCTTGCAGCAGTACCGTGACGCATCGTGCTACGACCGCAACGACGCACATCCCGACGACGAAGATGACGGATCCACCGCCGTACACACCGGAGACCTATCCGCCTATACCGACCCCGCCAAAGACCAAGGAGTTTCCAAAAGTGCCGAGCATACATTCGGACGCGGCAAGCAGCGCGGCGTTAATAATCGCGATTATTGCCGGCGCTCTCATAGCGATAGTCGTCATAATACTGCTGATCCTAAAGTTCAAGAATCGTCCGGAGGCGAGCTACAAGGTCGACGAGACGAAGAACTTTTGTCAGGATCCTAACGCGGCCCTCCTCGGAGCCGCGGCGAGTTCGGGTCAGCAGTACAACGGTGCCTTGAAGAACGGGGCGAACGGTAGTAAAAACGGTAAGAAACGAGAACTCAAGGACATTAAAGAGTGGTACGTCTAGAGGCGCCCCGGCGGTTTCGCGGGGGTGTCGCGGCTGCCGGCCGCGTCACGAGAGCCGACGACGATGATTGTCCGAGGTGACTCGCGTGACTTCCGGTACCGGCGACGTTCTTCGTTAATGAGAGAGCTGACTACAAAACTCCGCGCGAGAGTCGAGAGCTACGAGTGCTGCTGGTTTAAATAAGCTTACAAAATAATGTCTTAGGAACACGACGAAAAAAAACGCGCGGTTTGTTACACGTAGGAGTTATACGAGAGTTCGAGGCTTGAACGCATAATGTACGTCCGGCAAATAATTCAACCGCGGTGACGAAACGCCGTGAGAGAACAGGAGAGAGTGATGTGGCGAGGCGAGCGAAGACTGACTGTGTTAAAATAAGGGTGAAAATAATTCAGACACAAATCACGCCGCACGAACGACGACGAACGAATCCGATTTTGTGTGTATTCGCGTGAGTGCATGTGTGTGTGTGTGTGTGTGTGCGTGAGGGAGGAAAAATAACGAATGTCGAAGTGTGCGCAAGTGCGACTGTGTATAAAGGGAGGAAAACTCGGGTGACGATGATTTTCACACAATGACGATACTAGAAAAAAAAATGAAAACAAATGCTTATTAAAACGCGCATGTAACAATAGTAGGTATATGATATTAATAATATACCGGAGTATGTGTAAAATGATAAAAGATTATATCGACTCCTGAACGAAAAAAAAAAGAGGAGAAGGCCGGGAACGGAGGACCTTTCGTTTCTCAAGTAGATCGCGTTGATTTTGTCGTCAACAACACTTTCATCGCCGTGAACAGTGAGAAAGATGAATAGTCGCGTCGACGGAAGTGAGACTTTGCGGGACGTTTGGAAGGAGAAACTTTGACGAAAAGTGCAGAGAGTGATGCGGGGGCGCAAAGTGTTGATAATAAAGCGATTGGGTCGAGAGTATAGCGCGCATGACGGCGTGAGCATAAAGATCCTACTTAGTAATTGCTAAAAAAAAAAAAAACACACACACACACACCTATTGTTGTATAGAAGAGTATTATATATTACAAATATTTATTAATTATGTTATGCGTGTAAATTGTTTATCGAATTATAGATTTTATTAATTAAGAAAGGTCCGCGGGTTCCGTAGGGCGAATGAGACGAGAAAAAGCGAGAGTAAACGTAAGGGCGATTCGATAACGAGCACCGGGAGGCAAACTCCATTATCAAGAGTATGCAAAACCGGGTGAGAGAACCCGATGAGAAAAAAAGAGGAGAAAAAAAATGCCACCCAATCCCAATCGAGAAACTTATGAAATAAGTATAATTATGTAGCATGCGAGAGATGCTTATACATAACACACAGGGTGCGATTTGCAGTATTGCCAATACGAATTTAAGAAAACGTCGATTATTGACGTTTCAAATTCTTCTAAGCCGACGAACGCGTATTTTTTTCGCTAAAGCGAGAGAGACGCATCAGAACAGTCTGTTTTCTTTCTTCTAATCAACAGAAACGAACGAAGATCGAACTTTCGCTTTCCATAAATATACACAAATGAAAAACAAAAAATGTTTGACACAAAAATTACAAAGCCGTAGATATCCAAAGTTTTCGTTTTTTTTTTTCTTTCGTACGTTGCTTTCGACTTTTGTATCACCCCACCGAAGGCACATTTGTACTGTTTCACCCATTCGAAAAAATCTCTACGTAGGAGCCTTTCGTTATTCATTTTTTCCATTGTACAAAAAGTATCGAGCTGATCGGCAAAAATATCCCGTGACGAACGAAAAGTCCGAGACGATCGACGAAACGTCGCGCGAACTATGTAACTTCTAATGTAATTCTTCGTGCGATTCTTTTGTTGTCCTCGATCCAACGCGATTATTAACGATATCTACACAATTTAAAAAAAAAAAAAAAAAAAAAAAAAAAATAGAAAAAAAAATAAAAAGCGCGCGACTGACTGCTACCGTATAACGATATTTCCGGTGCATATTTCCCAAGGCTTCGGGCGCCGTTTTATCTCTACGCACACAAAAGGAGGCAGGCGATTTCTAGCCAAAGTCGCAATGTCGAGTCGCCGCATTGCCAGAGAGAAAAAGAGAGGGAGACACGAATCATCGGTAGATTTGTAAACGATGAAAAAAAAAAAAAAATGGTTTGGAGAGAAGAAAAAAAAAGAGAAAGAACGCGATGCTAACAAAATATCGATGTCGAATTTGTATTACGTGGCTAACTTATCTGGGCAGTATCAACGATATCGTTGCAGTTGGTTTCGACATTATTCTAGCTAGAGAGAAAAAAAAAAAAAAATGAGAGATATGAATACGAGAGGTAATACGCATATCGTTCTCACTGCCCCCCCTACCTCTATCTGCATATCCTTCAATGTACTGATGACTAATGTTTATACTAAGCTAATTAACTTCTATACGATATCTACGAGCGATGAGAAAGATGAATTGAAAAAAAAAAAAACACACACAAATGTTACTCTCCATTTAAATAATTGCATTACACGACACTTGAATGAAAAAAAAAAAAAAAAAAATGCGCGTATTCAAGGAAACCGACTACCTTGTAGCGGCGCCAAAAATCAAGGGGAAAAAATCAGTTTCGTGGCACTTATTTACTATTAAAAAAAAAATCATAAAGTGACGACGAGCGGCGTAATAAAAGTAAAAAAAAAAAAAAAAGAAGAAAACAAACATAAGGGAACGTACGAGAGCGCTCAGCCGTATCCAGAGCCGCTACTAGCTAGATGGAATTATATTTTACATTGTACAGTTACCATGGATGCACTATAGATAGAGATTATATTCGTGATATAAGATACCGATGTTAGGCATTAAAATAATTATATCATTGATATATAAGAGGTCTAACGATAGACTGCGCGATGCCCGCGGATATTTTAGTCGCTTGCTCACACTCGAAAAAAACAAAAAAAAAAACACTAATTAAATACGAGGAAAAAAAAAACGATACCAAAAATAAGAAATCTTCGCAAGTCGGCAAACGAAGAAAGTATTCACGCAGTCAGAGTGCTCGATCAGCTTTTTATTTACGACTATAATAAGCGAGAGAAAAAGATAACGAAGGTGATGAAAAAAAAAAAAAAAAAAAAGAAAAATAATAAAACGAAGTGAAGTTAAACGTGTAGCGTGTGGTGCATTTAGATTTTTTACACGTCAGCGCGAAGACTCTCCTGTTATAAAACGCATTTTCGTTAGGATTTCAATGTTTAAGCGATTAATAAGTGCAAATCTAAATGCATAACGTCGCAATTTTTATCTTCTTCATTCGATCCCCGAAGTTAATAATGTGTACTATATACACAGTATTATAGTATAGTATACGAACTGTATTATATTTTACAGAAAAATTATCGATTCAAAATTTGTCACGATCACCCACGCAAATTAACTGGCACGCGTATTACTCTTGGCAGTCCGTGTATAGTCGCATTACAGATCCCGAAACTGGAGACATGTAAATATCTAGGAATACTAATGATAATTATATGAATAAAAAGTATTTGAAAAATGTGAAAAGAAATCTTTCTATGAAGTTCACTGATATGTCCGATTTTGATCTCCGTATGACGTTGAATTCATATCGACGGTACGATTCGTAACGGCTTTCCTACAGCTTTCAATTAAAAAAAAAAAAAAAAAAAAAAAAAAAAAAAAAAAAAAAAAAAAAACTATATATACTATACGACGAGCCTAACGGCCGAAACATGGCGGTCGTAAAGGCCGAAACAACGTATTCGATAACCATCAGAACAAAAAAGCACCTGCCAACTTTTTTTTAATTATCCACTTTTCATGCAACGTCGGATCAACTGCTATGGACAATACCGACGGGACCTACAATTTTTTCACAGGTCGCACAGTATGCGCGAACGTTAACTCTACTTTTGGATATCGATAACAGTCGGTCTTGTAAGCTTGGTTCATGGCGCCGGGGCTGTGTCACGGTCACGTCGACTGCTTGCTGTAAACATTCGACATCTACTGGCATGTGTCGAATATGGCACGATAGAGTTACCGAGCTTCGCCGCATCAAAACATTTTTTTTCCACCAGCAAGACTGAGGCACCGTGATTCGCGAACACAAGATCTCCCGATACTATGTTTTCGAGGCTAGTATTCTAGCCACAAGACCAAATTGATCGATCGTCGGTGTTTTTTTTCTAGTGGTTAAGAACAAACGTTTATCACTCACTGAAACGGCAACCGGAACAGGTGAAGTCGAGTATGAAGCTTGTCTCTTTGCCTCGCCGATCTAGCTAAACTCCTTCTGGCCGTAATCGAGACGTTGAAATAATCGAAAGTTCCCAGTTCGTGTCCAGTTTGAACCACAATAAAACGGTCTTTTATGCTCTCTTTCGACGGTCGTTCGATGTAAGCATCGCACAATCACTGTTGTCATAAGTTCACTTGGCATGGACTGACCGTTTGCCGCACCGGGACCGCTAAGACAGCCGGCCGGGCGTCCAAACAAAACGACGAGTGGCTCCGCCACACGCGACCGTGGCGAACTGAGTCTAGAGTGAAACTAGTAATCGCAATAAACTTTGCATTTTTCATTGTTGTGTAATTTATACTCTGTCAAAGCGACAGAGTATAAATTACACTCTAAAAAATAAGAAATACTTTTGCCAACCTCGAATCTCTTGCACTCGTGAGGTAAATAAATACAACTCATTTTATAGAGGAATTGTTGGATTCAGGGAGGTGGGGTTTGATACTACTCGATTGTTGTGTTGGACACGAACCATCGCGTCGAAAAAGTGAGCGGCTCGACTCAAGAGTCAACGCAAGGTGAGTCTATCATCGTATCATCAATTAAAAATATATCTCAACGGATTTTTTTTTGCATGTTCTCGAATCGTTCGTTTGCTTTCGCAGTCAAAACGGAGAACAACGTTGCGCGGGACATCCAACTGCATCAAAGTTTCTAGTCGTACATCGCTTCTCGGCCTATGGCTAACATCAAAGTCTTCAGTTGTACACCGCATTCTCGGGCTACGGCTAAGATCAAAGTTTTTGGTTGAACGTCGCTTCTCAGCCTATGGCTAAGATCAAAGTTTTTTGTTGTAATTGCTTCTCCATGGCTAAGATAAAACTGCTGGGTTATACATCGCTTCTCGGCCGATGACTAAGATCAAAGTTTTTAGTTGTACATCGCTTCTCGACCTATGGCTAAGATCGAAGTCTTAAGTTGTACATCGCTTCTCGGGCTATGACTAAGATCAAAGTCTTAAGTTGTACATCGCTTCTCGGTTTATGGCTAAGATCAAACACCTGCTTCACCGACCGGCGCTTTATCCATCGTGCACGTCTGGATGTGCTCCGCGAGCACATCCGGTGCGAAGTAGGAACAGCACGCCACGCATTAACCCTTCTCCTCCAGCCCGATTTACCGGAAAAATCGGGATATTCCTCCTCCTGAAAAATGATCTCGCGGAAGTCTAGTAGCTCAGCCTGGCGCCGAGTCTGCTCAGTATACTCAGCGCTCTGTATTACCCGCGCTCCAAGGTAAGTAACCGAGCGTCGGCCGGTACGATTGGCTCGTAACAAAAACTTGACTAGTAGCTCCGCCGCACGCGACCTCGGCAAACAGTGTCGGTCAGAATATTCGTTCATCAGACCGAAACAATTAATCGTCAATGGGCCCGCATTTTTTCGTTGTTGCTGCGAAATGCCAGAAATAGTTCAAAGTACAAGTGACAAAGTATCATAAATAAAACGCGTTAAAGAAAAAGCCTGTGGCAAGTTCGAATTTCGTGCATTCTCGAGGCAAATAAATGCACCTCATCTTTTCGAGGAATCGTTTGATTGAGGGAGGTTGGGGTTGATATGACTCGATTATTCTTGTACACAACAATCTCTCGTCGAAAAAATGAGCGGCTCGTGTCAAGAATCAAAGCAACGTGAGTCTGTCATCAATTAAAAATATATGTCAACTGAATATTTTTTGCATTCTCTCGAACCGTTCGTAAAATTGTTGCTTCCGTAGTCAAAATGGAGATAGGAGAGCCTGCAACGTTTAAACTATCCGAGAAAACACTGTCACGTGGGACATCGAACTACAACATTCCGGACGATGATGCGGACCAAAAAAATGCAGAGAACACGGATATATCCATGGAGAATGGTGAATATACAGAGTCCAAGGAGAAGAGCTCTGGCTGGTCCAAAATCTGCAGAGTATGCGCCAATGAAAATGGTCATGTCGTTCCGATATTCGAAGGTGAAGGAGCCGAACATGACTTGTGCAAGAAAATTCACAAATACCTTCCAATTCAGGTATAATTATTTTGTTTTTTTTTTTAATTTACCAAGTTTGGACAATAATAAGAAATGTATTTTTGACTTTTCTTAATTGACTCAATGACCAACTTAGTTAATTATACTTTAATTGTAATTGTCTCAGGTATCGAAAGACGATACCTTACCTGTACAGCTCTGCTACCAGTGCGCAGCAACGTTACTGGCGTGGCACGAGTTACTGGAAGGCTGCATGGAAGCTGAGAAAAAACTCGTGCGGATGGAATCTGAGCTCAAAGAGAAGGAACAGATGAAACTGAAGTATACAGAAATTGCCAGTTCTAACGGGCATGCAAGAATAATTATTGCGAACGAAGAGCTTGTCGACGATCCGGAGCCAATTGCAACTCATGGAGAGGAACTGACATGCTCAACGGAAAAATTGCGGGAGCCAAACGAGACCGTCGAACAAGCTCCTAGTCAGGAAAGCGAAGAGAGGTATAATAAATTTTTTAAAATTATGTTAAAATATCTTATTGGTTCAACTGCACAGAAAAAAAAGGTTTTACATTTAACAAACATTTTTTGCTCTCAAAGTTTAATAATTTTACAACTTAACAATCTTATCGCTTTATATTTATTAAAAATTTTACGATTTTTTTCTTCTAGTTATCGTCTAATTGTGGACATTCGCGACCAAGAAACGTTCGTTAAACCTTTTTTACCGTGCAGTGAGTCTAAGAGTAAAATCGACTATCTAGGTCGAGGTTAGTCAAATAAGCCCCGCATCCTCCGGAGGAAGGGAAATTCTCGATCGGCGCTCCCGTTTAAAAATATCCGGTAACGTCGATAGGAAAAAAAAAGAGAAATTAACGCTAGAATTTCGTGGGCGTGATAAGGAAATCCAGCGGTCGGAAGAGAAGATAAGCCTCGCGAGAGCGAAATCGCGAGACCGGTGTCAAGCTTTGACTGTTTTGCAGGTCCGGCAAATCGAAGAAGCCATTTAAGCTATTCCTTGACACGCAAAGTATATGTCGGACGTCGAGAAGAAAAGTTAAAATCGAAGTTAGAGACGAGAAGCGTGCGACGAGAGAAAGTTCGGACGCAATATGGAGGGACGTTTTGTACACGAGCATCGAGAATCAGTTGCCGAGCCTGGAGTCGCCGGAGCATGCGAACGAGGATCTGGACTGCTGCGTCGATGAAGCATCCGCGAAAGCCGAAGAAACTGAGCTCACCTCGTCGTTAAAAATCGAGAACACGGAGAGAGAAACATTAGCATTGTGCGAGGAAGACATCGTGCGACAATCGGAATATCCGGTGTACGAAGAGTCGACGCCCGGCGATGAGTCGAGTCCCGAGGAAAGAGACGCCAGGGCAAAATGCAACGTGTGCTCTCGGGAATTTTCTCAAATAAATGATCTCTACGTTCACGCGAAGGAACACAAAGATTTGCCGGAATCGCGAAAGATCTATCAGTGCGTCGAGTGCGCCAAGAGTTTTCGTCTCAAGGACTCTTTCGTCCGTCACCTACGAATTCATCGCGACGAGCGACCGTTCACTTGTCACGTTTGCGGCAAACAATTTCGCGACTCCGGCGGTCTCTCGAGGCATCTCAAAGACGTTCACGCGAAGCTGAAGAACTTCCCTTGCGACATTTGCGGCAAGAGTTTCTCGTCGAAGGCAACGCGCGACGATCATCGACGAACCCACACGGGCGAGAGGCCTTACGTTTGCGATACTTGCAACAAATCATTCAAGTCCAAAGCTTGCCTGTACAGCCACAACAAGCTTCACACGAACGAGTTTCCGCATCCGTGCGCCTACTGCAGCAAGAAGTTCCGCCGAAGGCAGGAGATGCTCGTACACGCGACCACTCACACCGGCGAGAAGAATTACAGTTGCGACGTTTGCTACAAGCGCTTTCGCGTTAAGACCGAAGTTGTCAGACACAAATTGACTCATTCCGACGAGAAACCCTTCGTCTGCGCCAAGTGCGGTCTCAGATTTCGTCAGAATCGTTATCTCAACAACCACATTAAAACGCGACACGTTCAGTCATCGAAAGATTGATTTACAAAAAAAAAAGAAAAACGCTCCCAGCGTGCAAAAAAAAAAATCACGCTCGCCACAAACGATGTTTCGGCAACGAAGACGACTCAAACCTCCTGCGTTTGTTATGTTTCCAGATCCGGTGCTGCGAGAAGATTCGAAACTTTCGTCCGAAAACGGAGAGAAGCTTCCAAGGGAAATGGCTCAGTGAAACTCGCCTCCGTGCCAAGATCGAGCCGTCGAACGCAGGTGAACTCCGTTCTTCCGACAAAAAACACGGGAGCCAAGCCAGCTTCTACGAGCGATCTTAAAAAGGTCGCTGAACAGAAAAATACCTGCGACAAGTGTTCGAGGGTCTTCAAGAGGGAATCAAATCTGAAACGGCACGTAGCGAACTGCCGCGAGAAACCGGCAAAGGATAAGAAGATCCTCTCCACGGAACGCGAACCGATCGAGAAAGAGGCCTTCGAGGAAAACTTGGATGCGGACGCTTCGGGCGAATCGACGAACCGGGATAAGTCCGACACGTGGGACGTGGGAGAATCGTCGATGAAGAAAAGACTGCCCATCTATCCGTGCGCGTACTGCGACTACACAACGAGAAAGAAAAAATTGTTGAAACTTCACACGAGCGAGAATCACTCGGAGATCCCAAAGGCGAAACGCGGTCGGAAACAGCGCAGCGTGGACGAGGATCTCGTAAATCGTTCGAGGATGGAAGCGAACGGTCGTATATACTATCACTGCAACGACTGCGGAAAAAATCTCTTCTCCCCTTACACGTTCGCGTGGCACATGAGAATCCACACGGGCGAGCGGCCGTTCACTTGTCACCTGTGCGGCAAGCAGTTTCGAGTCAATCAGGGACTGGCTCGTCATCTCCGCGAGACTCACGCCGGTATAAAGAAATTCCCGTGCGATCTTTGCGGCCGAATGTTCTCGACGAAGAGGAACGTCGAGGATCATCGGCGCATTCACACGGGCGAGCGTCCGTTCGTCTGCAACGTGTGCGGCAAAGCCTTCAAGCAGAAAGCCTCGCTCTTCGTTCACAATCGAACTCACACAGATTTCTTCGCGTTCAAGTGCAGCTACTGCGAGCAGGGCTTTCGCACGAGGCCACCGCTCGTCGTGCACATGACGAAGCACACCGGCGAGAAGCCTCACTCTTGCGACATCTGCGACCGAGCTTTTCGCATAAAGTACGAACTGAAGCGCCATCGTCTGATACACTTCGACGAGAAACCCTGGCAATGCACCGACTGCGGTCTCTCCTTTCGACAGAAGCGATACCTGGTTAATCATAAGAGAGTTAATCACGCCTGCGTCCCGAGAACCTCGACCTTGGCGAGTCACGAGTAACGGAGGACGATCTCGTTTCAGGTTCCCGAAGTTCGAAGAGACCGCAAGCGCCACTAGGAGAGAGGAAGAAAATATTGCGCCTCGGGAAGGTACGATCGATCGAGCGACGGATCCAAAGCCCTCGCCGCGAGCCAAACGAACGTCGGAGCAACGTGAGGAATTGGTCCGGTCGAGGGTGAATTGCAACGGCGTTGACCGATACAAGTGTCAGGACTGCGGAAAGATTCTCTCGACCTCGTACAACTTCCTGAGCCATCGAAACAGGCACACAGGCGAGAAGCCCTTCACCTGCCACGTGTGCGGCAAGAGTTTTGGTCACGGCTCGGTCCTCAACAGGCATCTGCGCGACGTTCACGCGGGCAACAAGAACTTCCCGTGCGATCTCTGCGATCGTCGTCTAACTTCGAGAATTGCTCGGGACGAGCATCGGAGAACTCACACGAACGAGAGACCGCACGTTTGCGAGACTTGCGGCAAGTCGTTCAGACAGAGAGCATCTCTTCACGTTCACAAGAGTTTTCACACGAGCAGCTACGACCACAAGTGCAAGATATGCGAGAGAGCTTTTAAGAGAAGGCAGGAACTCGAGAAACACCTGTTGATCCACACGGGACAGAAACCGCACGAGTGCGAGATTTGCGAGAAACGCTTTCGCACGATAGGATGTCTGAGTCGTCACAAGAGGACTCACGAGAGCGCGAAGATTCACGTCTGCGAACGGTGCGGCGTGAAGTTTGGCCAGGAGCGTTATCTGAAGAATCACGCTAGAAACGTGCACGGAACGATTAAAGCCTCGCCCGCTCCTACACCGGCGTGATATCGGAATGTTTGCTGTTCGCAGGTCGCAGAGAGACCCACAAGAATCGAGTCGGAGGAACTACGAGGAAAACGGTGCACCGATAGGAGCTGATAAATCACCTAAAAAATCACCTAAACTCCTGGAGCCGTTTATTTGCAAAATATGCGGAGAAAATCTTTTGACGAGGGTTCGACTAAATCGTCACTTGCGTCGCTGCGTGGAAACCCCGGCGGAGGCTCGGCTAGCCGACGCAGCAAAAGTCGAGAGGGACGGTCGAGTCTCTTATCGATGCGGCGCTTGGAAGAAAGTTACAATCCGGAGAATATATTTTCTCGGGCACGTTCGACTGCACGAGAGCGCGCGTCGTCACGTCTGTGAGATATGCGGCAAGACCTACGCCAGCGGTTCGAATCTCACTGTGCACAAGAAGACCGTTCATCAGGGTGTCAAGCAATACGTGTGCGATATTTGCGACCGCCCCTTCGCCACCAAATCGGCCGTCGACAATCATCGCAGAGCCCACACGAACGAACGTCCGTATGTCTGCGAAATTTGTTCGAAAACTTTTCGCACCGCCAATTCCATGTACGTTCACAGGCGTTGCCATGCGAACGACAAGAAACCTCACGAGTGTCCGGAGTGCGAGAAAAATTTCACCACCAAACAGAGGCTCAACGAACATTTGAACAGACACGCGAGGAACAGGCCGTTCTCGTGTGAAATGTGCGACGCGAGTTTCGCGGCGAAAGGCGATCTGGCTAGACACTCGAAGATCCACAGTGTGGTCAAATGCTTAGCGTGTAAATTCTGTCCCTCGAAACACACGCAGAAGAGATCTCTGCGATCTCATGTGAGGACTCAACATCCGGATGAACCGAACGATTAACCGGTCAGCCGACAATGCGTGCCGAGTCGGCTTATTTTTTCATATATAGCGAAAGTTCACAACGAGACTGTAAAGAAAAAAAAATGACATTAAACATTTCTTTTCTCCTTTTTGTACGAAACATCTGTGATTGAATTGTATTACCGTTATATCCCGTAAACCCCCTGAACTTTCTCCCGAATATTCTATGTTCGAACTTCCTCTAACGTTGTTCTACTTTCGCAGGCTTTCAGGCGCCAAACTACGCGACTCGCGAAGCTCCGGTTTCACGGACTTTCAGAAAGCCTACGTTAGCTTTTTCGGTTGCGCGAGTAACGATAGGGTAACGAGGAGCCAAACGGATGCAACCGTAGACCGTAAAGACGGCGAGACAGAGCCTCGCGAATCTCCGGAAGACACATCGGAGATTGCAGCTGTGATCTTCGATAACGAGAGAAGTGAAAATGGCCGCACCGTTCGATCGAACCGACGCAATAAAAAATTCGTCAATGTTGCAATTGCCATGAAAACTCCCCGTAGACGAGCCGTCAACGAGAAATGTGAAAAATCCATCGTCGCAGAAGTACCAAAAACGCGGTTGAGAACCAATGGGAAAATTAAGAAAGACGACGCGGAAACTGCGATCTCCAAGTCGAAGGTCAAGCGAAGTTCGAACGGACCGTACACGTGCGATTTGTGCGGCAAGAAGTTTCGTTTGCGGGACAGCCTTAAGACCCACGCCCGAATTCACACCGGCGAGAAACAATACACCTGCCACATATGCGGCAAACAATTTGGCCAAACGGGCTGTCTCTACTATCATCTCAAGCACGTTCACGCCGGTGTGAAGAATCATTCGTGCGACATATGCGGCAGATCCTTCGCTATGAAGACGACAATGGAGGATCATCGAAGGTCCATTCACACCGGCGAACGGCCGTTCGTCTGCGACTCGTGCGGCAAAACGTTCAAGACCAAATCGTCACTGTACATTCACAGTAGAATTCACACGGAAATGTATCCGCACGAGTGTAAATATTGCAAGAAGGTATTCAGATGGAGGCAACAGTTGCTCGGACACTTGACCATTCACACGGGCGAGAAGAATCACAGCTGCGACGTTTGCGGCAAAGCCTTCGGTGTGAAAAATCATCTTACCAGACACAAGCGCACTCATTCCGCGGAGAAACCTTACGCCTGTCAGCAATGCGGCATGAGCTTCGGTCAGAAACGCTATTTGACCACTCACGAACGTTTGAAGCACAGATGAATAATCCTGTCGCAGCTGCCGACAATGAAATCGACTCTGTTGTAAATTTATCTTCTCCCTACTTTATTATCACTATTATTTATTACAATTATTGGAATCCATATTTATATCTTAGGTGTATCTTAGCCGAAATCACATTTGTCAAAGGCTGTCGAACATGACGATGTTAAAAAAAAAAACATAATTATCACAAAATGTTTCACGGATTATTTTTTCAGCGACAAAGCAAAAAATCCCTAATTTATGCGATTACAAAGACGTGAACCAGGTCGCGTGATTCGCGACAGGCATTTGAGAACGAGTTAGTGCGAAAATGGCGGGAATACTTTGTTAAACGTTGGCTGAATCTTCTTCGACTACGGGGAGTGGCCGATCTTCGCAAATGTTGATGTGATACTGCGAAAGGACGACGTGGAAAGAGTCATCAGAAAGATAGATTTTGTTTTTTTTATGAAATATTTCGCCTACATACCTGGTAGGAACTTTCGTCGATGATGTGAAGAGGGTTCCAAGGGCATTTCATTTGTACCAAATCGCCGATGAGGCATCTCTCGAGATGGCTTTGCAGCTTGCTGCTGGGCAATCTGTGAGAGGAATCCAAGGGGCATACTGTCAGCGTATCCATGTGAGTGACCATCATCGAGCCGTCTCTCGGGATCAACAAGACTCGGACGTGTTGCCCCGCAACGCTCATCTTCGGCACGGAAATTCAACGAACGGGAGAGTAAAACGTCCTTTGTCTCGTCGGACTGCGAAGAATTCACACTACGAATGTCGATCGCCTGACAATCGTTCTATGGTACGGCAATAAATAACGATATTCTGCAAATAGGTTGATATTCGCAGAGCTGCAATCGCTGATCGTCTACGTCCGTCAGGTCCTAAACGTACACTGAGCTGCTCGCGATCTACTGCCGAAGTCGAAGTCCATCGCAACTCGCAAGCTCCTCCCTTCTTCCTACTGACCTTCCCTTATCATTGATGGAACGTAAACAATTGTTTCTACGAAATTCAAGCAATGTTGTGAGTTATGACGATCGCCGTTCGTGTTAAAAACTGCGGTTGTATTTTATTACACGGATATAATTCGGTGGAATTCAATGTTTCGTTACCTTCAATCATTTTTGTTTATATTTCGTATTCGATCGCGGCTGTGCAATCACGCTGGGATAACGGCAAAACTCGAGTAGATTATCGCTTTATCCATTACACTGTGCCATTGTGGTAAAAACACTGATAATTATGCGAGGACGACGTTTCGATATGCTCGCAGGAAACACACATTTTATTGGTCTGCAGTGATTAACATTTTTCACAAAATTTCGAAAGATGATTCACCGTAATTCGGCGATGCTCGCGGCCCTCGAAACATACTGGAGGAATCGGCTCGAAAAGGAACATAAAAATGACATATGAAACTTGATACTCGTGGTACTTCTTTTTGAGCAATTACAAACAAAAAAAAACCAGTCCTTATATCTTCTAAAGCTATGCGAAATAAGTATGTTATATTTTTCTTATGATTAACCATTTGGAATGAGCTTTTACAGTCAAGTAAACTTGTAGCCTCCGTAGCGCATTGTTAATTTCTTGCAACATGTAGAAACTTAATATATAAAAGCGAATAATAATGTAACGTAGGTAGAAAATTTAGTTGAATAGGATGAATCGTGACTGCGAGAATTCGCGTTTGACCGGTACTTAATCGTAACCGAAAACTGAGTCAATTTCATCGATGGAAGTAGTACTTCCGTACTGAGAGTACTTCTTCGATGATCTTCCTCCTCCGTTCTCCTTGCCGGGAGCACGCTTGTTGAAAGCCGAAAAGTCGACGATGGTACCGCGGCCGGCACCCGCAGCTGGGGGTCTCGCGATTTTCTTCAGTCCAGAGAAAGAGGCCGCGCATTTTGCAATCGGGTTCGTAAATTTATTCTCCGGCGCGCCGGTAATCAAGTCCGGTATCGGTGAGACGTGTCCATTAGAAGTTGCCTGATCGTTCTCCAGAATGTCCGGAGATTTTGGCGAATTCAGTTCTACGAGTTTCGGAATGTTTTTCGAAACATGTTGACAGAGAAAATCTTGCTCGTCCTGAATGGTCTTCTTCGCAGACTCAAGATCGGCCAAGCGTTCGGCGATCTCGTCGTCCGTCTCAGGAGCCCCCGTGTCCGTTATGTAACTCTTCGTGAGCAGCTTGCGGATCTTCTCGATGTCGGCGCGGCGGGAGCTTGTGCAGCTCACACTCGATATCATTGACGCTGCATCGCTGTGCGGATCAAAAGATTCTGAGCCCAAACCGACTCCGTTGTTTGCTACGCTCTCCACATCGACCGATGAGAACGTCTCGTTGTTGGTATTCTTCGACTTGAGCGGTGTCTTCTTCGTCAGCATCGACGGACTCGGTGCGTGAGGCTTTCTCAGCTCTGCGATTTCCTTTACTCTCGTTTTCTTGTCGCCCTCCTCGGAGACCCTGCTCGAATTTAATTCCTCGATCATCGAAACGTCAGTCGACAATGCGACGGCCTTTTTACGAGGTTGGCGCAAATCAGGTATTTCCGCGGGTTTCTGAAAGTGAACGATCGGATTAATAAAAAGCATTCGCTCGGTTCGCGTTATTGTCGACTTTGTCAATTATTGGTAATTCGCTTCGGAGCTGTTATTATATTGTCAATTTACCTTCACCTCCTGCGATGAATTGTCCCGCTGATCGAGCTTCAACGGACCCAACGCCTCCAGTTCTTGAAACCTTTTACGCTCCTCCTGATGCCACTTTTTCCTCTGAGCTTTGGACAAACCAATTTTACTCCGCATCACCATCTTCGCCGCGGCGCTTTCGAAAGGATTGTAAGTACCGACCGTGCCGGGATTCTATTGAACAATTCGAAAAAATGAAATACAAATTTTTAAGTAAAATCATAAAATCACAAAAGTACTGCAAGAATATTTTTATTATAAGTTTATCTTATATATATGCAAAAATAAATAGTCCTTGAAGAACATTTACAAAATCACAAATATCAATTATTCACCGCATCCCAGTCTTCTTCCGATGGAGGCAGGTGCGACCGAGAAGTGTTCACAGGGACCGAAGCAACATCCTTTGGTTCTTCTGTCTGGCAAATGAACTCCAGTGCAGCTGGCATATTCTCGCACTCTCGTCTCCAATGATTCTACGAAGGAAAAGCATTGTCGAACTAGTTTTTCAAATAAGAATTTAAAAAACATAGGGGTCTTCGACAGACTGATAAAAATAAACATGCAGTCGAATCGACTAAAGATTCAGGCAGAGATATGCAAATAAATATTCCGTCGGACACAAAATATTTTGATGCCATCTAAAAAATTTGTATTGAACAAAATAACGTAACGACAAAATATTTCTTTGAACGTCCTGAATTTTTTGTTGACTGAACTTTGTTTTTTTATCAGTGTCCCCATCTTTTTCCCACGCTAATCACTCCGAACACAACAGTAACTATTCGAGTTTTTCTTTGACTCTGTAACGATCGCACAACTGTGATATAATATTAAGTATAAACATCGAAGTATCAAAAAAATATATATATATATATGACCAATGTAATAAATCTGTAATGAAAAAAAAATTTGTTCTCCGAGACCCCACAATCAAAGAATCGGGAGAGGATGCATACCTCCCACTCAAATTTGTCGATGATGTGTAGAGGATTCCAAGGACATTTCATTTTTCTCTGCAGCGTGTGATTCTTCTGGCATTTCACGAGGTGAAATTGCATTCTCTCCTTCCGAATTCTGTGGGACTCGTCCAGGGGGCATGTTAGCATCTGATCCGAAGGTAATATCAACATGATTCTTGATAAAGGTTCTTCCTGTGTAAAACAAACCAGACATATGTATATATAAATAAAATGATCGGATAATATCGTGCAAACGCCGACAGCACGCGGAAGAAATGCGGTAGATCAACAGGTGGGTCGCTCGCCAAAAGTTTCTTCCTTCCGAGCGCGAGACGCAACGCTAACCTTTGCTGGAAAAGATGCCGTGAAACGCGTTCGTTATTTCGTACGTGAAAGCCCTAAAAACGCTGACTGAATTTCGTTGACCCTAAATTTATATTAATTCGCTGATCGAGAATATGCGAACGGAAATTTAATAACCGGCAACGAAGCGACGAAGCGACTAAACGTCGAACTGGCTGGCCCGGAACTAAGGAGACTTCTTTGTTATATTGCTAGCTATGTATAATATACATGGCATACACGCTACGAGCCGAAAGTGTACATTTCGCGAGCTGTGACATTCCTTTGTTTGAAGCCACTGCGAGAAGACCATATTCGGAAGGCAGTGGGGGTTTTTTTTCTACGTTTCGAACGTACGTATAGATACATTTATCGTTGGGAATTTGTGTGGCGCGTTCGAAAACAAAGCGTCGCTGGCAGGAACGATACGTCGTACAAAATTATGACACTGAAGAATAGGACGCGGATTCCGATAACTTTATCACTATCTTTTCAGATCGTATTTCAATACGACTGTGGTATACTTACGATTGTGCGTAATCCGTATAGTCGACGGCTTTGCTTGAGGCTGTGCGACCGTGCGACTGTTCCAGAGCAAAGTTAGAGGACGAATGAAGCCCAACAAGCGAAAGAAAGAAAGTACAACACGGCAACCCTCTGTAACGGCTTTTGAGGAACACTCCATCCCCACTACTTTTTTTTTTAATGACTTCGAGGTTTGACATGGCTGGGCAATGTTTTCTCGACCATTCCAAGACCCTCTTACCCCCTGGGATGACGCGTTTTATAGAGCTTTCCCGTTCAGAAGACAAAAAACATTAGCCCAGCGACGCTAGTCAATATTTTCTTTCAAAGCGCACAAACCGTTTTTTTTATTGTTTCTCCAACCTGCCATAAATAATGATGGAAAATGCTGAAAAGGGGACTCAAGTGTGAGTCCCAAAGTACAGCGTAAAATATACTTATGGGTACCCGGCTTTAACATTTTCAACGCTGTATCTGTTGAAACTGCTAGTTGCGAACCAGTCTTGCAGTATTGGAACTGCAAATATTATTAAGGCAATCGCAAAGGAAGACTAAACAAAACAAAAATCGAGCGTCTACGTCGTCGAGCGCGAGACGTGGGAGCGGTGGCAACTCGGAGCTCAGAATTCCGTAATATTTTGAGAATCTCTATAGTACAACCTAGCGTGTAAAGCCGCGTGAGTGATTCCGTAGTTGAATAACGTTGCAGTGTGCAAGCGTTAACACACACGTAAACTATTTATAAAATGTCTACGCCGGTGTATTGCAAAGCTTCGTAATTTTCCGCTGGTCCGCCGTATTATTGCCCCTAAAATACATAAAGAGGTGGAGCGTGCGAAGAATGCCTCGCGTACACACGACCGAATCGGCACACCGGCATTATAAATAAATCTATCTATGACGACTGAATTTCTCATTGGAAGAAAAACGCTGCGGAGAATGGTGTGTGTATGCATGTGTTATTATTGTTATTATTATCCGAGGGTCGGAAAAACGGAGATGGAGAATTTCGACGCGGATCTGAATAAAAGCCGAAGCTTTAGAGTCATCCTTTTGGTGTAAAATAAGCATTGAGAAACTGGTGGCCAGCCTGGAGTGGTGGAAATACGAGAAATGAGAGAGCACCTTACTGACAAATATATCAGTCCAACGCCACGCGGTTTCACGAAAACTCGGGCCTCCGCGAGAACACAATCCCAGCACACTTCGCCCAAAAATCACGTCCACCATATATATATATTCCATTCGTCGGGACGATAACGCCACAATAACTCTTCGATCTTTAATCTTTCCGTGCTATTTGTACACTGTGTAATCGTCTTAATCTGCTCGATCGAAATTACATGTAATCGGCGTGCATGAATAGAAAAAAAAAAAAAAAAAAAGGTCGCTCTGTACATAGATGTTTATTTCGGAAGGATGATCATTGTTCGGCTACGGGACTGTACATTTGTGATGTCTCTGCTCTCGTAAATTGGGTTAAGGAAACGCACCGGTTGACGATTCGCGTTGTTGTTATGTTACGATAGCCGTTTCTATTCTGGCTGAAGCGACGATCGGGGCATCTCCGTGTATTTCCAACGTGTTTGTTATCCCTGCGCGTAAATATCTATTTCGCCGTTATAAAAAAAGATGCATCGCGTTTTGAGCTTCCAGACGGCTCGGGGTTTCGGAGAGTCCAGCGAATTCATAACAAAACGTATGTGCTTCTCGTTTCTATTCTCCGTTGGCTTTCTGTGTATACTGTGCGGTTTCCTCATCGGGAGATTCGCCGCTGGAAGAGTTATCGACATTCGGACGGAAAAGACGAGGCTTCGGCTGGCTGGCAACGGTCTCGAGAGTACGGAACACTTGCGACAGTCGCTTATTAAGCGGCTCGATGACAATTCATTTTCTACCAGTTATGTCATGTACGTCCAGTTCGAGGGTCGGTAGAACTTGCTATCTTGTAGCTCGGATATTACTCAGCTTGTGCTTTCGTTCTCAAAAAAAAAAAAAAAAAAAAAAACAAAACAGTAACAACGGAGACGAACGCGATGTCAAGAGAATTATGGACGCTCTTCTGGATCTCCAATTCTTTCGAAGTGTCGTGGCAAACCGCTCCTGCATCACAGCGACCATTCGCGGCTCCAACGAGCCCGGTAATTAACGCTAGCAAACCTTTCAGTACACACGGGGTCACTCTGACCGTATAAGCCGTCAAGGCGCTGGCATAACTATTTAGTCAAAAAAAATAAGTCGATTTTCAAAATTTTTTTTTACGCTGCATTGGAAGGACAAGATCGGCTCTTAACACACAGTCAGTGTAAGGTCTTATAAAGTATGTTTTTTTTTTATTATTGAAAAATATCAATTAACAACGAACTTATTAACAAATAACATTTAACAAGTAACAACGGACATGTTAAAAAATGTTGAAAGATCCTTGATTATAACATTTTCTATCTGATGAACGGATGATTGATAAAAATGTTAATTTATTTGTTAATAACAAACGAACTTGATGGGATATAACAAAAAAAAAACTCAAACTTCATAATTCCTTGTACTAATTATGTGCAAAACGCCTTTTCTTTCTATATATACTTGCATGAAAAAAAAATGTTGAAAATTGACCAGTCTTTTGGACCAAAGCCTTATGCTAGTGCCTTAAGCAAAACAGCCCGCTGCTTCGACTTTTAATAGTCTAATTTTGCCAAATTTGTTCGAATAAAATGTTTTTCATAAAAGGGATACAGTCAATCGATCAAGGTTAATTTGTGCACGTGTGCTCTTAAAGATTCGCTACATCGGTGTGCACTCGAAGGGTTACGAAAACAAAAAGTCACTCGTTACTGCACAACTGTGCGGTGAGACATATACATGTCAGCGTCTGGTTGTATATGTACACAGATAGATACGTCGTGCTGTCGGGAAGCGGGGAAGGAATTACGGTCGTTCTAGAACTATCGAGAGCCTTCAAGGCGTTGAACGAAGATTTCGACTGGCAGCCGAGAAGGACTCTGAAATTTATGATCTCTCTGGAAGACCGAGACGCCTGTTTAACTTTTCTTTCGGCACACATACGAGACAAAGCAGTCGCATATATAGCGCTAAACGTGCTGTCCATCGAAGGTCCGTGTTACGTACCCGTAGAAAAATAATAATCACAAGCATACAATCGGCCATGTTGTTTTTTTCATGACCTTAACCATCGTAGATCTTTTCTTTTTTTTTTTAGACAATGGATACTTCTCGACGAGCGGCTCGGATATCGTGCAGTCGACGGTTTTGCAGGCCGGTGCCGGCGTTAAAAATCCAAATTACAAAAACAATGTTGGCGAGAGGCCAACGATAATAGAGGCCTGCGGTGAAAAGAGTTGTCCCGTGCCAATCCCTCGACTCGCACTCGAAATACCGAACGCAGCTTTAACTTTTCTGGTAAGTGGAGAGTGATAAATCCACCGTCCCGAATGATGAATGAAATTTTTGTGTTTGCTTTGCGATGAAACGTTTTTCGTTTCAGAGAGGGAGCAACGAATCGCGACTCGGCGAATCGTCGAAACCCATCGACGCGTATCGTCGTGCGTTGGCTCGAATCGCTGGCTCGAGCGTCTGGCAATTATCGGAGATGACGCTCTTTAAATGGGATCCCCGTTACGTTAATACAGCTTTGGTCGACAAATTGGAATCTCTAAACTCCACGAAATTCGCAAAATTGGTCGATCGTATCGGCGTCGCGGTTAGAAAATCAACCGACATGATTGCCCATTTCAATGAAAAAATTAATAACATGGAAACTACGGATTCACTGGAGGTCAGAATCGCCAATGACTTGTCGACGGATGTGAGACGGATTCTTCTGTGCTGCGACGGCGATCGGCGTTCGAGAAGCGACTGGCTCACGATTCGCGGTTTGTCCACCAATTCTACGACGATAGAGGAAGATCTGCGCGAATTGTTGGTCTGTCACGATAACGCCAATGAAATACTGCGGGAATACGTGACGTGAACATTTTTATAAATGTTCGATTAATCAGGTTTTACGTTCTAATGAACTTTTATGTGTTTATTCAAATTTAGTATGTTTTTTTTTGTTACTATTATTTAGCTTAAAAAAAAGAACTTCTTCCATCTGTACAAATTGTTACTTTATCTCCTATATGTCTAGAATCAACCAAGAAATTCTAGTAACCACATTCGAGATCCTCTTGTCCATCAGAGGCACTTTTGTCTTTTTTTTTTTCTTAAACAATTTAATCCTAGATTCAATCCGTTGGTGTAGTGCCTTGAACCGGAGAGTAAAAAATTACGCACGCGTGCACAGAAGACTCTCAGCCTGGTACATGCGTGAGTGCACTGTAGCCGAGCTCCCTTTCGAATTGTTGAGGATTTATCGAACCGTCAATAGCTTCGCAGTTAGGATTGAAGACCGAATAAGCGCTGATCTCTCCTTTCTTCTTGGGGCCCGACCTTGTGTTTCTCCAGATAAATATCAAAGCCGTTATAATAAAGTACACAGCTCCGAATTCGTACTGGACCGCGATGACGTACAGAGTCGCCCACAGAAGAAAGTGCAGCAGATAGGTGACTTGCTTGAGTACAGGATTCTCGGGCGGCGATATGTCAATGCTCTCCTCCGAGGCTACGCTCTCGACGTCATCCTTGTCCTGTAATCTTTCCGTTCTTAACGTTAGAGTACGATTGAAAAATATAAGGTGCGCGAGCTCACGACGGAACGTCGTGCGACCCGAGAAATATTACCTCCGCGATGGGCCTCACGTCTACCATTCTCTCCGTCCAGGACAACGCTCCCTTGAACGAATTTTTCGCACCATCGATCATCGCTTCGCGTCGTTTTTTCGATCTGTAAGCTGCTAGTTTTGCCTCCATTTAAAAGTTATTCATAGGGGCTCAGAACGACTCGATTGGATTGTTTCCTTAAAAAAAAATACCCACGCGATGCCTTCGACACTTGACACGTTTACGTTTTTTCACCGACCATCGTCAACAATCGCAACTGTTGACCTTGAACATAACCGTACTTTATGGGAAAAAAAGAAAACAAAAATCATGGCTGAACGTGGGAACGCTTCGGGAAGTTGACACTTTGATCGTCAGATGGCGCGACCCTTCTGCAGACAAATTCACTCTCGAAATGTGCAAGCAGTGTGTTTTGTTGTTTAAAATTCAAGTCGCACTGACCGGCATCCAAGGTAGCACAAAAAATTATATTTATCAAAAAGTAATCTTAATGGGTTTTCCATATGTCCGTTCAGACGTTATGCGAAAGTTCCCATCCATCCAAAATGTTAACTTTTGGACGTAGAATAGCTTATATTTACAATTCGGACGGACACATCTACCCGTTTAGTTAACTTTTCCATACAAGATGTATTTATTTTTGCTACCTGTGACGACGTTTCACCTGAGCTCACTCTGAATCGTAACTGTTCTATCGTAGCCGCGCGAATCATTTGCGAAGAAGTGTTAATTCGACAATCGTGTAATGAAGGATCGAAGCGCTCATACACCATACAATTACATCCCATTCTCGGATTCCTCGCAGTCGCTCATCGCAGCACTCCACAGTTCTGCGACTGCAACGTGCGAGGCCGTCGACGCGATCCGTCACATCGAGTCGGTCAGCCCGGAGAAAGTTCCTCGTACGGTTAGAACGGAATTAGTCGATCTGCCACCTCGAGACATCTGCACCGATTAACCATATGCCGTGTCGTGTGTCTTATTTATCGAGCTCCGAGTAAGATCAGCGCGCATTCCTCACCCATATTTCTCTCTCGTATGCAAATGATACGATACAGCGGTCGGATCTCGTTTCTAGTGTACAATATGTTCCATCACGTTGCAGAGTGCACAAAGACGGTCTATATTTCAGCTCAGCTGATCGAGCGTTCGGCCGGCTAGATTATGGCAATGAATATATATAATGAATCAGTACGCGGGATACGAGAAGCACGAGTAGGCCAGTCGAACGTGCGGCACGGTTTTGTCGCGTTTTATTTTCTCGTTCCCGGAATTTCACATTGGCGTAATGTTCCAGCGGCGAAGTCCGTCGTGTCGCAACGTCATCTCTCGAGGCCTCGGGTCGTGTACTGCGAGCAGGATACCCTTCGAGCGCATTTCACTCTCGCACGAAAATAGAATCAGGATGAAAATCACGCTGCTTCGTCCCACGCTCTTCTCTCTATCGATCGGACACGGCCTGCGCCTCTAGCTAAGCGACCCGCACCCTCGCGTGTATTGCGTCAGAATTTTCTGAAAGTTCGAAGGACTGGGTGGCCCGTCTTTTTATACGAGCTGTCGCACGACTCTCGTCCCGGTTTTTTAACGGAAGGTGCTTCGAGCCTCGGCAAACTACGTCGCTGCAGGACAAATTTACACCATGCGTTTTTCAGTCCATTTATTATCGACCGTACGATTTCGTCATCGACCGGTCGGGAGATCGCATCGCGTTTCCTACTGCGTTTAATTGTCACTCGGATACTGACGCGTCGACCGACGGAGCACATTTTCGGCCGCGCTCTGTGAAATGTTCCGCTGAGTTTACGACAATTTTGGTCGTACATTTTCGCGAGTGAATTAACAGTCTTCGACACCGTTCTTGCAACAGAGTTTCCCGCTCAAAGATCCGCCAGCCGATTACGGATCTGAAAGAGCGAACTTGACAAGGTATTATACATTTTTCTTTTAAACTACTTTATATACATATATATATATATTTTTTTTTTTTGTAATACCACTTTGCGTATAAAACGTGCAATTATGTCAAAACTTGTTTCATGACATGCCGTCTTAGTGGAACCGATTATTACGATCGAATAATCGTGAGTGAACGTATAGTGGCTCGAAATTGTAAGAGAAAGTTAATAAAGCCCGTACCCACCCGTTATTATACGTATTTCGTTGGACCTCGCGTCAGAACGCGCATGATAGCGAGAGTTCCGCGTTCGCCGTTCTCGTCGTCAAGATCATACGTTATCATTCGTTATTTTTAAAAATTAAACGTTTATCGTTGATTTTTTTTTTTTTTTTAATATAATTCGCTCGTCACCGCTAACCGGTTTTCAAAAATTGTAAACACGACAAATAATGTCTCGACGATAATATCTATCGCAATTGCAACGATTTTTTCAGCTGTTGCAAATTTTTCGTGGCGTAATCCTCGAGGATGCCGACCGAGAGCTCGTCGATGACCCGCGAAGGGGCATCGGACCCGCAAATCATTATCGTCGAAGACGCGTCGACTGAGGAGTCGTCACCGGGAAACGGGAGTTTTTGCGTGAACGTAAAGAACGACGCGATGAATGAAAAATCTTCGAAAACGGCGAGCTCGGATATTCGGGACTCGCCGAGACAAAGGAATGGCTCTATGGGCAACGCGACCGCGGAGATTAAGCCGGAGAGTCGGGTGCTTGTGCTCTACACCGGCGGCACCATCGGCATGGTGAGGAACGAGAGAGGAGGTAAACAAAACATGACCTATGAAAAATTGTTCTTTCGACAATTTCTGACAATTAAAATATCGACTTATCCCGTTTTGTGGTGAATTTTATTTTATTTTTTTTCTTTTTCAGCTCTAGCACCGATCGCGAATACCTTCGTCAAGACCGTGAAAAAGTATCCTCACATGCACGATAGCGTCTACGCCGACGAGAGATTCGGGCTGTTGGGACCGTTGGTTCTACCGTAAGTTCCAGCGGATCTCATCGCTACACTCGATCACTCGAATCATCGGGACACTTGATCACTCGAATACGTTTTTTTTTTTTTTGTGCACAGAATATCGGGAAATGACAGCCGTAGGATAGTCTACAACGTTCTCGAGTACTCGCCACTGTGCGACTCGAGCAACATGACCATGAACGATTGGATTCGCATTGCCATGGATATAAAGGTGTGTGTGTGTGTGAAGTTTTTTTTTTTACTCTATTCGGGCGATGTGGAACAGACTCAGTCGGTAACAAAAACTGTAATAAATTGCACGCGGAGATGGTAGACATTTCGTAAAAAAGCAAAGTATTTTAGCTAACGCGTTCAATGATACTTGGCTTTTACCCCAAATTTCAACAATTTTTACATGGAATCGATTCGAATAATGTAACTATCTCTTTTGTACTCATGTCATGTGTCACGTGGTGTATGTTTCAACTCCCCTATGTTCAACTCGCGTTAACTTCCGGGTAGCTTGTGTCCGGAGTAATCGTAATCGATAACAGCTACTTAGACCACAATGTGGAATGAGTCGCGTTAATTAATTAGAACTTTTAGCGCTCCTTTGAAAGAATTTTAAAGACATTGGCTGGCACGACCTGTGTACGCGAATGCACGAGTTCCGGAAGTTTAATGGTAACCCAAACAGCACGAAATATTTTGAAATAATTTTAGAAATATTTCCAATCTTTCAAATGTTCCGAAATATTTTTAAAATATACGAACATAATATTTTTTTAATGGTCTTTTAAAATATTGTAACGGAACGTTTTTTTTTTTAATTTTTCAGACGTATACTTAATCTTTCAACACATATGAAATATTTTCGAAACAGTGATAAAATATTTTTCATTTAATGTTTCACCGAAATATTTCTAAAAATAATTCCGTCCTATGTGAAAATACAGTTTTGATAATCGTAAAAATGATTTTTCTCAGGAATCCTACGAGCACTTCGACGGTTTCGTTATTCTCCATGGAACGGACACACTGAGCTACACAGCCTCGGCTTTGTCCTTCATGCTCGAGTCCCTCGGGAAGACGGTCGTGATAACCGGCTCCCAATTACCGATCTTCGACGCTCGCAGCGACGGTCTAATAAATTTTCTCTCGTCTCTCGTTATCGCTGGCAACTACAACATACCGGAAGTCTGCGTTTTCTTCGGCAATCATCTCATGCGCGGTAATCGCACGAGCAAAACCGCCGCGGCTTCGTTCCAGGCGTTCGCCTCACCGAATTGTTCGCCTCTCGCCGTTGCCGGAATCAAGATTGATGGTAATAAAGCGAAAATATACGCGAAGATTGACGAATAACTTGCATCTCCGCTTAGTCGATTACAGATCGATATTCCGCCCGTGCACCCTGGAGAAATTTCACGTCCACAGACAGCTCAGTCGCAACGTTGGTCTCCTAAGAATGTTTCCGAGTATAACGAGCGATCTAGTCCGAGCCTTTCTTCAGCCACCTATCGAGGGAGTTGTTTTGCAGACGTATGGAGCGGGGAACGTGCCGAACAATCGATGGGACATATTTGCGATATTGAGATGTGCAACGCAACGCGGAGTCATCATTGTGAACATAACACAATGCACGAGAGACGGCGTCACGGATATGTACGAGCCCGGAAAGCATCTCGTCGACGTTGGTACGTCGCTCGAATATCTTCGGCGACAGGAGATCTCATGTTTCCGAACAAAAAATGAGGACAGTTATTTTTAACAAAAATCTAATCGACAGGTGTGACCTTGGGTTACGACATGACCCCCGAAGCGGCTCTGACGAAACTCGCCTACGTTCTCTCGAAGACCGAATGGGACACAGAGACCAAACGGAAGATGATGGAAACTTCGCTTCGCGGTGAATTGTCGACTCACAAGCGACTCAACGTCAAGGACCACGAGTCCTTCGTCCAAACTTTGGGTCTGAATTCCGAGGCTCAACTCCTCGAGCTCGCGCCGACGATATTTCCGGCTATGATGAGCGAGGCCGTCGTCGCCGGCGATATCGCGAAGATCAAATCGTTGCAGAGCTACGTACGTTGTATTTATTTATATTTATATTTATATTTATTTATACGGCCGAAAATCATGGTTTCGAACTTTATTTTTCCGAATCGTCAAAATTCCGTTACTTTATTTTTCTGAATAGTCAATCTTCTGAATCTTTGTTCTTTCAAAACTTTATTACTCCGAATTTTCACTTAAACGAACGTTACTCTTTAGAAGTAATAAGTAAAATAAAGTTTCGGCATTTAGCCGATTCGGAAAAAAAGAGTTTTAGTAGTTTGACGATTCAGAAGAAGTACTTTCGGACACATGATTTTTGTTCATAGGTCGAATCCGCCGATTGAAGTTTCGTTAAAATAATGTGGCTCCGAAGTATTCGTTGATCAACATCTCCTTTCGTGAAGTTTTGTACGTTGATAGATTGACTTTATTGTTTACGCCCAGGGTGCCGATATATCGCAACCGAACGCCGACGCCCGGACAGTTCTTCACGTAGCCTGTTGCGACGGCGAGCCGGAAGTTGTTCGTCAGCTTCTTCAGATGGGCGCCAACGTTCATATGAAGGATAGATTCGATCGAACTCCGTTGACCGACGCTATCGAGAACGATCAGCACGACGTAAGATTCCCTTGTTATGGACGAATGCCATTTTTTTTCTCTTAATTAGTTGTCCTCGGGTTCACCCAGTTTTTATCATTTTTCATTTCCTTGTTCTCAGATAATCGAGTTATTACTGCAGTGCGGTGCCCATCTCCACGATAACGCGTTTTTACTAGGCGGAAGATTGTGCGCCGCCGCTGCTTCCGGGAACGTAACTCGTCTCCGTTCCTTTCGTATCGCCGGTGCTGATCTCACGCAACCGGACGTTTCCGGCAGAACGGCTATGCACTGCGCCGCTCTTCACAACAGGCAAAACGTCGTTCGGTATCTCCTCGACGAGGGGATCGACCAAAATTGTCTCGACATGGTAGGCCACTCCCCTCGAAAACTCGCCGAGCTCGTCGGCGCTGTTCAATGTTTGAATCTTCTCGATTCTACCCACGTCACGAATGATATCAAAGTCCTCGCCACGTAGACGAAACTTCGATAGTCGCTTCCCGCACGAGAGTGGATCTTCGGAAATGGCAAAAAATTATGGCTCTTTCGCGTTTTGTGGCTCTCGTCATCCTGACTGAGCGCAAAATGAAATTCTGAAGAAGCTCTCGCTAGCTTCGCCGTTGGGTGAAAGTATAAATCTCGAAAATTACTCGAGTTCAATGCGTGTCTGTAAGTCAGCGGAGATTGATAGAGAATAAAGAGCGACATACAAGCCCGGGTTTTTATTCACGCTGCGCGCGTATGGACAATGAAAGTGGACTGTCGTGCCGCGCTCGTTCACCGCGATCCTCGACGCTCACGCGTCAGAGACGTCGTCAGCGAAAAGGACAATTGACAATTAAGTGTTATAAGAACGCAAACCAAATGGAAAATTGAAAAGAAGCAATGGGTGACGAATGTCTCTGAGAGAGTGTGTTACGTTAGAGCGTGCCATAATTACACTAGTCTTCCGAGGCTCTTTATTGTTTTTTTCTTTATCTTTTTATTTTTTATTTCAAAAAAATAACAAGCATTGTATAACTTTTATTTACAATAAAACAGAGACTAAGACTAATTCTATACAAAGATCGAATCTTTGTCGGGCTACTACCTGACTTTCGTAGAGATTCAGAAGGCACCGAATTGAACGAGTAACGATTGAAACAGTCTCGCAGGCATCGAGCACTTCTTGTAGATTATCGAACAGTCGCGACTGGATTCGCGACCCGCAGCCACAGCGTCCTGAATCGCCGTGCCGTTCGTCATGTCCTCGAACCACTTGTGGCTGTGGAACGGACAAATCTAATATAGTATACTTATTCACAATTAAAATAATTTCAATAGACGCGGCAACGTCTCGATGACGAGTACTTTTAATATACTGTAATACCAAGTTTTAATATACTGCAATACTAATACAATAAATACCAAGATATATATCGATATAACAATGGTGTATAAATATATTCGAATCAATATACTCGTCGAATTATTTACATAGGGGATGAGATAAAATTGCGTTACCTCGTTATACCGTCGATGATCTTTTCGTTGCTCGTAGGATGATCGGCTCTCGCGACTTTGGCGACAACGGTGCAAACGGCGCGTTGCACACACGGCGTCACGTAGTTGTTTCCCAGAAGCAACTCGTTCACCGGATTTCCCATGTGCCACATTCCAAACTGATCGTCGATACCTGTATCGCCGAACATCACGTTGAAAGCAAATGATAAATTGTTATACGCACATTGACGTACGGTAACGGTCGGGCTGCGACTTGAAGAAGAGAGGAATTATGAAAGCCGCCACAGCAGCCATGAGCCCTGCGACTGTGATAGCTTTCGTGTTAACGTTCAAGAGCGGTGCGGGCATTCCGTCCACGCTCGGCGTATTCCCCAATGGTATCGACAGAAACGGCACCGACAAATCCAGGTCGATCTGCAATTAATTAATATATACATTTCAAACCATACGCGCCCGACGATAATAATTCTTCGAGAAACTCACGTCAATCTTTCCTCCCGTGGAGTCGAAGGATATAAATTTCGGCTCCCTAGAGCTTTGGTTCTCGAACGCGCTTGCAAACGAAGCGAAAAATAATATACACGTTAGAGATGACAACGTCAAACACTTTTTATCAACCATATTTTTTTCTTTTTTTTTCAACTGGGCGTTCCGTTAATGCGATTAACGTGTCAAAGCGAGCACTGAAGGTTGGTCTTGTGCGGACTAAGAGGAAGTCCGAAGAACCCCTTGGCACATCGAAGCTTGAACACTTTGTGACGGTCAACCCGACACCGAGCCGGCGTATTATCTCGTGTCCCCCCATTCGGTATTTGCAGGAAATAGTGTCAAATTTGTTATCGTTGATGTTTTTTTTTTCCTTTCCGCAGAGAAAGGCTACCATGATTACGCTCTCGGGGAGAGTGATTAACGACGGTAGTCTTACGGCGTATTTTTCTGCAATTATACGTGAAGCCGCGAGTGTACACGCGACGTGACGATGAGCTCGTCGTCGGTAATTCCACGAAATTTTCACCGACGTGCGTTTAACAGTGAAAGAGTGAAAGTCTTGTAAAAACGAAACTGAGAAGTCACTGTCGAGAATCACCTCGAGTCTCAACGCCACGGGGGTTGAGGAGAACTTTCGTTAAATTTTCGTGGGCTATCTGCAGAACGGAGTACTCGTTCTCGGGATGAGCCAAGCGTGAGCGGAAAATTGCACGTCTCTGACGTCCGACTCTCTAGCCACAATCCTCGTGGGCGAAGGGTTGTTGCTCGTCGAACGGCGATGTAAACGTTCCGGAAAGCTTCTTGAATAGCGAGCTTGAGGATTTAACGCATCCGCGATATCCGCTCTCGCATAGACACCGTTTCCTCTTGATCCACGCGTGGGCTGGAACAATAATTGCAGAGACAACGATTATACGAAGTTTCGTGTGTACTTCACATGATTGATGCAGATTCTCGATAAGCGCAGGCATTTAGAGCGCGCGCTCTTTGGAGAACGCCGACGCCGGGTGAAAATTTGATTGACGATAATAATTACGACACTAAATGCGAGTAAATGCGACTAAATGCGTCCGATTAGATTAAAAAAAAAAAAGTGAATACTTCGAGCATCGTATGCGAAGTTATAAAAGCTTCGACGGCTCTTCGCGAATGCTGTAGGTCGCTAACTGCGCTAAAGACTCTTTCACACCTCTCGATTTTGTTGCAAAATTCTCGAATTATTTCGGGCTTTGCACAATAAGACTGTTTTGCTATTGTTCTTTTTAGCCGAGGCATTAATAGACGAGTATAATGCGTCGGCGACGAGTGTTCAGAAAACTCGGTGGATACCCCGTGAGAGGAAAAGTTGAGGACGTCACGGGGGGATGAGCTTGTACCATGGAAATACGACGACGAAAGCGAAACCGCGCCGGCAATTATGCTCACCGTTTGGCCACCGAGATTAAGAGCGCCTCGGCTATATATACTTGTCCCTGGAACGAGGACTCGCAGTCTGTCAAGGAATTCACCAGTTCTGGAAGGTACATCACGACGGTTGTTTTCTTCTTCTATCCGAGGTATCGTAGAATAATAGCATGTACGTAAACTCTCGCGATTGACTCTCCAGCTGAACGAACGCTATTCATCAACGCTATTGTTTTCCTTGCAGAATGACTCTTGGAAGCTTGAAATCGGTGGGGGTGCTGATGGCGACGTTGTCCTTCGGAATTGTGACCTGTATACCAAAGTTCGATGTAGGAGGGTAAGTCACTCGTTTTCTATTAATATTTTTAAGAACTGGAGTTTGGGTAAAGTGGCTGCCCAACGTAGCGACGAAATATTCAGAAAATAATTCTAAAAATATTCGCTTCAAATATGGTAATTTTGATCAGACTATTATGAAATCGTTCTAATGATATTGTTGAAATATTTACCCGATTTTTCCGAATGTAATATAATTGAAGAATATTTTTTATGAAACAAGCAATAATTTGTCTTCATAGTGCGAAAACTAATTTGGAAGCTTGAAATATTGTTGTCAAATCTTTCTGAATGTTTCATCGGAAGGTAACGTATAAAACATTTACTTTGATCTGCAGCTTCGTCCCAAGCTCTGTTGACTACGCCGAAAAACCCAGTAATATCCAGGATCAGATAGCGATGCCAACCAATAGTCAGCCCCAGCTCCGAAGCGAGGGCAATGCTTCAACCGCACGGAACGCGGCATCCCGTGATAGCAACGAGATTTCGGATCGCAGCCAGGAGCCCAGATTCGGTTTCACCAACATCGGCAGTACTGGATCTGTACGTACTTGTTGGCAGCATCCTGCAATCATTAAAAACATTGTCAGTCATCGATCAGTGGATTAGTTTTCTTCACAGTGCATCTATTCTTTCAGGGCTACGGGGTGTCGACTTACTCGCCAGCAAAAATTGATCTGGGTGGACTTATTCTCGGCGCGGTTATTGGTGTTGGAACTATTTTGATTATTCCAAAATTGCTTTACGTACTATCAGGAACTTACGGAGCTTACGCAAGAAGTGAGTTTCCTATTTATTATTCAAAACATTGCCACGAGTTATAAAAATTGTTAAAAATTATTTAAAATTATTTTGAAATGATTTAAAAATTATTAAATTTTTTTTTAAATGTTTAAATTTGTTAAAAATTAATTTTTCCACCAGGCGACGAGGGTGGTTTCACCAACGCTATGACCAAGTTGGACGACGTCCTGGCTCGCCACGGGATAGACACGACGTCCTGCATGCAGAGAGCGGTTTGTACTTACGCGAAGAGAGCAGCTGACGCGGTGCGAGAAGCGAACGACATATCCGAGGACGAAAAGGTGACGTCGTTCGATCGAATGGTGGAGAATTTAACGACGAATCAGGTGTTCCGAACGGCGATGCGTGGAACAGCGATCCAGGATGCCGTCGAAGCAGGCCGCGGCGGACAGAATTGTTCGAGGACCTATCGGCACTGCGGTTTCTCGTTGGAAGCGATCCTAGGCCTAGTGTCGAATGTAATGTCCAGCATCGCTGCCCACAACGATTCCGGACCCACGGCACCTTCAGGATCGCTGTAACATTTGCAAAAAAAGAAAAATAGAATTAGCATTCGCCGTTTCTCACCGAAGCCATTGATTACAAAAATTATACATAATTCAAGCACCCGAGCCTAATCCTAAAAAAAAATCTAGAATAAAGATACGATTCGTTAAGAATAACGTCGACAATAAAAAAATCGTTCGATACGAGAATTTTAAAACCATATTTATCTATATATTTATTATAATACAGAGATTATACACGTATGTACATTAGACGAAGACCCGAAACTTTCTCGTGCGACTTCGAACGGAAAACAATAAACTGTGAGGACACCAAGCAACAAACCGGGTCACTCGATGTCGTAATGACATACATGTACCACTTTCGAAACTCGGCTTAACTTCAATTTAGAAGATATGCCTTACGTATCTTCTCTCTTTTTTTTTGTACACTATACCTGTAAGTTAAAACCTATAATACATATTTGTGTATGTACACACTGTCATCGGGGATAGCCACGAATTTCAAACGTGACTTCCATGCATTATACATTTATACATTATCAATAAACAGATGACAATATATCTATCGCCCTCCCTCAATTTGCCGTGTAAACACTAAATTTTCGGGATCTCGATATCCCGAATAGACGCTAAAATTAGCTATAACAACGAAACGCTGAGAAACTCTTTAGAGAGAATCGCATCAGATCGATGAGAACCGTTAAAAATTCTCACGCGAGCACCACAAATCGCTTGTTTATCCTAAAGAAATATACGACCTAGAAACAATTTAAAAATCTTGGTCCTGTGCACGATGTACAACTCGTAAAACTATTTGCCACGTCGTCAAAGTTATTACCGTTTGGGTGAGCACAACTCAATCAGTGCGACAATAATGTGGCCTCTGCTATTTAAAAATTTCGTTAATTCATTGAGCTATCTACTTGACTTTAGGGCTGTCAAAACTTTCGTGACGCATCTCGGCGTGTAGTGCCGTAGGACAGTCGGACAGTTTCGTTCACGTTCGTTCGTGCGATGCCTCGACGAATGAAGCTATACCGCCGTAGTCATCGGTGTTGGAAGCCCCGCCGACGTAGAGGCTCGAGAACGCGACGACATCGCTGTCGTTCCTAAATTCTCGTCCCTCGTCGTCGTCGAGGAATTCCCGATACTATTTCATCGACTTCCGAGGCGGTAGAAGAAGCACGACTCCGACGGCAACGCAAATGTGCCAGAAGCTGTGTATTATGTGATAGTTACGCCGTGTCTGAAGAAAAGCGTAACAAACGAGACCGAGAAGAACGAGAACGAGACCGGCCGGCAGATGAATATTTCTGTACGGATGAGCCGGATATCGAAAGGTTCTTTTGGCCTTGCATCTCAGTCCCCAGGAGATGCAAACGAGCAAGCAACCGGTCACCGCGGGCAGTAGAAAGACCCACAGAGCCGTTCGATCGAGTTCCGAGCCCAGCGCGAGAATTATCGCTCCGGTGAGTTGACAGAAGGCCGTCAGCCTCGGGCCGAAAGCCGCCATTGCGACCAGAGTCACCCAGATAGAGAGCAAAGCGTTGAAGAAGTCGCAGAATTGCAGAACGCTCAGTTTCGCGACGCAATAATTGTGAACGTCCTCGCCGGCCTCGCAGGCGTGATAGAGAGTGGAGAATAACATCACCGCGGTGTAGACGATCGCCTCCGTGTAGTACTCTCGCCTTAGAGCAATGTAGATCGAGCCGAGAAACGCAAGATTGCTCAGTGTCAGCATGAGCAGTCGAACGAGTATTCCTCCGCCGGTGAGAACGTATGCGTCGTCGGCGCAGTCGAAGCCCCGATAACCACCGGAACAGTGACACGCCGAAAAGACGAAACCACCGCTCATGTAGTGAACGCAACGTCCATTCGAACTGCAGCGTCCCTCGACGCACGGCGACGAACCCACGCTGATCTCCACTCTCTCCGATGTTTCCTTCAAGCATGTGCAATTCTCGCAGGCCGATTTCTGGCAGGTTTCCAGGCATTGACACGGCGACTCGAAGCTGAAGGCCTTCAAGCTGAGATGCCAGATACCGGGCTCCGGATACGGTATGTGAACCATCGACGGATCGATGTTTCGCGACCAAAGATCGGGTGCGGTCGTCGATTGCTTGCGTATGCAACCACCACCGGGGGTAATGCCGGAATAATAACCTGGAAGCATCGTAAAAAAATCGTTTAGATCGTCAGAACGTTCGGTTAAGATGAAGTGAAATACATTCCCTGTCGCTCTCCCTCGCTCCACGAGACCAATTCCGCTATCTCTCTCACGCTCCTGGCTCCGTCACGTAACTTTCGCTTCAACTCAATTTCACGATTTGGGGAATATACATACTTTTTTATATTTATAGTTATAACCATATTCTTTTAAATTTATAGCAGCTTGTTAAATTTACACAATCTGTTAAATTGCATTTTTATTTTTATTAGAGTCTGAACTGCTGTTCGCTACTTCTCGATTATTTTCGTGATATACGCGGGCCTGCGATCTCAGTGACCAGCGTTGTTTGCAATGCACTTGTAACGTGTGTAAAGAGAGTACTCCGTTAAAAAAAATTAATTTTTTAAATACAAAAATTAGCAATAAAAATTTACTTTTGTGATACCACGAAGTGTTTAACGTCATGAGGTCAGGAAAGAAGAAAAAACATGAACGTACCTAAAGAAACGCAGCCAAAAACAACGACGTCCTTGCGATCATTGTTGACGAGTTTGGTACCGACGCTGAGAGTTCCTCCGACGTCGGAAATCGGTCCAACTTCGAAGTTCAAAACGGTGATACCATCGGCAGTGAGATTGACCGGTGTAGATTTCGTAGAGTTTCCGGGCAAGTGCTCGTAGTCGAAGAGAAAAAAATCGGGCAAGGATTTTCTCGTGAGAGTAATTTGTTTAATGGAGCTGGCGTCGTTCGATTCGTCGTTGTCGGGGAGTCTGATGGACATCGTCGAGGCCTCGCCGTCCAGCAGGCGCAAGGTAAGGTAGTGGAACGAATTGGCGTAAGGCCTGAACGGCAGATAGGCGTTCGTCTCGTTCATCATTGCACCGGCGAGAGTCTCCTTTGCTGCGACGCTCACTTCGACGTTGCACGACTCGCCGCACGACGACGATAGCGTTACATTGACGGGTTCGGAATTGCCGTACATCAAAAACTGCATCGAAGCGGAATCTCGGCTCTTGTTCAATTCGACGACGTGCTCCTGGCTGTTGTCTATGAGAGCGAACGATGCTGGAGACTCGATGAAGAGCTCGGCATCTAGGACGGTATCGCAAGAGGCTCCGAGACCTAAAACGGAATATTATCAACCTTGAATATAATAAATTCTAAGAATGCTGATCGCAGCTTTGCGCCTCAAACTTTTTCAGTAAATAAAATCGCTGACCTTGCTGCGTTATCTGCTCGGTATCCGGATCGGTCCATGATCTAAATGCAATGGCGTACCAATCGCCCACCGCCGGTGACGGTATCCTGATTAAAAATTCATCACCGGCGCTGCTGATCGGCAGACTGTAGTGGGATCTTCGGTTCTTCAACAGTTTAGCGGCGATCTTCGAGCCGTCCGGATTCACGAGCGGTATGCTACCAGATTTCAGGAACACCGAGACATCCCGAGGTGCGCAGCTTCCGATGCCACCAGTCTTCTCCTCTTTGGCTGTAAATCTGAAAGATCGAAAACAAAATTTACTGTCTTGAAGCCAATTGGAAGGAAAGAAAAAAAATCGCAGTATCAAGGAGGGTCCATCGATATGCGGAAAAGAGGGTTGTATTTTTTGTACGGTTATCAAAAATTAACAAAAACCGGTCTCACTTGAAGAGGGCCGAGATCGTGTTTTCCGGAACGCTGAAGTGAACGATGGAGATGTGACGGTAGGCGGTGAAGTCGACGAGGACGTTGGACGGTTGATGCGCCACCTTCTCCAGTTCGCCACAGAGGCCTTGGTGAACAACTAGGCTCCATGTCAGCAGCAACGCTAACTCCCCTTTGTACATATTACCTGGGCCACGGCTGCGTCCCTGGACCGCATAACAAGCCGAGGTACTTCCTACGAAATTCTGCAAATGTAAAAACATCATTTTATCAAACATATGTTGCGTAGAGTAGATTGCAAATATTAACAGGGAAGCGATCCCAGAAATGAAGTATATGAAAAATATATATATATAAGATAAATTTGAAACATATCGAATGTGGAGTTCACTATATTTTGTCGATCTATACCACATATACATTTTCCCCCGAACGGTATAAAGATCGCGTTAACAAAGCCTCACTTATTTACGGAGTACCAGCGGGTAGGGCAAAGCGTTAACTCAGTGTTTCCTGCGTTTAAGACGAGCCTCGGTTATACGTAAAATTGGGTTCACTATTCGTTGCTGCGATAAGCGATAAACTCATAGCGGCTGCGTCATTATCCACCGGTTCATTAAATACAACACCGCGAAGTTGAACTATACGAACGCACAGGCGTTCAAAGTGTCTATTTACCCGAGTTATCTTAAATATTCGTCGAATTTAACATGCGATAAGATAAATCATCGGTAAATTAGCGTAGATCGAGGTGTTAAAAACGACCCGCTTGCGTAGCAGCTGCTCACTACACTTGGGAATTTTGTCGTAAAGAATGTATGAATTTAGCTCCGTTGTCGTTAACACGACGAGATAAGAACTGTTATTGAGAATGAAAGGAAGAAGCGAACAAAAAAAAAGAGACTTGAGTATAAAATAAAACGTTGCGGATAATGAGAAAGATAACATCGAAAGAGCGAGAAAATAATCGTCTGGTGTCCCAATCTAATCGTTGGGAATATTTAAATGTATCTGGACAAACAGGTTCCTCAAGCGAGTGAATCATTTCTGAGAAACAACGTTTATCGCCGAGGCTCGAGATTAATTGAAAATACATAAATAAATAAAAGCCACGCATATTAGACGGCACTACTGCTCGCCCCGAGATTCTACCTCGAATCTGTGTACTAACCGTTCTAAACGCGCGAAGCGAATTACATGAACGAACACGTAATCGACCTCTCAACGCTCCAGCGGTACATAATAGCTCGTTGATTTATGTGTCAGCGGAGATTCGCCCTCGTTTATAGTACTATTTGGAAAGTAGGCCATCCGGCGAATTATAATCTCGGGCCTGACTTGGTTCTCGTATTCACCCGCGAGGCCAAAAAAGGGGTTTTCTTTCTCGCGCGGATTGATAATCGCTTTCTCCGAAATCATATCATTCGGTCCAATCTAATCAAGCTCCCGCTCCAATCTCATCGTCTAGCGATAATTTCAGACATTCGGTGCCCGCGCCTCCGTGGTTCATCGCCGTCGACTACTATGACTCACTTAATGCCGATAGTTTGCGCCGATTTTGGTCACCAGTTGGTATAGGGCGCCAGTTTGCCCTATAATACATAAGAATGTGTTTTTTTTTTTAAGAAACATAAAAACTGAGACACTATATCGCGAGGAGAAAAAACCGTGAGGAAGATCGCAACGAGTGACTGCGTCGTCGAGTGTGTGCACAAAGAAAAACAAACAAATAAAAAACGTTCGCTCGAGTTACCAGGAGATAATCGTTAAGCCACTAGAAACTTTTCGCAGGGATAAACCACAGTCCGATGATGAGATAACAGACTCGAATTGTCAAAGATATTAAGATCGTATCGCTTACGTTGTAGCCAAGCACACGTGGCCCTGACGTGTGCTGGACGTCGAGAGCGTCGCGAGCGTCAACGGCGTTGAGACGTTATCGGCCTGCGCGCATTATTGATTTCGGGATGGCCCGCGATGCCGCAATAGCTCTGCCGTATCGTACACCCGTTACGACGGTGGGCGGCTCGTGAGTACGCGAGTTCGGAAAGAGGTCAGCAGTCGTGTCGTGCGGCCAGGTCCTCCTCGCCTGTCGATCGAAGCTACACTGACGGAATCACAGAGTCGAGCCCGACTCTCGAGGACGAGCCACGTGCCGCAGCGATTACTGAACGCGCGAACGCGCGCGATCTTACTTCCGGCTTCCTCGAAATAATCTGACTAATCTTTTCCTGGTTTTTTTTTTTTCGTCACTCTATTATCCGACCGTGGGATATTCCCGAAGGTTCGTGGGATTGAATAGTTTCTCGCATGCCGACAAACTCTAATCTCGCGGATGCTCCAATTAAAACTCGTCAACACGCTTAGTCTTGGCGTCCGGTCATCGAGACAAGTTGTTTTATCCCCGTAGTCGAAGTGCGCCGATGCTGAAGTAAACTACGCTGTATCCTCGCGTTAGGTGACGATCGTCGCCACTACAATCACCAAGGTCCTCACAGATCTTCGAAACAATTCCAATATCGTTTCAATTTTATGATTATAAAATATAGTTTTATCGATATTTATTTATATATTAAAAAAAGGCACACCTTCAACATCATTTTTTTCTCTTGTAGAAAAGATACGAGGCCCGTTCTCTTCTATCTCTTCAACGTTCGTTATAAATAAACTCTTGAATACGCATGACGTACAACTTAATAGAGATAATCGATCCCGATTAAGATTTCGATATCTAGAATTCCCACGTGTCGAGCCATCGTAGCGAATGCATCGAGCTCGCTGGATCCACCGAGGACGGACCGTCCATTCCGTATGATAATGGAGCGAACAGATAGAAGCTGAAATGTATTTGCGATTATTACCTTATCGTGTTCACTTTATCCTGGTTCGAGCATGAGTGGAAACTCACCTGTATGCTGTAGCAGATACAACGCCGCTCAGTAGAACGTGATAGAGCGTATTTCCGATTCTTCCGGGAAGCAGAAACAATATTCCTTCGAAAATGAAATTCAGCGTCACGCCGGTCAGCATCGAACTGTACAGCAATGCTGGGAAGTAGTGATGGAAGTAGAGAACACGTCCCATAGCCCAGAAAGGCGCGTAATGAAGAAGCCATCCGACGAAGAGCCAACTTCCGGCGTCCTTGAGTTTTCTTCTCTCGGCCGCGACCGCCGCACTGTCCTCGCAGCCTCGCTGCTCCCTCACGGAAATGTGGAGATAGACGACTGCGAAGTATAAGAGGAAGGCAATGTTTCCCCACCATATTATCGGATTTCCGAGCAAGTATATACGATGATTGTTTCCGGAGAAGAATTGCCCCTGTGAATGGTAAGACGGTTGTCAGGATGGTTTGTAAAATTATCGTAGTTTCGTCATGCAAGAGGGGAAACATACTCTGTAATTAATCGGCCATTGCCAAGGCCGCGACGTGACCTCGCCTTCTTTCACCTTCAGATCGGAATTGCCTTGCAGCATTACCGCGTGGGACTCGGCGAATCTCGCGAAGAATCCTGGTGCGTAGACTTGAAAGCTGACGTTCGGTACTGTTAAAAGAAAATGCAAAAAAAAAAACTATCTAATTGTTCTTGTTCATTATTAGCGATATCGATTCCGCGTAAGACTCGAACATACATTTGGCGTAATTGTTGTCCTCGATATTCCAGAGACCGTTCTTGTCCCTCATATTGGGATTACACGATACTTCCTGTTGACTGTAACCCCTGTGAGAAAAAAAAATAGTTTTAATAAAAAATGTCACTCAGTTGAAAATTAGAGCGAGAGAAGGCTGTTCGATCGGTACGAACCATTTGGGTAAAGTTTTGCCACTGCAGGTCAATACGCAATGATGAAGATAGTGAACAAACTTCAATTTGCTCGTCACAGTCTCGACTACGTCGCCTTCCTTCCCGTTAGCGATTAAAACTTTCCAAACGTCGTTGGCATCGCCCGTTCCGTTCTGGAATTCGATTGTCATTGTAGAAGTTAGTCGACCCTCGCGAAACAACCAACCATAAAACTTTGGGTTCGACTGGGATTGTTTTCGAACAATCTACTCTAACTCAACCAATCGAACCAACTCTGATTCCATTCTTCTAGAGGTTGGTTTTTGGTTGATTATTCAAAACGACCCGTAATACTAACTATTATATGTGTCGTATAGAAAGTTGGTTTGTAGGTGGACTTTCCAAAAACAACCCAATTTCCGACTCTATGTCGAAAGGTTGTCTTAGGAAAATCCAACGATAAACCAACCTCGTATCCGATACATATAACGGTTCGTATTCCTGTTGGTCTTTTAATATCGATGAAAAATCAACTTCTCGAAAGTTGAAATCAAAGTTGGTTTTGTGCACCAATCGACCGGTTGGTTTCAGGCTGGTTGAAATGTGAGGAGAGGGGAGCTTCGTTTACTTCTCCATAACCCGTGACTTGGTAATGCTTCTTCGATATCGGGGCGATCTCCTTGTGAGAGTGCAGATTCCGTCGAGTGATAACGTGCTCGAGACGAATGAGATCGCCGTGCTTGACGAGCTCGGGTTCCGATGGGATCTCCTCGCTGTCGAACTTCTTCACGAGCCACACGTTGTTGTCGTCCTTGTGGGAGTACGTAGTGATCTGAAATAAATATCGTCGAACTTTCATCTCCACCCGTAATCGATACGTGACAATAATTATTCCGCTGGGATAATTATTGGAATGAAGAACGCTACCTGTTGCTGACGAGCGCCTACGCCCTCGGGATAAAGATGCCAGTGGGAGTGCAAATAACCACCGCCTGTACGATGATTTTTCAACGTTATCGTTGCCCCGTAGGCCAGCCGACGAGGCATCGTAGCGTTGTTCAGTGAATTACCCTCGAGCAGAGATTGAAACTCAGAACTGTAGAAACCGTCGCCGCTGCCGCTGAAATTAAATATTATATTGATCAATCTGTGATAAAAAAAAAATGTAAAAAATAAATAAAGATTAGTACCTGGTATCAGACACAGTGAACTCTTACCTTTTGTTCAAGACCGTAAGATGAATGTAGAAGAAGAGCATGTACATAACGATCGGTAAGACTATGAGGCAGATGGCCCGTGCCAGCAAATGTTTCCCAACGTACGTCTGTAACAGAGACCATTTAGTATCTTGAGATCGCGTCCAAAAAATCTCGTGGCTGTCGTTAATACAAGGATTAAGGTAAAATTCAGTTTTACCACGGGTTTGCTCAGATCGCCGAGTTCTCGCCACAATTCGTAAACGGTGAAGAAGCCGACGAGCAGCACGACGAAAAGACCGACGAATTTGACGCTTATCGTGCACGCGAGGGAACCTCCCGTGAAGGCCATCCACGCCCACCAGGATTTCGTGAACGGCTCGTTTCGCAGAGAACCGACTCTGGTCATTCCCCACGTGGCGCACATCATGAAGCACAGAAGTATCGGATCGAGGAGAATGTAACGATTCAGGGTGAGCAGTCCAACGTCTGGAAATACAAACATCATCAGGTCTTCGTTACCGGAACGAACGGACGAATGAATTTCTAGAATACTGCACAAACCACAGAGAATAAACATAGCTGAAAGGGCCGAGGCTCTCACAGACTTTGTTAGCTCCCAGACTATCAGGTAAGCCAGAGGAACTATCGACGCTCCCAGACACGTGCAGAACTGCAACATTACCAAAGTAGCGCCCGATCAGTTTAATTCTATCGGACAAACAACTATTCAGTGATTAAGCATATTCGGAATACCGACGATTCTCATGCCGACATAGTGTACTTCTTCAAACTTGTCGCCAGGTTTCTCGAAAGGAAACGTTCCGTCATAGCCGGTCAGATAACCCGACAGAGCTATGAGCATCTGTAAATAATAAAAATAGTAAATATCTGTGGAGTATTCCCATTACGAAAGAGTATTATCTTTTTTAAGTAAAAAAAACCTCGGTGAAAAAAACTTGCCTTGCCCAAGGGAGGATGTACGTCAAAAAAGAAAGTTCTATTGATGTACCAACTGCCCATCTTTCCAAAGTGCGTTTCGTCCCAGCTGCAAAATACAAGTGAATTATTATCGATTCAATAAATTCGGGGCTCAAGAAATGGAGGCGGAGAGACGACCTTACCATACATGCCGGGGCTCTGATACCTTGTAGAATCTTGTGCCAGCGGTGAGGATCAGTATGACACTCAGCAACAACCACCAATTCCTAAAAATATCGAATAATGAATAATCCTCACAAAACTTGGGAATTATAATGTTAATTAATATCGTGCGACTTTAACGTACGCGCCCCTCAATCCTCCAGATTCGACGCTGCATTCTTTACTGATCTGTTTATTGTGTTTTGTTTTTTGGGGCGTAGATCCACTGTGTATGTTAGCTGTCATGTTCGCGTATATTCGATAAACTTAACTCGAAGGGTGGAAAAATTGACGCATTTCACTGTCATCCGGGAGAGCGTGAGACGTTCATCATAAAGGTTCGTGCACTCGTGTCCTTTATAACGGAGTTCGTTGGGAACCGGTTGGATGACACCTTGCCGAACGATCGCGATCCATTGTTGCCGTTTTTAATTTGTGACAAATTGTTCATAGATGAACGGGTTAAAAATACACGCGATGCGCGGAGGTAATCGTAGCTCGAGTTAAGACAATTGCGAAGGTCCCTTCGGGACGCGACAAGGTCAGTGTGTAAACAATCGTCTTGTGGAACGAATATTTATCATTGTCATATAGGGATTCGGCAACAAAGCTAACTGTACACGCATGCCAGAAAGCTAATACGTTAGCGGTTGCGGGTCGTGAGAATTCTTACCGACGTGCACTCGTTGATTCCCATTCTCCGTGTACATTTTTGTTCCAAGTTGCTGAACCCGCGTCGCCCGCTTCGGTCGATCAGCTGATCACTCAGCTGCTTAATATTTCTGCTCCGGTGCGATCAACCTTGCAGATTCAATTGTGATAAACACCGGAAAAGAAGCCACACGGGGAACGAGTGAGAAATCTTTTAAGAATGGCAACGCTTAGTAATCTGATGATTTCGTCGCTCCGGAGTGTCCAGAAAAATGTAATAAACCCTGCGACATGTAGCCAAGGTAAACTCTGCGACCACTCGGTTTACGCTGTGCGAATTCAACGTGTTTATCTTGCAAAAGGTAATTTGTATTGTTTTTTTAACGCAGTAACCGTACGTCACGCGTCCAAGAAATCGAGTACCTGTACGAGAATCAAGCCGGGACATCCGAGACCGAAGCACAGAGGATGGAAAGTTCAGGACGGTCACCAAGTGCCGGCTGGAAAGATCTTGGTCACCCAGCTGAAAACGAGATTCCACCCGGGACTAAACGTGAGCAAGCTTTGCAAATCAAAAAAGAAAAGTAGTATCGTCGTACCAAACACGCAGTAAGATAATAACTTTTTTTTAATCAAGGTTGGCTTTGGGAAAAACGGCACCCTGTGGGCTATGGAGCCCGGTAAGGTGGTGGTCACCTGCGAGAAAGTGGATCTCATGTGGGATCACACATGGATCCAAAGATGCTACGGTGGACGTGAGGGACACGTTATTTACAAGAAGCACTTCCATGTTTTGCCGGAGAAGCAGCACGACAAATTCAAACGCATAGACCTCATTTGAAGCTGCTCCAGAAAAATGTTTAATAATTGTTCAATAAAAATTGTCTTTTAGCCGATGGTAAAACTGTTAGTCTATCTTATCGACATTGGAATAAAAATTTTAAAAACATGCGCGTCTTCCACAACGTTCGCAAAAAGTTTATCGTCAAATCGGCGAGAACATGTTGGATTCGGCCCATTGAAAAGATTGATATTTGACGTCGCTTTCGGAGTCGTCCGCGAACGTCGCGAACACTTGGGTCTTCCTGACGTGGCAGGCCACTCGACATTGACCCGCCAGCTCCGTTATCGCTATTTCCTTGTCCTTGTCCTTGCACTCGATTATGAACTGAGAGTGAAACATTATCGGGTCGCCTGAAAAATATTTACGTAATATTAGGCATTCCGGCCAGACGCGAAGGTCCCAAATCCGCGTGTTTGTATTCTGAAACCTGGATATGCGAGGAAATCCCCGCCAAATTTTTCTCCACTGGACACGTAAAATCCTTTTTCCCACAGATCTCTGTACGTCCCGTATCTCAGTCTTTCCTCCTTGGTGCGTGGATAATTCCATTCTGCCGTTTTGATATCATCCTCCTTCAGCCAAGGATATGCTGGAGTAAAACAAAAAACGTAGTTATTAAACTGCTTTTCGAAATAAAACGTTATATATAAAAGCCTACAGGGTGGCCCTGGGGAGATTTCGACCTCGGGAGGTTCGGAATAATCAGTCCAAGATGGGTTTGGGGTGAAGGGGGGGAGGACTTTGACAGTATTGTTTCTTTGAGATTTTAATTTAAAAGTCCCACTAAAGATGTCAGATAAAAACTAGCCGAATGTTTGAATTTTTTGCCGATATCTCCGCCGTCCCAAAAAATGTCTTCACCTGTGTGAATTTGCAACAGAGCCTCTGTTCTCTCAAGCTTTGGCAATTTCGCCATTTCCTCTGCCATCAACGCTTCCCTATCTATCTCTATACTTTCCAGTGCTTCACGCGTTTCGCCGTCCAGAGGCTTCTTCAGTTTTTTCTTAGTAGTTTTTATTCCCAGTATCTTTCTCTTTTTGCCCTCTACTATTTTGTCCATCATCATGCATACCTGGAGATAAAAAAAAGCTGTGAAAATTGCATTCAACATTATTTGAAATATATGGGGTAGTTTTTGGAATTGATGGGATATTATTTTTAGTCGAATTCAGTTTAGAGTGCCACGGCTTAACACATGCTTAACTACATCGAGGGCTTTTCATGAGAATGTAAACCACACTAACATTACGAGGAACTCAGCGATCTCGTGTATTGTGAGACCAAAGAATGAATATTCAGGCTTGAATTTCACAGGCCTTTCCTTTAAGGTGTTTAAGGAACTGGCAAATTCAGTTGTCCTGAGCTACAAATAATTGGAGCTCAGCAATTTGGAGGGAATATACATCATTTTTGTACCTATAGTTATAATGATATTCTTTTAAATTTACAACAGTTTATAATCTTAAATTGTCTTTTCATTTTTGTTATATTGAGAACTTCTGTTTGCTAGTTTTTGATTATTTTTGTGATATACGCAGGCTTACTATCTCAGTCACCTCTGTTGTCGGTAATCTACCTGTAATGTGTCATGTTAAAGAAGCATTCCATTGAAATAAAATATACAATTATTTGGAATTTATGGAATAGTATTTTAAATGTATGGAATATTATTTCGAATAGATGGAAATGTCAAAAAACCTGGTGTTTCCTCTCTTCCCTCAAGCATTCCGCTTGTTCATGAAACAACTTTGTTCTGTACTCATCCACTGCCTTCTTCAAACTATCGCTTGGTTTCTGTTGCAAACAACCGTAAGAGATTAGCCTGGCGATATTTTTCTCCAGCAGCAGCATAACTTCTTCAGGCTGGAGCATCAGAGGTAAGCCATGAAGAATGTCCTGTCTCGATTTTTTTGGCAAGCAACCGATCAATTCGCCGACGATTCTGTGCTCGCTTCTGAGCGTTAACCAGTCTGAAACAAATGCGAAAGATTCGCTAGTAGATGTTCCGAATAATTGAATGTTTTCTCTGTAAGCGATTTACCTTCGGCGTTCCACACGAAGACTTGTCCCTTCGAGAGTACGAGATCGATCATTGTTGTTATCAATTCTATGTACTGGGTTATTAAAAAAAAATTCGTCGGTCAGTGACAACGTTTAAATGTCATAACTCTTAAAAATAAACCAAAGAATATGGATAGCATAGAAGCGTACTTCCCATAGCCCACTTGAAGCCAAAAAGTTGGGGTGATGTCGACGAGCTTATCACCCCAGTGGTAAGATGTCGCTACAGTAGCGTGCGAGTGTGTATTGCACATGTGGCCACATGTACAATACCACTCGCACGCTACTGTAGCGACATCTTACCACTGGGGTGATAAGCTCGTCGACATCACCCCAACTTTTTGGCTTCAAGTGGGCTATGGGAAGTACGCTTCTATGCTATCCATATTCTTTGAATAAAGAGCGCACACAAATCGGTCTGACATTTCCCTTTCTTGTATTTTCCAGAACGGGTCGCAATGTTTTCTTCTTTGGCCTTTTTATTGTCCGGTTTTATGCCGCAGACCAAGTACCTCTCTCCCATTGGATGAACTCCGCTCTCCAGTGAATTTTGTGCGCTACCATTGGTCGTTCATGTGAACGGTGCACTTATGAGCCGCCGAGTGACTCGTAGAGTTGACGGCTGGGGGCGGGCGGAGCCGTCAGCTGACCGGGTTAAAATTCGAAGCCAGTCAGAGTGGCACATGCTATCACTAGATGGCGATAGCCAGGAGAAAAGGATAGAAGAAGAAGAAGAAGAAGCCAGTCAGAAAATCTGCAGGCTGGAACCGCCAATTTTATTTTCGTTCTCCCTGACAAAGACAAGTCTCGACGAGTTCAGGTAGATTATTGTCTTTTCAGCATCGCAGACTAACAATCGTAACGGCACTACTGTGTCTCGTCCTCGATTTCTCGATACAACATTAGCCGCAATTTCCTGCAGTCGATTGAGAATAAAGTATTGAAAAGAACATAACAAAAAACAATGTCCGTCGGAGCAACAGCAACAACGAGATCTCTTCAAGAGGACGAGGTGCTCGACGACGCTAGCGATGGAGCGAAACTCATCAAGACTCTCGAGGTAAGATTTGATGTCGACTCTTCACGACCCCGAAGATATCTGCAGGAGACTTAAATTTCATCGGGTTATAAATGTTTTTCATTTAAAGAATAAAAGGCTACAAGCGAACAATTTTTTTTTTTCTTCCTAAAGCCACGTGTCGACAGAGACTTGCCAAAGATAAAATTTGATGTCCATGCCGCGATCTTCGAGATCGTGACTCTTTGTACAGTGTAAAACACGTTAGACAGAAATTTGTGTTCTAACAGCACGATTAACCTATTTCTCTCCAGGGCAACGGCATCACCGCGGCTGACATCAAGAAGCTCCAGGAAGCCGGATGCTACACAGTCGAGTCGGTGGCTTACGCGCCGAAGAAACATCTCTTGGCGATAAAAGGCATCAGCGAGGGCAAAGCCGATAAGATCATTCAGGAAGCTTCGAAGCTCGTAGTGATGGGCTTTAAGTCCGCCACGGAGATTCATCAGATGCGAGCCAACATCGTCTATGTCACAACAGGATCGGCGGAGCTGGACAGGCTGCTGGGCGGAGGAATAGAGACGGGCTCGATAACCGAGATCTTCGGGGAATTTAGAACAGGAAAGACTCAGCTGTGCCACACGCTGGCCGTTAATTGTCAGCTACCCATTGATATGGGCGGTGCGGAGGGAAAGTGCCTCTACATAGACACGGAAGGGACTTTCCGACCCGAGAGATTGATCGCTGTCGCCGAGAGGTATAAAATCACCGCCGATTCGGTTCTCGACAACGTCGCGTGCGCCCGCGCGTACAACACGGATCACCAGACCCAGCTCATAATTCAAGCGAGCGCGATGATGACGGAGTCGCGATACGCGCTTCTGATCGTCGACAGCGCCACGGGACTCTACAGAACCGACTACACGGGACGCGGCGAGCTCAACCCGCGGCAGATACATCTCGCACGATTTTTGCGGATGCTTCTCAAAATCGCGGACGAGCACGGGGTGGCCGTCGTGATTACCAATCAGGTGGTGGCCAACGTGGACGGAGTGGCGAGTATGTTCGGGGGAGACCAGAAGAAACCGATCGGCGGCAACATAATGGCTCACTCGAGCACGACCCGATTGTCCCTGCGCAAGGGCAGGGGTGAGACGAGGATATGCAAGATATACGATTCGCCGTGTTTGCCCGAGAGCGAGGCGATGTTCGCGATTAATCCGGACGGCGTTGGCGATGTTAAGGAATAAAAGAATTAGAGATAAAAAAAAAGGAGATTCAGCTCCGGTTTCGTCTGCGAGGCAACGCCGGATTCAAGCCTTACAGATCGTTGAATAAATTAATATTTTATTTATCACAATTAATTCGTACACTAAGATTAATTATCGATTTTCTTTTATACTTTTATATGACTATCGAATAATCACGTGAAACCGAATAACAAACATTGTTTATCTTTCCTTGCGGCTTCAGGCCAGTGGCCGGTTGGCGGCGATAATAAATATAGATCTGGTATATTATTGTAGAATTATGAGTGTTATTTTTTTTCCTCCACCGTCGTTGGGCAAGGAAGGGGCCATTTAATAATTCATCGGTCATTTAAACGCCTGGGAAGAGGGTAGGGGTCATGTGCCTAATCATTTTCAATATGGCCGCTTCCTAGCAGAAGCTCGAGGGACACACACTGGCCCTCTCGGTTTGTTCGTTATCATGACTCCGTTTGTGTGGAGCTTCAGAGGAAACATGAACCGGTTTATAGCTGATGCACAGCTATTTCAGTATTTGTTCCTGTTGTTCGGACTGTTCAGCCTCTCGCTTGGACTCTACGAGGATCAAGTCGGAAAGTTTGACTGGTAAATAAATGGCTCGACGGCGTTAGCGTGGTTAAACTCGCCAGTCGCCGCGAGCCTCTTGAAAATCGACACGCATGCACGAACTCCCATTGACAGTCGCTTCAATTTCATACCGTGTATCACCGATCGCAAATAGTTGCATTTATTTACTATTTCTTCTTTCTCGAAACAGGAGACAAAATTACGTCGGAAGAATAAAGTTCGCGACTTTCGATACCGTGTCGACGGCGAAGAAGATCATCGTCGCGACCGAGGAGAATGTTGTCGCTGCCCTCAATATCAAGTCCGGTGAGTCTCCGCAGATTAATCTACGATTCATTGATTCTTGTCTGACGTTAGGAGGAATTCTATATTCGCGTGACACCCTCAGGCCAGATTCTGTGGAGGAGAGTTTTGGAGAAAGGCTATCCCGGACGGATCAGATACTTGGGTAACTCCGGCGACGGCGATTTGATATCGGTGAGTGGCGGAGTTCCGGCGATAGTCCGAGCCTGGGATCTAGCTTCGGGGCACATTCTCAATGCGTGGCCCGTTGCCGAACAGAACCCTGAGAGGTGTGTATTAGAATACTTATTTTTGATGATATAATTTCATAGTTGTAATCTGGACGAACATCGGGATGAAAATATAACAATGTATCTAATAATTCGAAACTATCGTGTTGGATTTTCAGACCAGACACGCCATTTATATCATTTTCCACAGTGGGATTGTACAATGCCGAAAGGTTCTTTATATGTTACTATAGAGAGCACTATATATATGTATCAGACCTGCGCACTACTTGAAATTCCGAATACAAGTACTTGGTACTTGTTTGTTTTTCTTTTATTTTCGTTTTTCCATTTCGTTCTTTTTTTATGAAAAAAAAGATGTTAAAAAAACGATGAGGGCTGAAAAGGGACACTTTTTGTTCTTTTTTATTACATTTTTTTGAAATCTTGTTATCGCTTTTATTATGGATGTAAAAAAATTGAAGAATGCATAAAAAATAGCCTCAAAATGACGGATTACGAAAATTTCGTTAACGTTTTTTTACAATGAACAAAGCCATGTGCGATTTACCTTGCACCTTTTTTTTGTTAAAGCCCAGATAACGCTTAATGCTGCGAACTTAATTGCCAAAAGTACTTGAGAAATACTTCAAGTACTTGTGATACTTTGTACTTGAAGTATTTTTTTGGTACTTTGCCCAGCTCTGATATATATAGATATATGTATATGTCGTTATTTTCAAGATAAATTTCACATATACGAAAATCTATCACTTTGCATAATGGCCAGTTACTTTTTCACCTACTAAATGTATAGTTTTTGCAACGCGAATTTACATCGCGATAAATTTTGTCACGATACATGTCTTTCGAGCAATCGGACTTTCGCAGTCGTTAATCGTATTTTATTTTTATCGCTTAGGCTGGAGGACGTTAAATGGCACATCAAGGACGGTACGTTGCACCACATCTTGCCTATCTACAATAGCGGCGTAGAGGTGACGTCGTACGACAGTAAAACCGGAGAAAAATTAAAAACTAGAAAAGTTTCTGCGACGTCCGTTGACCAGGATACTCGGTGAGAAGATTCGTCGATGCCGAGACCGGCAGTTAGTGAATCGATTGTCACACTGGATTTCTGAACTTGCAGATGTGTGCTGGCAGCGCCGTATTTAGCGTGTCTCAAGGGCGGCAACACACTGGGAATACTATTTTTCGTTAATTTGTTTGATACGGCCGATCCGACTCCCGAAGGTGCATCGATGATCGTTACCGATAAGATATTCGGTGCCGGAGCTCAGGGACCGTACAAACTGGAATCGGTTCCCGGCGACGATTCCGTGGTCGTTGTGAGCGCAGACAATGGCCTGAGAAAGCGTCTGATTGTCGTGGGCAAAGTACCCGTTCCAATCCAGAGAGACATAAACGGCGATGCTGGATTGTACGTTACTTTGGCCGATAACGAGAAAGTACTGCTGGAGACAACGTACAAGGATGGGGTAAGTATCCGTTTGTTCGATCGATCGTCGATTCCATTAATTCACCTTGCGTATATATTTTTTATACAACGAATTCGTCCACAAGGTAACGGAAATAAACGCTTTCGAGCTACTCACTTCGACGCCGTTGCCGAATCTATCCGCATCGATAATACACAACTCCCTTCTGGCACCGAGCGTCATGGCTTCCATGTGTCCGAGACAGGCGACCGGAGTGACTTGCCTGCACTTCGTATCTTCGGAAGATTACGGGGTCGCTCTGTTGCAGCACAATAAATTGATATGGTCGAGGGAGGAGGCCTTGGCCAATATAGTAGCCGTGGAAATATTGGAGCTGCCGATGTCCGATCGCGATCAGACAATCGAAACCGAATTCGATCAGAAAGAGAGTAAGTTAAAAAAAAATATACATATATATATATACATAACATGTTAGATCTAATCAATTCATCAACTACGGTGGTTCGGAACTAACAAACATTCTTTCACGAGATGAATCCTATGAAGCTCCGATTAGGGAACATATCCTGTTCTGGAAACACGTAGACAACATTCGATGATTTATTATAACGATTATTTGCATACACAAACATCAGCGGTCGAACAATTGATACAATACCTACGATATGTTTACCAATGCTAAGTCATATTAATTAACTTTCTTTTACGAATGGCTGCCGGCAGGTATTGATGTAGACGGTTCATGTAAGTAGCGAAACAGGACAGGCTGGTTTGGATTGATTTGTTCCTTTTTTTTTCTATATTTTTTATGACGCTCGTGGTGACGTAAATTCGAGACTTCGAATGGTTTACACACGTCCATGGATTCTGTAGATAGCTTGGTTTTACTAATTAACAGGTTCCTCGGATTAGCGAGATTTTAGACCGTCGAGCGGAGTTTTTATTGTTATAGAAAAATCGCATGGCTATCGCTCCATTTCATCGTATGCATGCATCGAAGGCTAGTGCGACGAGGCGTTTATTCGGACATACCCAAGTATACAATTACCATCATCTACGTCAAACATTGTATCTTTTACGCAGATTTTATTTTTTGGTCGCTGACGCTGACGTGAATTCATTAGAAGTTTTTATGAGTTTTATTAAATATATTCGAGCTCTGCAGATCGAGTTCTGCATCGTTCCTTTTATTAACGCTTTCATTGCTTCTCACCAGGGGATGTAATAGGGATGATGATGAGGAGGATAAGTGCCCAGGCTAATCAAGCGAAAACTTTGCTTCAAACCGTGTTCGGCGTGATACCGCAACTATCCAGTCAACGAGCGGATCTAGTGAGGGACAAATTTGGCCTACACAAAATGATCGTTGTCGCCACTGCGCCTGGAAAGGTAAACCGACAAGAACTATCGTGATAATAAGTCCGAAACACGAGGACGATGAGAGATTTTGACGAGGGTTTGAAATGTTTGCTTTGCAGCTCTACGGAATTGAGACGAGAAAGGGCGAGATAATATGGCAACTGAGGGTCGGAAAGATCGAGGGTTTGACGAAGGATTCCAATACAATGCTCCTCTATGTTCAGCGAGGAAGCATTCATTTCCCGCATCCCCCTCAGTGCGCTCTATTGGCCACGGACAAGGTTTGACAAAATATCTTGAACGAGGAAATCAACAACGGTGCGGATGAATCGATTGTAAACTTGTGTTTTACCGATGCATTTTCAGAATACCGGAGAGGGAGTAGTTTACACATTCAACCCAATTAGCGGCCAGGCCCTTGGAGGCCTCGAGAAGTTGGGTTACAAAATCAAGCAATCCATGCTTTTGCATGCGGCCACCGAGGAATTTCTCCGCGGCATTCTGATCTTGGACAGTCGCGACAAAGTTCACGTGTATCCGGAAACCGCGACGGCTGTCGCGGCGGCAGCTGGCAAGAACGCCTATCTCTTCACCGCCGATCGAACGACGGGTGTGCTTTCCGGGTTTTCACTGTCGTACAGCACGTCACAGGTTTTGTAACAGATTTTATCCGATTGTCGTGACTATCTGCTTCTCGCAGGCTTTGTCAAATCGCCTACTCTTGCAGGAGTTGATCGCCCATAAAGTTTGGGAATTGGTACTCGCTCCGAAAACCCAAAAGATAGCCCAGGTCGTGTCGAAGAATCCGCTGGAGCATGTACATTCGCAGGGTCGCGTTTTAGGCGATCGATCTGTACTGTACAAATACATAAATCCAAACCTCGTAGCTATCGTCACCGAAGGTGTCGGCAGCACGCATAAAAGTACGTAATTTTGTTGCAATCAAATTCACAATTTATTTAAAATTGTCGTCTAATGTTAAATACACTCTGCAGATACGCTTAACTTGTATCTCCTGGATGTCGTATCGGGATCTATGATATTCTCCGTAGTGCACAAACGAGTCCGCGGACCTATCCACGTTGTGCACTCGGAGAATTGGGTACTGTACAGTTACTTCAACGAAAAGAGTCGAAGGACTGAGATTGCTTCGTTGGAACTTTACGAGGGAAAGATGCAAAGTAATACCACAGGTAATTGGCCTTAACGCAACGTCCGTATTATCGTAATCGCAGAAGCGATGACTGCGTATCTGGCGCTCCTTGAAATCCTCCTAGTCCTTGAAATCTTTTGAGACCTTGAAATCCTCTAAGGACTTGAAATCCTTCAAGGAGTTGAAATCGTCCCAGTCCTTAAATTTTATCTTGCGTCTACACTAGACAGCACGGATAACTAACATTACTCCTCTTTTCTGCAGTGTTCTCGTCATTGACAACAACAAGATTGCCGATCGTCGAAAGACAGGCATTCATCTTTCCCGCATCGATCGAATCAATGCGCGAAACAATAACCGAGAAGGGGATAACGAGCAAACACATAATAGTGTCTTTGGCGAACGGTGGGATATTGGAGTTACCATGGATGATGGTAGATCCGAGAAGGCCTATCAATCCCGAGATGAGAGAGGAAGGAGTGATACCATACATGCCAGAATTACCGATTCACATGGATGCCATTGTTAATTATAACCAAAGTGTATTTAGAGTGTCGGGAATTCACACAAGTCCCAGTGGCCTTGAGAGTACCTGTTTAGTCTTTGTGCACGGTCTCGGTGAGTAAGAGCATCTCTATGGGATTATTCGACAAAATTTAATGTATGTTTAAATTTCTTTTTAATTCCAATCCAGATCTGTATTATACACGCGTTGCGCCGTCAAAGACCTTCGACGTTCTGAAGGAAGACTTCGATTATTACCTCATCGTTATCGTGCTCGCGGCTCTGGTGATATCGTCATACGTAACTAAGAAACTAGCATCACAGAAAGCACAGAAACAAGCGTGGAAGTGAAACGGTGTTGTAATGTAGTTTATGAAAAAAGCCATAATTTAAAACATTCTTTATTCGTCTCTATTCACTATAGCCGGTGTACTTGTTAGCCGAAGGTATTTATTTATAAAAAAAAAAAAAACCGCCTCATTTTTGTAAATGGCTAATCGATATGTGTAAAGTAAATAATTCAAAATACGTCGTTAAACCTATCCAAAGATCTAATCGAATCGACGAAAGATAATAGATTTAAAACGATCAATCGTATAATCCGATGCGGTTTGCGCACACCCCGGTTGCGACCGTCTCGCCGCGTCTCCGAGAGCCAAGTGTGCTAGTCACTATATAGACCTAAAGTGGACCACGTTTTATTAATAAATACAGAGAAACTGACAACCTGCTCAAACGACAAAGGATTTTTTTTTACTTTTCTTTATTTTTCCGTGCATTTGAAGATTCGACGGCGCGAGACTTCGGAGAAGTTTCGTTTTGACATTATTCTTAGCGAAGCGGAGTTTGTTACTCGTGGTCGGCTCGTTACCGGCGGCGACTGGCGTACGGCGTCACTCCTGGATGCGATCAGCCTGCTATTCCAGGGGTGTCCGTGCACGAATTATTGATCCGTGCGCGCGGCTGCGCGGGTAACAACGCTGTCACGTGGCGAGTGAGGCTGCTCGAGGAGGGAAGGGAAGAAAGCGTTCTATGCGGCGTTTTGCCGTCTGTCAGACGCGAAGTGGAAAGTATACGTTAGTCGTCAAACACGTGTGCCTCCGAGTTGTTCCCTCCGGCAACCGAGGAAGAGTGGACTGGCGCAATTTCTCCCTCGCCCGAGTATTCACCGATATTTTTCCCGACGGAAAATATCTCGCATGGAACGTTACCTATAAAATCACAGTGGACCATAATCACAGGGTACGTAACGCATGCAGTGCAGCAGCCGATTTTCGCGATGAAAGCTGTTTCATTCCGAAAAAATATTGCACTCTACTATCAATGTCCATTCGCAGCCCCAGTTTCTTTTTTTTTTCTTCTACATCCGACACTATATCGACAGTTGGTCTTTGATCCACATCGAAGGTCAGGTCAAATTTGTTTACCATAGGCCAAATTTGTTTTGCATTCCGTTGGACGCGTAAATAGAACGCTGTTTGGTATTCAATCGGTCATCCCAGACACTCGACTTGTTTTATTGGGAAATAAAAAAAATAATGCAGAGACTACGACAAACCGTAGTTATGCACCCGCATCACGGCGAACCGTATGAGTAGAAGGTAGCGGAGCGTATACGATATACATGCATCGACCTGCACTGCGGTTCTCTCGAAACCCAATATACTCCGTGTTGCTGCGATGTCGTGCAGCTGAGGCTCGTTTATCGAGATACGAATGTCGGCAATGAAATACATTTTAATCGTTCGGAAATAGAGCGTTTGTGCGACAACGATATATCACGCAAAGGGTACATTATCGCACTGGCTTTCCGTCGGTCACTTTATTCTTTGTCAAATCGCACGTAACAGGGCAATTGTATTTTCGCACCGGCGCTGCCGGGCTCTCGTTCGTTATTGCTTTCACATATGTTCATCCATTCCTTTGTCTCGAGTTTCGAGACAAATATTTTCGAATATTTCGAATATTTCTATATTCGAGACGCTGCGCACGCTTAGCGTGCGTAAAACCTCCGTTTTCACACGCTGTGAAATAAAATAATGTACCATACTCGTGTGAAAAACGTTTTCCGAACTCGTGTGATTGCAACATTCGTCAGAAAAAGTTTTATCGCCCTAGTGTCGTAGCGTACTGTTTATGCACCGATGTAAAGCGATATCGATGAAAAGATTGTGAATGATATTTTTCTCGACACCTGTTGTCAGTTCGACAGTTGGGCATGCGGATTTACATCGCTCGCTATTACCATCGGCAATACGAACACCCGAGCTTCCGAACTCCCGGAACTTTCGATTGATTTGTCGACGTTTAATCGCTGAGCCATGCCTCTACCCTCGAGATAGGCAGCAGCGAGCCGGGAAGTCTGCGCTCGTCCTCGATGCGAGTTATCGTAATTGGCGCCCGTCCCGAAAGGGAGAAGTAAAAGAGAAGAAACGCCGTCCAGGCTTTTATTTATTTATTTCACATCGCTCTATTGTTACTATTTATTTCGCTCACATTGTCAAAATATGTTCGTTCAATCGATTCGTTGCTTTATGAGCTGCGGTCTTGTTAATCGCGTTATATCAGCGCCGATGTGCCCAATAAACCGAGTATATCATGCAAGGATAAATTTTCGCACGGGCTTTCCGTTAGTCACTTTGTTCTTTGTCAAACCGCACGTAACAGAGTTACACTTTACGCCCACCGGCGCTGCCGGGCTCTCTCGTTCTTTGTAGCTTTCACACTCACGCACACATTCATTGTCTCCAGTTTCGAGATATAAATATTTTCAAGTATTTTTTTTTTTTTTTTTTTTTTGTTTATGCACCGTCTCAAAGGGATATCGAACGATTTTTTTTTCTCGACACCTGTTGTCTGTTCGATAGTTCGGCATGTGGACGTATACACCGCTCGCTGTTACTGTCGGCAATACCACAGCCGGGTCCCCGCAGTCTCGGAACTTTCGATAAATCAATCAGTCCCGCACATGCGAGCGCTGGAGGCTCGTTTCGAGGCTCACGTCGTCAAAATATGCTCGTTCAATCGATTCGTGTTCCACGAGCTCCGGTCTTATTAATCGAGTTATCAGAGCCGATGTGCCGAGTAAACTTCAACAGCAACGCGTTCCGAACTCACTTTGGGTACTTTGGGTAGAGTGCTGCCCTCATGCGAATAGCCCAGAGAAATTATATAGATATAGGCAGATGGGTGGATTGCGGAACGCGTACCATTGCCGCTCGTCCGTTCCGGAATGTTTTGTAAATAGTAAACAACGAAAATACTTTATTTCTTTACGGTTATTTTCACCGACTAGAAATAATTTGAAGCGCGACACGTAATTTGCCATCGAATGCAAAGTCGCTTTATATCGAAATCAAACGTTTGCGTCTTGCAATTGCTGTAGGCGTTTCAGCTTGTAGTATAAAAGCCAACAATCTTTATTCTGCGTAAATACACAAGGTTCGTGCGTTTCAAGCATCTAAACGAGCCCCCATCGAATGCAAAGCCGCTTTATAACGAAATCCAACGTTCGAGTCTTGCGATCGATGCGCCCGTTCCAGCTTGTAGTACAAGTGCCAAAAACCTTTATTCTGCGTAAATACACAAGATTCATGCGTTTCGAGGTTGCAATCTACTATTGTTCGTTTGCCAAACGGGTCAATAGCAGATTGAGGGAGCACGTCGAAGAAATAAGTAAATGTATTCACGTATACAAGACAAAGTGAAACAAAAAAAAAATAACAATGAACGAAGTCTCATGAAATGCCAAAATATCAGAAATACGTCTAAAATTTTAAGAACATCTTGTATAGCTAACTCGACGATATGCGAATCAGGCAGAATAAATGCAAACACGATTTATATGCCGCATTAGCGCGAAAATAATATTCTTTTACGATTCAGGCGCGAATTTACATATGGAATATTGAGGCAAGTAATAGAACATGTAAAGCTTTCGCGATTAGTGATAAAAAATACATCCGGAAATCAGGCTTAAACGTGGAATAAAAGCATAAAGGCGATGACCTCAACTTTCTTTTGCAGTAAATCGGCGGGTCCCTAGAAAATATTGTTCGCCCACCATAGAATAAGAATCCAAGGTTACTTCTTCGCGAAAAAAAATATTCCTCGATCTTATAAACTTGAATTTTTTTTTTTTCCCTATCATATCGACGCCTCCAATGTGAGACTCTCTTCCGACTACGATTCCGACGTCACTTTCGTCTCAGTCTCCAGCGGAGCATTAAAATAACCGCGAAAAAAAGATTGCCTCCTTGAGCCTTCATGCGGCAGCCAGTTGGCACAGCGACAATGCAAGCGATTTTTTTTTTCGTAGAATGGATTCTTTTTTTTTCCTCGACAGACGCCCCGTACACCTCGAGCTAAAATAGTTCGCCTCTTGTCCCACATACATACGCGATCCGGTTCCGCACTCGTTATCGGAAATTGCGGTATCGTCGGCTGGCCGATTCGGCGAGCGGCTCGCCGCATACGTTACCCCGCCTCGGTCTTCCTACAGAGAGAGGAGCTCGAAGGTCGAGCTGGCAATTAAATTCATAGACGTACACGTGGGCACGTTGGGAACGCTCGTGGCATAAGCACTCGAGCGGCAAGCATTTCCTCTCACCCTCTCTCTCTCTCTCTCTCTCTGGATGGAAACGTCCGGATTACTTATTCCGCACGTCCATTGGCCGCTGTTAATCTTCGAACGTATTTTCGTTTCAGCTGAACGTGGCCTTTCATCGAGGAGGTCGCATTAATTCTTCAAAGTCGTCGGGGTTTCTTCGAGGCGTGGGCGATGGTCGATGTTACGACGGCGCTTCCATCCAACGGGGGCGGATCCCTCATGGGCAGAACGAAGGGCGCCCTAAGGTCCATGAGATCGGCGCTTGGCGGCGGTGGCGAGTATCTCCAGGGGCTCGGCAACAGAATTGGATCGGCGCTGAGCAGCAGCCTCGAGGAGAGCGACTTGAACACCACTCCGTCGGACCCGGCCTCCTCGCCGCCGCATCCGTCCTCTTGCGAGCTCAATCAGGAAAACGATCTTGCTTCACGTCGAAAACTTCGGCCTCCTAGGTAACACGAGCTCTTTCTCCCTGCCGAGGGCCAATTTCCAATCGATAAAAGCTCCCACTCTATACCACCTTGCAATGAAATGAGATTCTTCCTCAATCGAAATATTGCCTCCAATCGGTACGATTGTTACAGCTAAAATTTCAAAATATCTACGGGAAATTAATCAATGATTCGGAACGTTGATGTTAACTTGAAAGTAAACGTGAATCAATGTATACAATATACAAATAACGAAATTCGGAGCGTCTATGTTGACGAGGCAGGTTTTCATAAATAACAAGCATACGCAACTAAATAGAAACATTCTGATGATCCATATGGTAATCGAGCGATTCAAAAAATGTCCTATTTCGTTGAAGCAACTACATTCCTTGCGTGCAACATGGGCGGAAAATCGCCTGTTATTGACCAATGATCATTGACCCTAGTATTATTTGATCAATCGTGCCAATAAAATCATCGATCAGTTTGTAAGTGAATTGATATTTGCTCTCGTTGGTAGGGGTTTGTATACTGGACGTATGCATACCCCTACCATTTATGGGACTGATCGACCGTAGTGATGCCACGTTGGAGGGAAATTTTCCTGGGAAGGAATTTTTTTAACACGTTACGAGATGGGCGAGGGAGAAAAAGAGTGAGAATCTGCCATGACTGATCGACCGGTGAATTTAACTCTTAATAATTGCAACCTTTGCCGTTCGACAAGATTCGGGCCAGGATTCTCCTACGAGGACTACGAGGCAATGGCTCGACACAAACTGGAGCGCCAGGGCTCGGCGACTTACTCGAGATCGAGAAAGTATCCACCGGGCATGACCTACGAGGAAATCGCTTCCTCGAGATCGAACACCACACGCAAGGAGGAGGTAAAGCTCGACGACGAGATGAGTCCGGACAGGGACAGCGTGGAGAGCATCGAACCTCTCCAGGAGAAGGATATCAAAGCGACCGGGCCTGATCCTTACGAAAAACTCAATTACAAAGCAGGTGAGAATAACAACGCTTCTGGCGACTGTGCGGATTTACATTCTCCGATACTTTAATTTATATATTGGATTATTATTATCATTATGATTATCATTATTATTATTATTGTAATATTATTATATTAATATTTGCCTCGTGAGACGGGGCGTACATCATTGCGGGTCTGTAGACGATATAATATTTTCATTTGTTTGTTTCTTTGTTTGTTTGTTTTGTTCGGTTGCAAAGCGAGGGCTCCAGATCGGTATGAGACGGTTGTTTTTCGTTTAGGTAAATCAGAATCAGTGTAGTTGATACCGTACGATTTCCACTGCAATTGTTTCGTTGAATATTGTATCCCGTGTGCGCGGACTTAGAGTTCACCGCAGTCGCGTCTGTTATTTACGCTAAACCAGCCCCACGAACGTGTTTTTGTTCCCACCGTCGTTCGATGCAAATGCAAAATATGTACGTTCGTTCGATATCGTTATTGTTTCGTAACACGTGGCTTTGTATCGTCACGAGGAGAGAAAATAGTCTGTAACACGTGTGTTTTATAGATAGTGTACTTAATGGGGAGAGTCCAAAACACAACGATTAATGGATAAGCGACGGCGACTTTCCTTGCGGCTCGACGTGTTAAACATACGCTGTAGAGTCATAGAATGCATAATGAGTGTTAGCTTATCCACTTGTCTCGTTTATCCCTCTTTAATTACGTATACACGAGGACTAGAGATAATTAATGTAGAGCGTGGTGTTACACTTTTATCTCGTGCTTCTTAGTGAATGTACTTATACCGTGCGTATGTGAATTTATTAAATTCGCACACGCGCGTTAAATTCAGTCGTATAGAATCTGTGTGCTTGGATTAATACGAAAGCTTCGATGGTATGCGAGAATCGTCTCTCGATTTCGGCAACGAACCGTCCGAGTTTTGGAGAATTATGATCGACTAGTCGTTTCCTGAAGATCGCTGTTTTCAGATATTCCCTGCAGCAGCGGCTCGGCGAGCGACCAGGACGGTTACGGACCGAGCACGAGCTTGGATTCGAACATGGACGGTCGTAGAGCTTGGCAACGATCCGGTGAGCATGAAAGTTTCTACCTTCCTGACTATCGCACCTATCACTGTCGATAATAATATCGACAGTGATAGGTGCGCGGTTGTTGTGCGACTCTGGCGGTCCCAAAAGTGAAGCGGTACGACTCGCGGTCAAGTACTTGGATAGGTTGTGATGGGAAAACATGGTTTACTGCGGCAAAAGGATCGCCTGGCCGCGCGCTGGCGCATGGAATCATGGAGCGAAGACAATTTTCTCGGAGATTGGTGATTACCCTGTAGAAAAACCAATCTCTGGGGAAAGAGCCGTCTGTGGATGATCAGGTTTACCGCAGTTTCGCCGTGTGCTTGCTCGTCGTTTGCAAAAACGGTCGGACGAATCTCTCAGCGACGTCGTTCTGGGCCATTCCAATATTTGGTCAAGCGAAGTCGTTTATTTGGGCTTTGTAACAGTCTGACGACGGTTTTATGGATTTTTAATACATCGCAATCGTCATGAGAACTGTTTCGCTACGTTTATTCTATTTTCTGATTTTTCCGTCGTGGTGAAAAGTTAAAAAATCGAATAAACGTTGCCAAAGAGTTGAAAAAACAAAACAATAAAAACGTCGTCCGGCACTTTCGGGACGTTAATTATTACTCATACCTTATTTCCCGGCAATGTAACTTTTTTTTTCTGTATCGATATAGGATCTTCAGGATCGGTTCAGTCATGGGCTTCCAGTTTATCTGCGGACAGCCAATCCGAGGAGGCAGCTGCCGATTTCATGAAATCATTCGTCCCGCTTCTCTTCGAGGCCCCGAACACCATCGATCAGGAACAGAAAGCTAATTTCGGCCAGATGGTTCTTGTACGTTGTGAATTTGAAAGTTCGACGAGGCGACAACGATGCGTCGTTGTCGACAAATGATTGTACTCACCCGCGAACTAAAAATCGTTTTGCAGACAGAATCCGGTAGAATTTGGTTCGCGAGAGTGGTGAACGCGAGGAGGGCCGGAGCTTGTGTGTCGGAAGCTTCCTTCTACTCGCTGGCTCAACATTTCGCTGTGGCGCTCTTCGAGTGCCACGAAGCAGACGACTTCGCACCAGCAAAGAGCCTCATGAATATGTGCTTTACATTCTATCATGAAGGTGAACATTTTGCAGATTTTCTCTCTCGACACCCTAGCGAAATTGGTGCAACCACCGATTTGGAATTGCTTCCTAATCGCAGTCGTGCTAGAGTTATCTAGACCAGAGCTGGGCAGTACTTAAAGTATCAAAGAACTTTTTGATGCTTTAAGTACTATTACTGAGTACTAAGACCAAAGTACTTATACAGTTTCGAGCATAGCTTCCTCTTTAAGGAAGCTATGCTCGAAATTGTAACTAAACGAAGGTAACGAAAATGATTTTACTCCCAAACCAATATTTTCCATTTAAATCTCAGAAATACGATTTTTGATGCATAAAATTGAGACCTTTCTCACTTTTGGAAGCTATTTTTGGAATTTATTTCTCTATTTATTTCGTTTCAGTCGAGGTGCCGGGCTTGGAGCCGTATCGCGAATACTTGTACACTCATCTGAGGGTTCAACCTATCTGGACGTCGATGCGATTCTGGACCGCAGCCTTTTTCGACGCTGTGCAGTGCGAGAGGGCCATGAGACCGGTACCGCCTCGCTCGAAGTCCCTCGATCAGGAAACGATAGCCGCGGAGGATCGCAAATTTCAAGCCAACATAGTTTTTGGCCAATTGGGGTAACGTCGAAGATCTCTCAAGACACTATCACGATCATTTCGCTTTAGCGTTATTTTGCTGATGCTGCGGTTTCGATTTTAGAACATTTACGTGCAACATGCACGCGTTCGGTTTGCCCAGGAATCTTTGCCTGGAGTTTCTCAGAAAGCAGTGTGTCATTGCGAATTTGACGCCGGGTGAGTTTCCGTTAATCGTACGACGCTCTCGGGTTGCAATTTGCTAACGACTTCTTTTTCTTTTAATCATTGGATTATAGAACAGGAGAAAATGTTGAGGGATAACATCGTGAGGATGTTCGACGAGACCGACCCATGGAGATAGTCTGGATCTTCCGGAAAGGTCTAATTCTACAATGATAAAATATCACGAGTGTCAAGTGGTGGGGACTCTGGGAGCCATGCGTCCTTGGTATCGATAAGCGTGGTGGAAAATCTATCGCTTAGCCTTCTCAATGAAAATTATCAGACTGAAATTCGAGTGTGCGCGGGGCACGAGCCTTGCCACGGGGACGGCGGGAGATCAATCAGTATTGTCAATTACATAGACGTCTATTTATAGCGATCGAGATATCGACCACGATGGAAAGTAAAAAAAAAAAACAATATTCTACACGTTTTGAAGCATTCGAGCGCACAGTGAAACCGCGTCGATCCAATTGCAGTGTGTCTATCGTCTTCTACTTGGCGCATAAAAGTAACGAGTCGTCAAAACTTTTCAAAAAACTATGAATCTGTCGTACTGCAAACATCCGATAGTATGTACTCGCGGATAATCCACAACTTCGAGCTTCGTAGGACTTCCGAGACCGATATACCCTACCGAAACATATAGAATATCGACGGGTCATATTCGGGTGACATTATATATTTTTTCCCCGGGCGATGATAGTTTCCGGGTGGAGTTTGAAAGTTTTCTATACGATACAAAGAGGTAGAGAGTGAGAGTGAGAGCCTTATCGTGAGACACAGAAAGGGTTGTAACTATTTTGTTAAAGCTTTGCGCATAGTTTAATAGATTAACTCTCATCCGGAACGGAAAATTCATATCACTACTAATGTATAAAGTGTAATGTTGACAATAATAAATCTATGTTTGAGCAGCGGAAACACATTAAGCTAATTTTTCACGTCACTTCGTGTCATCGCACTGTGATATAATTTTTTTTAGGACGGTTGCTAGTAATATACATTTAAAAAAAAGTTCAATTTGTGGGGAAATAAAAAAAATCGAGGACATTGGTGCAAATTCTAGGACATTCCAGGACTTCAAGGACTTCAAGAACCGTTGCATACCATGAGTGACGGAAGAGTATTTAAATTTAACGTACTTATCATATCAAGAGACACAGTAGTGTCTCGACGCCAACTTTAAAAAAAGAGTTTTGCGACAACGAGACGACCGTGTACACTTACGCTAATGTCGCAATTTTCGGGCTCTAAAAAAATTTGGAATCGAAAAAAATCAGTAAGGATAACTTTTTTTTTAGTGTACTCAAAAATGTCGGGCATCAACCAACAGACCTCTAGTTTTTTGTTGTATTCCCAAAACAGCTTGCACGTCACAAAGTAAAGAGGCTCGTATAATTGTCACTTTGTTACACCTTGCGCTTATTTCCTATTCTTCTTCTTGAAGCAAGCGACGTTGGTGCAGTTTGAAATACTTAAACGTTGATACGCAATCTAGGGAAAAACGACGAGCGGGAGAAAGCGGAAAAGGATAGTTTCTTCTTGCTCCGAAATAAAGTCCTATCAGAGAAAACTCATGAAAAAAATTCTAAACAATAAGATAGTAAGGGAGCATAGAGGCGGGCTGGGTCTTCGATTAGTGACGAAAGAGTATTTAAATTCTACATATTTATTATGTTTATAGCGTACTCGAAAATGTCGGGCATCGACCAGCGGTCCTCCAGTTTTTATGGTATTTCCAGAACAGCTCGCACATCGCAGAGTAAAGTGTCTCGCATCGTCGTCATTGTCTCTTTTACACTAATTTTTTATTCTTCTTGAAGCAAGCGATTTTCGCGCAGCTTCAAGTACTTCAACGTTGATCCGCAGTGGGGAAAAATGACCATCTCGAGAAATAATATATAAGGACATAGGTAGAAGGAGTGGATTTGCCTTGCCTCTTTTATTTTCGTACATATAATCAACTCGTCTTCCACTGTACACTTCTATTCTCACACCCTCCTCATTCTTACGGGATATTACTAGAAAAATTAATATACGCGAATATCGAGACAGATATTGAGTAATGAAAAACATCACCAGACGCCACCATTCAATAACGTTGCCGCGGTGCGTATGCGTTCCTCCGTTTAAAATCAGCGATGATTCAGTCAACGAATAAATACGAAACTGTCGGAGTTTAAATCTTTGTGTATCAGAGGGTTTGGAAATTACGACGGATTTTATTGTTTAGCTCGTGATTATGTTTTTTTTTTTCCGAAATATATATATACATATGCATATATATATATATATATATATATATATATATATATATATATATATATAATGTAATGAGTTATTGGAAAAAATGACGTTCGAATATCGTTCTTTAATCCCGTCGAGTGAATAAAAATATTACATCACGAGTGGTGCGATCGAAATT